>CM070722.1:32801251-33326806 GCA_036346275.1 Otatea glauca
GCCTCGTCGATCGGTCGTAGTCTCGTTGTCGGCGAGCCAGAGGCCTCCTCGAAGACTTGCTGCGATCTTGGGCGCCATACTCCGTGCATCGGCGCATGGCGGCCTCGGCCCGTATACCATAAGAGCGGTGTGAACCCGTCGCCGGTCGGCGTGGTCAAGTAGACTCCGGAGGGCGGAGGGTAGCTCGATGTGAGCGCCGCGCCAAGTGCTTGCGGCCCGAAGATCGCGGCAGGCCCTTGAAGGATCATGCGGATTTCGCGGCGCTCGACACGGCCGTTGGTCGCGGGATGATGGCCACGGTGCCCAATCGTAGCGGATGTTGAAGTCATGCGCGAACTAGAGATTCCTTCCCGTGTTGCGTTAGTTAGCCGATGATGATGGAGTTTGGGACTCGAATCAAAAGACTATGTCGCGGAAGAAGATGGCGCTTGTCTTAGCGTGGCGCTTACTGACCGACAGCCTCTATCCACTTGGTGAACTTGTCATGCGCGGCGAGCAAATGGGTAAAGCCCGGGCTTTCTTGAAAGGCCCGACGGATCGAGCCCCAGCGCAAAAGGCCACGTGATGGGATTGTATGCAAGGCTGGTGGCGAGATGTATGCACAGCAAGGTGGCATCCTTCCAGCGGGTCGTCGCGATCGCTACTGCGTCGGACGTGATCGGCCGAATAGAAACCTAAAGGCCTTTCCCGCGAGATCAGGCGCGTGGTGACCACAAATTCGCTGTGTATATCGTCCGATTAGTTGTTTTCCTTAGTCGGCGAATGCACTTTTGGAGGGACCGGGACTCCTTTGTAAAGTGCTGGACCGTCGGGGCCGAGACTTTACATGCCCAGGCGGCGTATGGGCCGGATCGGTCGGGAGAAGCGACCCGTCCGTCAGCGATCTATGAATGGCTTTCTCGGTCGGGACTCGGTTGCTATGCGCCCGTAGCTTCGACCAGACCAAGTCTCGCCCGGCCGTAGCGGCGATCAAGCAGCCGTCTCTAGGTAGGTCGAGACCCGTTAAACCCCCGGGCCGGTTGGATGGAAGGCGCGAGAGGTGTGACGAAGATTCGAGGGACCGGCTCTCGCGGATGCCGGATTGGCCCGGTAGTCGTCGCTATTGTAGCGTCGGTAAGTATGGTGGCTTCGAAGCCCAGACGCCAGGCTCGCGCTTCCGGCGATCTGCGGCCATCACGCGAGGCGTCTCGGGGCTCGCGGCCTTCATGACTTGGTCGACGACAAGCAGGTCCCGTGGACGTAAATTCGGCGGCCTGGAGTGTCGGCGTCCGGAACCGTTGGCGAGGGCCTCGTGCACGCTCAGCGTTGTTGGTGGCGTCAGCGGCGATGGCGTCTTTGGAGCTTGTTCCTAAGTGGGAGATGATGACAACTCCGCGCGCGCCATTCTTGTTGTAAGACCCAGCCAGTACATTATCCGATGCGGGGTCTTGATCCTTGGTGGTGCACAGGTTTGGTCCACTCGGCCGAAGTCGCTAGAACTGCGACTTGATGCGGCCGTCAGGGCGTATGTGATATCGTGGCCGCTAAGCTCGAGTGCCCAGCTGGCTATCCTTCCAGCGTCGCGGTTGCGGACGATCTCGCCTAACGAGGACGTGGTCACCACGGTGATGTTGTCTTGTCGAAGTAGTGGGCGAGCTTTCTCTTGCTTAATGAGCAGCGCGGTAGAGTAACCGCACTGCGGTGCGGAGTCTTGGACTCGGAAGGACCTCGCTAATGAAGTAAGCGGTAGTTGTACCTTAAGTTCGCGGCCTTCTTCCTTCGCTCCACCGAGAGGGCATGGCGGGACTTGAGTAGTGGCGGCGATGAGGAACAATGGCTCTGCTGCTGTCTTAGGGCGACCGGGGCTGGAGCGCGAGGGCGGGAAGGTCTTCAAGCGGGTGAGGCCTCCTGAGCCTGAGGGTCCAACTTCAGCGTCGGATCTCTTGAAGTAGCACGTAGAGTGGCATTCGCGTGGCGAACTATAGCGAACTCAAAAGGCGCGAGCATCCGGTCGACCTGGAGACCCCCTGGAGGTTCTTGATTAGGCCCATCCTTGCGATTGCTAATATCTTCTCTGGTTGGCCTCGATGCCTCGCTTTCGAGAACAATGAAGCCAGGAGCTTCACTTTACGGGACCCAGCGCATTTCAGGGATTGAGCTTTATGCGGAATCGTCGAAGGTTCTCAAAGGTCTCTTCCAGGTCGGGACAAGGTCGTCGGCCTTCTTGAGTTTACGACAATATCGTGGCGTACACCTCAACGTTCGGCCGATCACGGTTATTGAGCACGTTTGCATACATATTTGGTATGTAGCGCGCGCGTTCTTTAGGCGAGACGGCATCGTGAGCGATAGCGAATGGTAGAGCGGAGTGATGAAGGAAATCGCGGTGGTGGTCGGACTCCTTAAGCGCCCCTCGGTGCTGGCAGCCCGGTAGGCATCCGGAAAGAGAGGGACTCGCACCTGCGGTGAAGGTCGATGACTTAGTCGATCGAGGGGCAAAGGAGCGGATCTTTGGGACATGCTTTGTTGAGACTCGTATAGTCAACGCACATCCTCCATTGCCCATTTTCTTTTTACAAGTCTGAGGTTGGCTAGCCACTCGGGGTGGCACCCTCTTTTACGAACCCTGCAGCGGAAGTTTGGCGATCTCCTCCTATGATCCTGCGCTTCTCCTCGTCGGCGAAGCGGCAAGCGGTTGGCGGCCGGCTTTGAGCACAGGTCGGATGCTCAAGGAGTGCTCGGCGACTTCCGCGGATTCCCGGCATGTCGGAGGACCTCCATGCGAAGACGTCTTTGTTGGTGCGGAGGGAGTCGACGAGCGCGCTTTCCTATTTGGCGGGGCGTGGCTCCGATCCGCCGCAGTCTTGGTCGGATCACGAGGGATCGACCGACTTTCCGTGTCCTCGGCGGACTTGAAGGATCCGCCCCGACTTCTTGGACTCGGGCGGATTCGGGCTTCCCTCAGCGAGGTTGTCGAGCTCGCGGACCTGGCGATGGCTGAGGCAAGCTCTGGCTAACTGCGCTCGCGATTGTAGGCAAGCCGGAAAACGATGCCACGGTGATGACTCCGTGGCCTCGCATCTTCGGCTTGAGGTAGGCGTGGTAGGGGACGCCATGAACTTGGCGTAACATGGCCTTCCCAGATGGCATGGTAGAACCAGGAAATCCACGACCTCAAAAGCGAGGTTTGGTGCGGAAGTTTCCGGTTCCCCAAAGGTAACAGCGGTCGATGCGCGGAGTGGATGGGCTGCGGCGGGAATAGCGCCATGGAAGGCGCCTTGCGCGGGTCGGAGGTTGAGCGGGATCCCCATAGCGTCGGCGTCTCGGCGAGAGGATGTTGAGGCAGTGCTCTCGTCCATGAGCACCTTTGAAAGGCGCTTCTTCCCCACGACGGGCCGACCACCGGGGTATCTCCCGGTGTGGAACGTGGTCGGGTGGTCGGTCCGATCAAAGGTGATCGGAACTCGACCACCGGAGGTATGGGGACGCATGGCGGCGACGGTATGGACCTCGCGATAAGCGAGCTTGGCCGGCGCTTGCTCGGCGCATAGCGGCCGGTCCTCCAAAGATCATGAGGCGGCCGTCGGGTTGAGTGGAACTTCGTCGTCGCTTTTTCTCTCGCGACCGCGAAGCGCGTGAACTCTTCCTTGCCACGCGGCGTTGGGGACGCCGGAGAGGTAACGCCTCGGGACCTCGCGATCCGGTACTTGCTTGACGGAGAACCCGTGGTTTTGGGCGCGGGCGTCCATCAACTTCTCGAAGTGGTCGGTAGCGACGATCGGTCGCCACTGGCCGCTGGCGAGAGGCGGTCGGCGGTGGCGACCACTTGGGGCTCGCGGATACGCTTCCGTGCCGCCTGGTTTGTCGGGGCGGTCGGAGAAGGGGACCAGATCGCGGGCCTTGGTTACGGCGGGCCTTTCCTCCCGAAGATGGCCCCGGCCTCCTCGCGGGGCGTGGTTGAGTGGCGATATCGAGGAGCTCCTTGGTAGTTTTGGGCTTGAGCGACCTAGTTTGTGTACCAAGGCCTTGCGGAGGTGCGTAGATGAATGCTCCCACGACATCGGCGTCGGAGATGTCGGGAGCTTCGTTGCTGCGGGGGAAAACCGCCGGATGTAGTCGGAGGGTTTCCACAGGCTGCTTGTTTGCGACCGCCAGTCGAGGAATTTCGGGCGCTTGTAAGTGCCACGGAGTTGCCGAACGAAGAGGCCTTCAAGTCGGTCCGATCCACGATGGTTTTGGCAGGCAAGTACTCGAGCCGGCTCGGGCGAAGTCTGCGAGGTAGATGGGAAGGTATTGGATGATGAAGAGGTCATCGTTGCTCCTCACCGACATGCGGCCGGTAATCTTGAGCAGACACACAGGTTTGTGGCCCCGGTGTATTGGCAATGTTGGTGGCGCTTCGGAATCTGGCGGGGAAGTCCGCTGGCGGATCCACTGCGAAGCAGCTTCATGATCCCGAGACCGTCGGGGCTCGGCTGCGATGGTGGTGCCGCGCGCGCAACCCGTGAGTGGCGGCCTCCTCGCCATCTTTCTCGCGTCTCAAGGGTAGCGCGAATGTCGTGAAGCATCATCAGGCGTTGGCGCCGCGGTAGCGAGGCTGTTGTGGCTCGCGGTGCGGCGGCCTGTCTTGGGACCCATCCGGCCGCCGCGATGCGGGCGATGGCGGAGGTAGCTCGGGCGATAGGGCGGGCGTGCATGTCTTTGCGGCGCGTGCTCTACCGACCCGGAGGTTTTGGTAGGTGGCCTTGGCCTCCGGGTCGGTCGACTCGGGAGGCCTCGAAGCGGCATTATGGCGCGGCCCGCGTTTGGCTGGCGTGGGAAGAAGTGAGGCGTCGGACCCTTCCTGCTTTGGGGTGTGCTGGCGCCCAGCGTCTTGTATGCGTCGCCGAGCACATCACGAGACCTCGAGCCCTCTGCTCGAGTTGGCTGGAGCCGGTCGGCTTCGATCCCGTTCCTCCAACTCTTTGCGTTGTTGGAGCTCTGGCGGAGCGGTGCGGCGCGTTCGATGCGCTTCAGCGGCACTCCTCCTCCTGCGCTGAGTCGTCGGACGGGAGGTCCGCGGCCGCGAGGCCGCGAACCGTCGGCGAGTGCCGCCATGTTGCACTCGCGAAAATCACGCTGCTATGGCGGTACTCCGTGTCGGGCTGGAGTCGCGTCGGAAGAGTCTTCCGGCGGCTTCGTGGATGGGGCGGCGGGTAACCGACCGCCCACGATCGCGAGCCTACGAGGGTGGCATGGTCACTGCCCGGGCCTCTGGGAGTTTCGCCGGCCGTGGCGGGCACTCCTCGGGTTCGGCCGGGGCTGCAGGCGCTAAGCGGAGCTTAAGCAATCGCCGGAGAGGCGCCCAAGCTCTCGTGGCGCTTTGTCCTCGGGCGGCGGCGAGGGCAGCGTGAGCCCTCCGTCGGGGTGGCGGTGAAGTCGAGGAGCCAGCGGATCCGGTTCCGGTGCGATCATCTCGTCGCGGTGGGTGGATGCCATCGAGGGAGATAAGCGGAATCCGGAGATGGTGATGAAGACGCGAAGTCCCCTACAGCGCCAGCCGCCGGCGTTTTCGAGGCGCGGCAAGTAAATTTAATAAGTCTAGGGGTCGCGTTCCACTCCTGAATGGTTGAACTCGTGAGTCCAAGATGTATCTTGGTTGGTGAAGGTCCCTACTCCGATTCGTGTGGTGGTGTTGTATTACTCTTGAGTAGAGATATTGCACAAAGTTTTACAAGCGAGAATGCCAATGGCTTAGCGAGATGGGTTCGATAGCGCTCTCTCCCTCTCTCGTTCTCCCTTTTTTGCTCGCCCCCTTGAATCGTTTAGCCCTCCTTTTATCTGAAGGAAGGCGAGTTACATCGAGAGTTGGGAGGAAGAGCGAGGTGACCTATGCTAGGAACTCGGTCCTTAAATCACAATGGGTGGTAGCCACCGTCTTGCCCATCTTTGGGTTGGTAGCCTTGGTGGTCGGGGAGGTTAGGTATTCCCGGAAATAGCGTACTTGCCCTCTGTGACCCTTGCGAATCTTGGCGTCGAGTGCGTGGCGTTGGTCTTTGCCTCGGGAGGAGCGTGCGCTCGTCTTGTCGTGGTGGTTGATGGGCCGAAGCTTTGTCTTCTGCAGATCACGGATCTTCTTGGGAAGGAGCCACTTGCCCTTGTATAGTCGCTCTGATTGACCTTATTCGGGGGGTACGTGGCGGTAGGCCGATGAGGACCTGACACGCGGCACTCGGCGTTCGTCACCTTAGTTTGGTTGGAGTCGGAGATCCCGCCCCGCCAAGAGGGGGTCGGGAGCGCTGTCTGGTCGGATTCGCTTCCCGGCGGTCGGGAGGCGGATGCCTTCTGTGATCTCGCAGCGATTGATCGGCCAGTGCGGCGCGCGCGCTTTGTTAATTTTGGAGATATGCTTGAGGCTCACTGGCTGTCGCCGGGCTGTTGGGGTATCCTTTTATTAGTATTAGTCAATCGTTGTATCTCCATTCTACATAGAAAAGTATAAGTTTAATAGTTGCAATTTTATTATGCGAGGAAGCACAGTAAAGGTATGAGCTTGACACTTATAGGCACCGGCTGACTCATGAGAGACACGTTGATGGAGTCGGCATGGTAAATATTGTATAAGTCGTCAAATTCGATCCATATGGTCTTGTCCATGAAAAAAATCATCTTCTTTGATACGGAGGAACATCGTTCTTCCTTGAGCGGACTCATCATGTACCATTAGTGAAATTGCCGCATCTTGGTTGGCGAGATCTTTTATCTCATTTGGGTCAATCGGCTCCGGCCCAACCAAATTGCCATCGACCTTTGTTGCCATTGGGATATCATCTATTAATCCAAGAGCTGCGGTGTGGGGCGAGTCACCTCCTTCATAAACCTCTTGAGGTTCTCGATCTTAGTCTCTCTTCTTCTTCTTTGCCGCCCGCTTTGACCACGTTTATTCTTACGTAGCCTTAATTATTGTCCGTTCATAGTTGGGCGACACGAGCGTGACTTTGCGGCATGTCGCGAAGTATTCGCCACTTTTGGATTAGTTGGTACCTTTGGCTCTACCTTCTTTTTTTGCGAAGTGTGCAGCCATACGCTTTAGTGACGCGTCACTCTCCTCCTTATTCATATCATATGCCCTCTTTGGAGGTTCCTTTACCTTGGCCGATCGGTGGACTCCGCCTTCTTGGGAGCGGTGGGGAGCCTTCATTCTATTATCGAGCTTCTTCCTCGGAGGAGATGGTGGAGCGTGGTTTTCCTAGAGGGTTCTTTTTGTTTGAGATCTTTGGTGGTGGAGTAGGGCTTGGCGTGGGCGGGTGGAGACACACGAGGCTGCTTGGTGGTGGAGTAGGGCTTCGCTGCTGCTTTATTGGCGAGGCATTGCGTGGCGGTGGCGTTGGAGGCGTGGGTTGCCGTGGTGGAGATGACGCGTCCATAGCGGTTTGGAAATATGATGTATCGTTTGCGCCAAAGGATGATATTGTGGAGGGCTGTCCAAGCTTGGTCACGTCATCGCCTCCGGCAATATCGAGTGAAGTTCTTCAAATCCGCTCGGCACCTCCTCCACCGCGACCTTTGAGTAACCGGGGTATCTCGTTGCGATGGAACATCGGCCCGGCTCCACCGGATATGCCATGCAGTAAGCCACCTTGATGGAGAGGTTACGCGCATCAGCGTCGGCTCTCACGGCGGCGAACCCTTATGTCATCCACGGGATAGCGGGATAGCAAGGTGTCCGCCGGGGCCCGGTGGATCTTGTGACTACTTCGCCGCGGAGGGTGATCACGGCGTCCGGTGATTGCTCGGACCTAGTCCTTGAAGCTTCTTGAGGGCAATTTGTACTTGTTGCACAACTATGTCGCCGATGCTAGCACAGGTTGCTCACGAACTCTTGTTCCAATTGGTACACTTTACGTGATTCTCTTGATTTGCTTCTATCTTGGCTCACATGCGTATGTCGTCCTTAGCGAAACCATACTTCCACGGCGTCGGCTTGCCCATACCTCGTGTCGATCACAGGTGCTCGGGGTTTTCAAGGGCATGTGTTAGCTCGTCATTCTCCTGTCGGCACCAATGTACGCACAGAGGCGCTCAGCAGCTTGTACAATCCTTTGGCGACCTCTTGTACTCCAGGTGCCATCACCAAGCTGCCGTCATTTGAAAGGCTCCCCATGACCCATGAACCAATTGCGCGAGCCTTTGTTCCCGAGGCGGTGGCGGTGTGGCGTCCTTCGCCATTAATTTTTCTTCCCTTCTCCCATTTTGGTACGCCTTGATGTAACCACGGTGCCAAGATGGTGGTGGTATTTCTTCATCAGTGAATTGGCCTTGTTCTTGACTCGTGGCACGGCCCTCGGTGACAACTTGAACTCCTCGAATGCTTCCGGTGATCCGCCAACTTAGGAAATTGGTTGAAGTCGGGTCTTTCTCCCTTCTACGTACTTGCGGTGAGAGCGTCTTCAAGCACTGAAACATTGTTGCCATCTTCTTCAAAGTAAATTTCTTGGCCTTGTCTTGGACCCTTGAGGAAATGTGAAATTTTCCTTAATATCTTGCGAGCGAGGTCCTTGGTAGCTTGAGGAACTTGGCCCATTTTACGATGCTAATTGGGGCGTGATCCCTTACGTGGTAACATAGCGTTGTTGTCTGTTAAGCTGCTAAAGAGAACCGGCATCCCTTCGTTGTTAACATCGGTAAACACATGCTTCGTGGGCGGCTTCTTGTTAGGTCCGATGCTTGGATTGGTTGCTCGATGCAGGGGCTTGAAATACATAAACATATGTACAAGCGTGTCGAGTGTATTATATTAATGAATTGCGATTAATTAACATGTCTCACGGGATTATATTCTTACGCTGTACCTCATCTGGCGGAACAAGTGTTATCGGACTCGGCTCTCCAGCGTCAGTAGCTTCATCATTTGCGGCCTCAGCGGCCTCACCGGAACCACCATTAGCCCGGTAGCGGCATTACCATCACCTTCGATGGTACCCGGTAGCGATGGAGTCCAACGAACTGTTCTCCCTCATCGAGCGAGGTCACCACGTCTGGTTGCGCCATCTCTACTAATTCCGCAAAAATGTTGACATAAATATCATATTACTTTGAAACAACCATATTCTGATTACAACACAAGCATATTATTACATAAATTTCTCTGACAAGCATTAAGTACTACGTGTTGGAACTAGCCCAAGGATCAAACACGAACTCGTGGACACAAGAACAAGAAATACACCAAGAACATACACACGGGGACTATGTGTCAAAAGTAAATGTGCAACATTGGTATGTTTGATCCTTGTGTTGTATAAAACTATAATCGGGAACAACGCTAGGATCATGTGCCTTTCTATTAGAGCAGTAGGTCATATTAGTTAGTCCTTTTGATCGTGATGATTAGATCTATCGGTAGAACCCTACATGCTAGTTTATGATCTTGAACATATATCGTGCCAATTATCACAAACTAGGAATGTTTCTTTAAGCGAAGAATATAGGCGGATAATCTTTGATTGGCTAGGAGCATTTGCTTAATGATATTTGTTATAGAGATTTATATATATACGTGCATACATAAACACGGTAGGAGCCTCCAGGCCCATACTGTTACGTGTCAAAAAAAGAATGTAACGAGACTGGTGTGTAGTCCTGATTCCATATACGTGCCGACAACATAACATGAAGAGAGTATATATGTAAGTTCATCTGTGTGGTATAAATGATTGTCCAACACTACATTGGACAGTCGCACAAGACACTTATTTAGTTATTTTACAATGAGAAGAATCAAAAGTTTAGCAAGTCACGGTTTACGTGCTGGCCCGACAAAGTTTTGCAAGAAAGGTAGTCTAAGCGTAAACTTCTAAAGCATGTGGCGTGTAAAACTAAGCGAAGTTATATGACCAACCAAGCAGATAAAAATTATCAACCTGGATTTGTATATGAATTCTACCTAAAATTGATATGCAAAACTAAATAAAAACTAACAATGAAAATTAACATAGATTTGAAATAAAAATTAGATGAAATTAGTAGTTAAATTAATATACAAATCCTAAACTAGAATGAAATTCAAAATTAAATAAAACACAACAAAATAATAAAAAGAAAATATGCATTGTTACGTAATTCCATACTAAGTGAAAAATATACATTTTGGTTTAATTTAGAATTAAAATTTCAAGCAAGCACAACACTTGTGGGCATTTCACGAACATGTGGTGGGCGTAGAACTAGAGAGGAGGGCGCGCGTGCACTCAAATACCTCGGTCCTCTGGGTGGGCGGCGGTGTGGCGGCGCTTTGGTGGCGGAGTAGGCGTCGGCGGGGTGGTAGAGAAGGCTTGGCCGGGGTGGAGTGACGGCGGCGAGAGGCGGCTAAGCGCCTGTGGGTGGGTGGCGTCGGCGAGGTGGTGAGTAGGAGTCGGAGGTGGCGAGAGGAGGTCGGCGGGCGTCGGCGAGGGCGGCGACGCTGGTCAGACGGAGGCGAGGCGGCGGCCGGAGAGAGAGGCTGCGCAGCTGAAGTCGGCGGGACTTAGAAAATTTCGGGTGTGAGAAAAGGGCGGGCGTTTCAAATTTATCTGAGGAGCACTTCTACAAGCGGTTCTAATAACCAACCGCTTGTAGCAAATCTCTACAAGCGGTTTTAGAACTAACAGCTTGTAGAGGATGACTTCTACAAGCGGTTCGTAGAACGAACAGCTTGTGGAATATCTCTACAAGCGGTTTAGATCAACCCGCTTGTAGAGGATGACTTCTACAAGCGGTTGGTGTTACTAACCGTTTACGAATAGTCCACTCTAGAAGCGGTTCTTTTCTAAAACTGCTTTTGAATGTTGCGTTCTAGAAGCGGTTCTTATTACTAACCGTTTCTGAATGTTGCGCTCTAGAAGCGGTTCTTTTCTCAAACCGCTTCAGTTTAATTTCATAATTTTTAAAGAGTGCTTTTTGCACTACAGTTTCATTTCATAATTTTTAAAAAATGCTTTTTGCAATTTAGTTTCATTCTATATTTTTTGAAAAAACTTTTAGCTCTTCAGTTTCATTTCAGAATTTTTAAAAAATGCTTTTAGCAATTTAGTTTCATTCTATATTTTTTGAAAAAACTTTTAGCACTTCAGTTTCATTTCAGAATTTTTAAAAAATGCTTTTAGCACTTCAGTTTCATTTCAGAATTTTTAAAAAATGCTTTTAGTACTTCAGTTTCATTTCAGAATTTTAAAAAAATGCTTTTAGCAATTTAGTTTCATTCTATATTTTTGAAAAACTTTTAGCACTTGATTTCATTTGAATTTTTAAAAGCTTTTAGAACTTTACTTTCATTCCATAATTTTCACAAAATGCTTTGATCACTTTAGTTTCATTCAGATTTTGGCACTTTACATTCATTCCAAATAAACACTTCATCTTGTAAAGACTTACATATACATAGTTCATACAGGTGAGGTACATCTTAAGTAATAACGTACTTTGTCTTTACAAGTGTTCCTTCATTATGATCGCGACGTAGGAAAGGAGTATCCACGTCTGTGTCATTGAAGAGGCTTATGTCGACATCTACAGTGAAAGGAGGATCTCGTCGAGGCCGACTATACTCTTCCTCGTCTGTGGCGTCCTCAACTCCAACAATCCTTCGTTTGCCTTGTAGAACCACATGTCGCTTTGGCTTAGTACTACAATCTTTACGCTTGTCCTTATGCTTCTTAGGTTTGCTTGACATGTCCATTACGTGAAGACCTATCTCGCATCGTTCGCGAGGCGAGCGGTTCGCGCCTATAGCCGACTTGCGTAAGGTCCACGATTGTCATACCGTGTTTGTCTACCTTCACACGCTTGAAGTCGGTTTGACCCATTGGCACTTAAATAGAGGACCTTCAAGGTCCATAGTCAAGCTCCCATATCTCTTCTATGAAACCATAATATGTATCCACCTTGCCTTTGTTGTCTTGGCGTCTATCACGGACACGCTATTTTGGTTAGTGCTCTTGTTATCCTGCGATCACGGTGTAAAATGTGTAACCATTTATCTCGTACCCCTTGAATATCACGATTTCACTAGATGGTCCCAGGCCAAGCGTTACAAGCTGTTCATTGTCGACCCTTTCAAAGGATGTACTTTTGTAACCAAGCGCCGAAAGAATCCATGTGCTTGGTGTTATCCAATCCTCGGACCTCCCAGGAAATCGCGGCGTAGAATACTCTTGTGCTCAAGGACATACGGGGCCACTATAGTTGATTGTTTCAAAATCGTAAAATGTGCTTGCTTAAATGTAAGAAGATCATTGCATGCAATTGCTTTCCTTCCTAGTGTCCCTTTTCCTCGTAGCCTCCCCTCATGGCGTGATATAGGGGCGCCGATCGGGTTTAGATCATTAATGTAATCCACACAAACTCAATCACCTCCTCTGTCCCATAACCCTCGGCAATGCATCCTTAGGACGAAGCGATTCTGAACATACTTCTTTAGCACACTCATGTACCTCTCGAAAGGGAACATGTTGTGTAGATACAGGTCCAAGGATACCTATCTCTTTGACAAGGTGAGCGAGTGAGATGAACCATAATATCAAAGAATGCAAGAGGAAAGATCATCTCAAGACTAACCAAACTTTGTACCACGTCATCCTGCGACTTACTTAGTTTATGCGGTCGATGACCTTACGTGAAATCGCGTTGAAAAAGAACACAACTTTGTGATTGTCCCTCGTACCCACTCAGGCGTTATGCCTCTCACGACCAGAACAAGCTGTGTCATTAACACAAGGCAGTCATGGGATTTCATGTATGCGATTTTATTCTCTTTCGTGTTTACGAGTCTCTTTACATTCGAGGAGTATCAGGAAGGGACCTTCACCTGTTCGGGAACTCTATCACGCTTTTTCTCTTCTTTGCTTAGAGTGTAGCTCGCGGGATGTAGGTAATGTTGTCCTTTCTCTCTCTTTTCGGGATGTAGGTCGTTCCTCGGTTCCAAGAGTTTAAGGTCCTTAGAGCTTGCGGTGTATCTTTCGATTTTCCGTACATATCTATGTAGCCTAGCGAGTTCAAGCGGACATTCTTCGTGATGTGCATGAAGTCAAGTGAGTGTGAACCTCCATAACTTCCCAATAAGGCAAGTCCCAAAATATTGACTTCTTCCACATGGGTGCATGACCATCCTCATTACGCACATGTTTGCTTCTAGGACCCTTTCCAAATACTACTTTCAAATCTTTTACCATAGCAAACACACGTGGCCCACTCGATCTTTGAGGCCTTGCACGAAGGTGCAGTTGCCGTTAAATTTCTGCCTTCCTTCCATGACGGGTGACTCGTAAGAAGAAACCTCGGTGACCCATGTACACAACCTTAGAGTTTTTGAGTGCGTGCGTCCGTTTCATCTAAGCCTTTGGATCGGGCTCTATATCCTTTGATAGTTAGGTAGGACAGATTCTGAGGAGTAGGCGATCGTTGATTGTTACAAATAACAATGCGTGAGGGTGAAATACTCCCTTTGTACTCATCCCATACCCTTGCACTATCGTCCCTAGCGTCACAAGTTCTTCAACCAATGGTTTCGGTGACATCGATGTCATTTCCGGGTTGCTTGGGGCCTTGGATCAACAACGGCATCATGATATACTTTAAGCTTCATGCACAACCATGGAGGAATGTTATAGATACATAGTGTAGCGGGCGGTGCTATGGTGCTGCTCAATTCTCCGAAAGGATTCATCCCATCGGTACTCAACCCAAACCTTATGTTTCTCACCTCATCTGCGAAGTCAAGATGCGTCGGTCGACTTTCCTCCACTTGTGAGCCATCTGCGGGGTGTCTAAGCATCCCGTCGTCCTTACGCTCTTCTTTGTGCCAACACATCATCCGGGCATGCGCTTTGTTAGCAAAATACGTTTCAATCGGGGATCACGGGGAAATACCATAACACTTTAGCTGCGGGTCTCTTCTTCTTACGCTCCCATCTATTTCACTGGATCGTCACGCTTCACCTTATCTGTGATTCTCTGCTGCTTGGACAAACATCCAAATCGGCATACTCATTACGATCTGAGGATACAATCATTAGGACATGCGTGTATCTTACGTACTTCCAATCCCAAAGGATGACGACTTGCTTGGCTTCATATGTAGATTCGGGCGAGTGTTATCTTACGGAAGCAACTTCTTCTGGTGATAACACCTCATCGAATCCCTTATCGACACACCATTTCTAGCCTTCCATTGCATGAGTTCCAATGTGGTACGCACTTTTTGTGGCCACCTTACAGTTTGGGTACAAAGGAGTTACGTGGTCCTCTAACATGCGTTGGAACTTCTCGAGCTGTCTTTCATCGTGTAGTCTCCTCTCGAATCACGCGACATCTGGTCTAGCTCATCATCACCAAAGTCACCAAGTGTTTCTTCCACGGAGCAGTGTGCGTGTTGTCAGGGATCTTGTTGAATCCATCTTCCTCTTCCTCGTCTTCTTCATCGTCTTTACGGCTAATCACCTCAACCGCCATGGTTGCTTCAGCGGTATAGTTTGGCATGAAACCTCTCATGATCAAGTGGTTCATAACTTGCCATCATTGGAGTGCTCCTTCGTTCTTGCAATCTACACACGACAACATATGAAGGCGCTGGAGGCAAGAATGCAACGGCCGCATCGAGAAAAGCACGCACGCCATCAATGAACTCTCTCGGCGACGGTCGCATTGTACATCCATTGCCGATTCATCTATACCAAGTTATAATTTCATTAAAAATTATAACAAATTCAGTTAGAAAAATTATAACCTAACTTAAATTTCGTAACATTTAAACCCAACAAAAAAAAACTCCACCTACACCGTCATCCAATTAAAGACCTACCTTTCTAATTATTTTGTATCCCTTCCTACCTTTGTAATTATTTTTATCCTTCTACATGTTTTTCTATTTTATTTCATACACCAATAATTACTTCCTTGCAATGTTGTACCTAGATCTCTCCCAATATTGTGATATTTAAGATTCTAAAGCTAACAACCACATAGATCTAAAGCTTCCAATCACCTTTACCTTGTAATGTCATATTTTGAACTAGATCTCCATCTACATCTTCATACAACAATAAAACAAGGCACGGAAAACAAATTTTCGATAATGCTTAAAAGTTCAAGATTTCTCCACATCCATTGAAAAAATAGCAATATCTAGGTGAGAAGGATGTTCACATGATGTTACTAACTTTGAAACACTTAATTTAGAGCTAATCACCTCCAATTAAAAATTTGGACAGCACCTCCCTAAAACAGTAGCTTGGTGGCCTTCTCTGTTCGATCGTATTCATTACCTCTGTTTCTGCGCATGGAGGAAGAAGGGTTTAAATCGCTGCTGCAGAGGGCTTCGAAGCGGTTGGAGACACGAACGCTTACGAAGGTTGCGTTCTAGAAGCGGTTCTTTTCTCAAACCGCTTCGAAAATCGAAGCGGTTTGAGAAAGAACGCTTCTAGAACGCAACCTTCGAGCGGTTCGTGTTCAACCGCTTCTAAGCCCTCTCGACCGTTATAACGAACCGCTTACAGTGCGAAGATCACACGAGTTCGCATCAAACCGCTTCTAATAGGCCGGTTGTGATGCCCAGTTCTGTAGTAGTGAACTTTCTCTCTCTCTTTTTAAACAAATTAAGCATAGTGTGGTCCTTGCTTTCAAGAAGATAATGGTGTTTGAGATGGTGACATCAGCGCCGATGCTGAGATTAACATTAAACTCTATACATGGAAAGGAAAAAAATAGCGAAAGGAATAGTCATAGAAGAGTGAGAGCAGTGCTTTTTTATTTGATGAGCAAATGTGACTAGTGTTTGGAGTTTTTAGAGCAGTGCTTCAATGCTTTCCCTCTCAATACAAGTTATACAAATCTTAAAGCAAGCGAATGGGTAAGTAATCACCATATACCCTTTATTCATGCTTTAATATTTATGCATCTGTAAAAAAGAAAAACATGGAAGCACCTCTCGAGTTTTTATTTGTGGTTGAAGCTGAAAATTTGAGTTTAGGCCTACAAAATTTGGACCACTCTTCTATAATCAGATGGTTCTAGATGACTTTGTAAATCCTCCCAAGTTCAAGACTTCTAAATATAAGCATAAAAACTTCTTTTTTCTATACACCTTCTTAATAGTTAGCGGCGGAGCCAGCTCCCGAGCAGGGCGGGCGCTTGCCCAGGCTCACTGGCGCGGCGTAGCGCACGCGCTCCCACCAAGCCGTGGCGCCGAACTCACGCGGACGTGCATGCGTGTGGCTGCGTTCCCTGGAGATAGTAGACAGCGACGAAGCTAGAGGAGAATCGATCGGCCTCTGAAACTGACTCTCGGTGGAACTGAATCTCGTTGCATGTTTATTTCAGCACACCTTTTTTCTAGCTTAGGTTTGTGATTCCTGTGGTGTTGAAATTACCGTAGTTACAAATTATAGACCTCATACAACAGCTTGTTCCTTGGGGAGTTCATGCTTTCCGATTGGGACATGTTCCACTCTCTCCACCGTGGCGACTACTACGGCTCGGCAGAGCAATCGATGGTGGCCCGTTTATGTCAGGTTGTTCAATTCGTTCCTACCTTGGTTCAGACTTCAGACTCCTGAGCAATTGTGATGCGTGTGTTTGCTGAAACATGTAGCTGAATTGTGTTCTTGGTGATGACTAATGACTCTGCAATGATGCCCCTGGAAAGCACAACTTTGAGCTACTGAAGAAGATGGTCTTGCCAAATGGCTCCGTGCTTCGCGCACAGCTACTGCCGCGTCCACGGCGATGTGCCGTTGGAGGCCCCGGAGTGGTGCGCGGCGGCAGACAAATTCGGCAAGGAGTTCGTCGACATCCTCTACGAGCTTGCCCAGGCTCTCAAATTTTTCTGGCTCCGCCACTGTTGATAGTGGAGAGATGAACCTTATGATCTTGATTTGGAACGGAGAACACTAGGGAGGTGAAGAGGTAAATAATTAATGGAGAAAATAATAGAGGGTGTTTAGACTACTGCGGCTAGGGTTTTAGCTCTTTGATAAGTTGAGTTTTTATCTGCAAAATTAGTACTCCTTCCGTTCAATTTTATAAGGTATATTTTTTAAATGATTCTGTCTATAAATTAAATATAGTGTTTAATAATAATAATTAAAAATAATCCAGTCATTTTTAAACTTAAACGAGTACTGTTGTTTTATCAGCCGGTCCTATTTTGCACGACACGTACCCTAAAATAACCGAAGTCGACGGTTGTGTTTGTAGTAATACGTGTTCACCCAATGGACGCGTAGTTTTTTTTGGGAAGGCGCATTGCCCGATGAGAGCCCCACCTGTCAGTGGCAGCAGCCCCACTCGGCTACAAATTGATCCAAACCCCTCCGTCGCCTCTCCCTGTCCCGCACACCGCATCACACCACACGCGGCCGCACATCCTCCTCTCCCTCGTCTCCTCCCCTCGCCCCCGCTTCACCCGCTCCGTGCCGCGACCCAAACCCTAGACCTCGAAACAGCCGCGGGGGAGGCGCTTCTCCCAATTCCCCGATATTTCCCACCGATTCCCCGGACAATCTAGCTCCCCCCTCCTCCCGTCTGTGCCATCCTCTGTTCTTGTTTTTTTTTTCCGAGACTTTTTGGTTCTATTTTGGTTGTTTCTTTCAGGAGCGCGCGGCCTCAGAGGATTTGCGGTGGCTGGTGCGTTGAATCGACTCTCTCCCTCGCTTATTTGCGATTTTGGTAGGTTTGGTTTTGATCTGACGGTTGCGTGTTTCCAGGGCTAGCGTTTTGGCGTCTCGGTGGAAGGGTTGTGGTCCGCCGTCTGTTCCGTTTGAGCTCTCGGCGCGAGGGTTGTGAGGTGATCCCTAGTCGGATGCGCTTCTGTGTTTCCTTAGCCTCTAGCGCGATTTTTTCGACGATAAGAAATATTAGGAGTGGTGTTGGGTCAGGTGTTACGGTATATGCGTAGAATGATTTACCATTGTAAATTTCAGCTACCAGTCATTGGATTGTTATTGATGAATATAGCCATCTTTTTAACTTCATAGATTTCAATTAATGAATTAGGCCGCTTCATCTCTTTTGCCAAAAAAAAGAAGATGTAACGGTAATAATAAATCATTGAGATGTGATGATAGAGACTCTGATTTTTTTTAATTTTCTGTTGGCAGTCACCATGTCATCATACCCTTTGTTAAACAACCGGCCTATTGATCAATGGAGAGTTACTGATCTGAAGGATGAACTCCGTAAGAGGAAGCTCCCTGTTAAAGGTTTGAAAGATGAACTTGTTAGGCGACTCTTTGACTCTATCCAGAGTGAAAAAGCAGTCAATGAAGATGCTGAAGATGCAGGAGTGAATGCCCCAGATAATCAGGCACCTGAAAAACAGAATGTTAATCAGAAAACTACAGTTTCTGTTACTGAAGTTCAGCAGGAAACTGTGGTTCATGTAACTCAGGGAGCTACAGTTCCTCTCACAGAAGTCAGTCAGCAATTCACGGTTTCAGCCGTGGAAGAGGCCCCAAGGGTTAATGTGGTGGCAACCCATGAAGCTCACTTAACTGAGGCCCCAACTGCTAAAGGAGAAGAAATTGAAACAGTTGCTGGAGACAATTCCACAGTGCAAGAAGAAAGTAACACTGAGCCCGTTGTTGAGAAGACACCAGAGGTTGACACCAATGAGACAATTGTTGCCAATGATGTGGCTAGTGCTGATGCTGATGTCAAGTCAGACATGACCTCTTCTGAAGTCAAATCAGATGATACTGAAGCCAGCAAAATTAAAAAACAGGACACGGTACCAGCACCTGTGGATGCTGTCACATCAGATGCTGATCCTATGGATACTGATGTCGCAGCTGCACAAAACAATGATGGAGAGAGGCTGGTTCCTAAGAATGATTTGGGTGGCAGTACTTCAGTGTATGATGAATTGTGCAAAGATTCTGAGCTCATGAATGAGGACTGCGAGCCCACCATACCAAAACCAAATAATCAGGTACCTGAGGTTAGCCCAGATTTAGGGTCTCAAATTAAGTGTGTCTCAATTTCTAACGATGATATATCAACTAACAAAAAGAATAATATAAAGGATAACTTGAATGCTAATAATTTTGATTTAGAACTAGAGGTTAAGCCGGAGGTGGTCAAACCATCATCCGACATTACTTCCTTAGGTGGAGATTTGCAGCCATTGGATGGTGACAAAGAGCAGGTTAAGAACCAGCCGTCTTTGGAAGACATAGATTCCACAGCTAATGTGGACGAAGGTGGCTCTCCAGAGAAATTAAATTTAGACAGGAGTTCAGGTGATGAATCAATGGAGGAGGATGCCATGGAGATTAAGCAAGTTGAGTCCAATATTAAATCTGATGATCTCAGAGGAAAGACTGACCTTAGTTCAGAACATGTGAAAGAGGTGACCATCCCTGATTCTGTTGTCGAGGGTTCCTTTGTTGATACAAAGGAAGTTATAGCTGAAGAAACGCCAGCAGCTTCAACTGAAAAGAGGAAACTTGAAGGTTTATTTCTGTCTCCTGACAATCCCTTGGTCTCTTTTATCACAATATATCTGCAGTTTTTTTATTGTGCCTTCAAGATATGTTTCTGACTTTATGTGTGTGTGCATCATAACTGTGCCCAGATTAAAGTTTCCATGTTGAGTCAGAATATTCTTGCAATTCTGATTGTTTGCAAATGTTGCACAAAAATTTCTGTCGGGTTTGCTTCGGTCTGTATTTATTTTGCAGCCACAAGGAAATAAAATGTTCCCTTAAATGTTTTAAGCATCAGTAGTTTGTGTAGGCACATTGTTTTTCTTTATTAGAAATTTAGTGTTATTGTATAGTGGATATGCAGTACTTTTCGTTCCCCACAAAGAAATCACATGCTTTCTTCAGAATCTTTTTTTTTGTGTGTGGAAGCACATCCTTTTTTTCTAGACTAGAAGAAATTTTGATGTTACTTGAACGTGGATTTTTTTTACTCTTAGAAATTTGTGTGCAATTTAATTTAGCTAGGACAGGCACATATGTTATATTGCTATGTAGTATTGCTGTTAGAAGTATGAACTGAAATCCTTCAATTTTAGATAATTTGATGGAGTTGTGCGGCTCACAACATGCATGGAGTTTGTGTAGTGCTGGTATTTCTTTTGATTGTTTAATGCTTTTGCCATCCTTTTTAAGTGTCGCTTTAAGCAAATGAGCTTACGATCAATTTGTCATTGTGTTTATTAAAATTTGGCTACCGGATCTTTTAAATTGCAAGTGAAGTAAGAGCCTAAGTTCATTTGATCATTCTGGTAGTAAATTCATAGTCTTGAGTTTTGTTTTAACTCCCGGTGGAACACACAGCTGAAGAAATTGTTGCAAACACTGAGCCAATCAAACGTCAGCGTCGATGGACTGCAGACAATGCCAAAGTTCCAGAGAGACAACTATTAAGCCAAAGTGGTTCTGATGCTCCTAAGGATGTTTTTCAGCCTGCTTTAAAACGTTCTTTTGGCAGGTCTGATTCAACAACTAGTGCAGATTCTCCGAAGGAGCAGATTGGTGAGTACTTGGCTGTTTGCTGATCCTTTTGTTCCCAAGTCTATATACTTCATTAGTATCTTATAACCTAGTCATATTTCTTTGTTTTGCTTTTGCAGTACCACCGCCTCAGAAACCCGCAACAACTTCCTTGAGAATTGACCGATTTGTACGCCCATTTACCCTGAAAGCTGTGCAAGAGCTTCTTGGTAAAACTGGATCTGTTTGTAGCTTCTGGATGGATCATATCAAGACCCACTGCTATGTTACAGTATGTTTTCTTTGCTATTCAAGACTTCATACTGTTCTTATCCTTACTTTGTTGCTTATTGTACCATACTAAATTGCAAAAGCATACACTATTCTTCTTGGTTTTTTTTATAAGGAAATTTTTGTAAATCTATGTATTTGAATGCAACAAACCAGTAATGTAGTATCGCCAAAATGTGTTCAGGATGCATATAATGAATCATTTTGACATACTGCATTCTTAAGCCAGTGGTGTGAATTAATAATAGACCATCCTGAGCATAGTGACCAAAACATTGCAACTGTTGCTATAAATGAATTTTGTGGACTAACTGCATTCTAGTCTGGCCTTATAAATCACACCCTCCAGTCACAGATACATGTCGTTTTGGACATAGGTGAAGTAACTTTCGAAACTTGGACTATCAATATCTTAAATATTTAAATTGGATACATAAAAATCATGTGTAGATTTGTCTCGAAAAGTAATTCATAATATTATAATTTATTAGGTTTTATAGGACAAAGTTGTGTTTTGGAGATTGTGTCGATGTCGAAAATGACATGTATTTGTGACCGGAGCGAGTAGCAAGTATTAAGAGTGGTTGTGGTTTTGAAAATACATGCACAATGGCAACAACGTATGTGAGCTTGAGATTGCAATAATTCTTGTAGGTGATTCTTAGTTGAAAGCATTTCTTGTGATGATACTTGTTTACTGTTTGTATATCATCTGGCTATATTGTTACATTGACTTCCATGTCCCACCCCTTAATTGCAGTACTCCTCGGTGGAGGAAGCTGTGACTACTCGAAATGCTGTCTACAACCTGCAGTGGCCCCCAAACAATGGCAATCATTTGGTTGCTGAATTTGTTGATCCTCAGGAAGTGAAGCTCAAGCTTGAGCCCCCTACCCCAGCGGTAGCTCCTATTAGCCCAGCTACTGCATCAAGGGATCCTCCCTTTCAGCAAGCACAGGCTAATCAAAATGTGCCTCGCCAAGCTGCTACCCCAAGGGAGCAATTGCCACCTCCACCGCCCCTCACTAAGCCTCCTACATCTGACCCGGGATCAGCAAGGGACAGGCTTCCACCCACCCCAAAGAAGCCAGAACCTCCTGTTGTGACACTTGATGATCTCTTCAGGAAGACACAATCCTCTCCAAGAATTTACTATCTGCCTTTATCAGAAGAGGAGGTGGCAGCCAGGCTTGCTGCGCAGGGCAAAGGAAAGAGGGAATAAGGGGCTCTTGGCCTCATTTTTGACGCCAGTGTTAGGAATGTGCTGCGGTATGTACCTGTTCTGGTGTTGTGTTTGTTCACTTCAGATTATAATGCTAAGATCTCATTCTTCTTCCCTTATCCAGGAATATGATACTGTGCTCGGCATCTGGCAGGTGCTACTGCAGTAGTTCATTCGAAATAACAGGCGGTGACGACTGCTGTTAGGTACTGTGCTGCAAAAGAGAGTAGTTGTAGAACTGTTTGGTGAAAAGGCTAGTGTAGAAGCAGCCATATGTATTTTCTGCAAAGAACAATTTTATTTTATCTCCATCTAGATTGTGTGCCGAACCGTCTAACTCAACTTACTGTGAGTGGCTAAGATTCTTGTTTTAGTTTAAACAATTGGGGACGCTTGAGATACTGTTTGTAGTTTAATTAATCAGGAGAATGCTTATTCGTCTACATTTGCCATTCTGTTTAGGGCCTCAGGAGATGCTCACACCACCTGACGTGTGCTTTATCTTAATAGAGTTTGAATGTGCTTAATTTCAGCTGTTCTGTGGGTTGTAATGATAGGTTTTTGATCAGTTGATACAAATCAGCAATTGGTCGGAGGTCCTTTCGCATGGCAATATGGCGTATGCTGTAACCAAAGCAGATTATTTAGGCTTGTCGGATGTGTTTAATGGATTTTAATCACAAGTAACAAAGTAGTAATAATCATCCGCTGTCTTCACTGCCTCGAAAGGGCTCAAGCAGGCTAGCTGCCGGCCCGGAGCACAGTAAGACTGCATGAGATGCCGGCCCGGAGGTGACCTTGCAGCTGAAGATGTGGAAAGGTGATGGCTCGAATGTTCGTTCAACAAAAAGTAGGCTCCATCTATTCATTTTTATAAGTCTTATTTTTTAAATGGTCTTATTTATAAATATAAGACTTTAATGTAGATTTAATGAGGCATTTCCTTCTATACCCCTATTTATTATCTCTCAACTATATGCATTTATTTATTACCATTCACATAAAGTATATCTTTCATCTTCAAAGACAATTAATCAGGGATATCTAAGTCATTTTCTTTCATACCTTTATCAATTTCAACGCAATCTTAATCTTTATGCCAAGTCAAAATTCGCCTTATAAAAATTGACGGAGTTTCTACAATGCATGAATTTCAAGAGAAATTCTTGTACCCAAAGTGTGGCCGGCCTATGTCTTCCATGGTCCAACCTAAGTTTATCGGCCGCCGGGCCAACTGCACTCCTGCAACAATTTCACTGCAGAGAGACTCGGAGTCTGCGTGGATACGCAAGTACATGCATGCAGGCCCAGTAATCATCTGTCTACAAAACTCAAAATAATCTCCATCTTCAATTCTCTCCCGGAAAAGCTCTATCTGCAATTCAAATACGTTCACCTTACCGGCTCTACCTCTCCTTGACTCCTTTTATATACACACATCTTCTCGTGATTTACGTACGTGCAGGTCGATTCAATTCAGGCATATATGGAAGACTACAAGTTCTACCCTTCTCCTCCGTCGCCGCCGCTCCGGTCCCTCCGACCGCGGTGGCTCTAGGAGCCAGCGCCGGCGCCTACGGTTTCGTGCACAGGCAGCAGGCGGCTGCCGCTTCCTCGCCGGGGCCTGCCGTCCTGGCCGACGCGACCGCAATGGCGCTGGTTTTTTCTTCTGCACCGCCGAGGGATGGAACTGGAAGGAGGACGTCTCCATGGCCGCTGACGCCGGAGCAGCTGCTCGTGGCGGACAAGGTGCTCTATGGCCAGAGGAGTCGACCCAGGCTGCCCGTGTTCGAGGCCATCTGCCCCAGTGATGAGTAGACATTGATACGACCCATTTATCCCTTCAGGGGCGGATCTAAGAGAAGAAAAAAAAGGTTATTGGAGTCGTCAAGGTCAATACAAACTTGTAATACTAACTTATAACTTGTAATAAGATGATTATATACTTATATACTAAAAAACTATGTGTACTGAATTAGAGAGCGTCGGTGTCGTTTGACCCTGGCTTCTATACTGTAGATCCACCCTGCATGCATTGCATGTTTTATTTTTGCTGTTTCTTGAATAGAATTTAGACAATTGTTTATCGTAAACAAGAAAAAAATTTAGGCTATTGTTTGTTTCTGTAATAAATTAATCGGTATTGATTATAACACTCTGATTGATGCAAGAGATTTACCTTGTTTACAATGGCAAAATGGGGGTGTCTTCGATCGTTTTAAGAGCCACCACAACATCCCTTCCTCCGGCACCATGACAATTAAAAAAAAAAACGAATCTATGGTGGTGCAAAGGGAGACATTTGGCTGAATCTCAGAGTGAATTAGATTGTTAAAAATTCAACCAAAGTCCTCAAAATTATCTTCCTTTCTGGTGAAAGATGAATTTTTTAATGGAAACAAAGCGTCGTGTAAGTATTTGTTTTATAATTGCAACGAATTGAGACAACATGAGCTTCTCGCTAGCCCTCTTCGGATGCGAGCACCATTAAAGGCTCAATCTCAAACCAATCCAGGCTCCTAAATTGCTAAATCATGTCTGCTACGATGTTCCCTTTCTACACAAGCATAGGTCTGCTACGATGTTCCAACTATAATCTTAGAAAAGCAAAGTATCATTCATTCTAGAGAAAAAGAAACTATGATTTCCATGTCATTCATCCCAGTTCCAGAATTTTTACATGAAATAAATTCATTTCAGACAACACTAGAAAGTAAAGATGTAATTACCATCAGAAGTGTTCCAATGCCAATAGCAGACTTCATCCTCCCATCTTCACCCTCTCTAGCTTCTGTAACACCCAAGTGGAAAGGATAATCCC
This sequence comes from Otatea glauca, assembly GCA_036346275.1. NCBI lineage: Eukaryota > Viridiplantae > Streptophyta > Magnoliopsida > Poales > Poaceae > Otatea > Otatea glauca. The sequence goes on from CM070722.1 coordinate 32,826,018, forward strand.
ATCCTAGTTTATACATTTCTGCTACAAGCAGGCGATTTGCTTGGACCATAACAACAGGGTTACTTGCTTTCATTGAAAACACAAAGTTATCCTAACATGTGGGAGAGGAGCCGGCGCCACCCTGGTCCCGGTGGCCATGGCTACGCCCAAGCACCAAATGCTCACTCAGCCTCGATTAGTTCCTCCGTTAGTCCGTTATTCCATTACTCGGCTCCTACTAGTCAGACCTCAGTGCCCCCTCTGTGACTACTTACTCCATCCCTCGCGACCCGCGTCCTCTTCTCCTACCTTGCGAACTCCTCTCCCAGGGCTAGAGAGGTAGAGACCCAGATCTGGACTCTAGTCGGCTCCACGGCAAACTCCTCCCTTGCGAACTCCAGCCTCTGGCCAGCTCCACGACGGCGCCCCAGGCGGCCAGGGCCCACCTCTCCTGGGTGGCTCGACGAGCCCGAGGACCTCCTCCCTTTGGCGTGGCCCCATTCCTCCTGTTCTCCGTCGGACCGCCGGTCCGTTGCACGCACGTGGAGGGTAGGCTCGAGCCTGATGGAGCCTCCTTGTTGGATTCGCTCCTACATAGTCCCATCTCATCCCTGATCCCTATTTAGATATGGGAGGCCATTTTGCTCCCGTCCCAATCAACTCCAGAGATACGACGGGGGACGGGCCTATAAGAACCTAAGGCTCTATTTGGATGTGTGGTAATTCCTTGGGAGGTTTTAGGATTTAGTTTAAATTTGAATTAGATCTTAAAACATCCAAATGAAATATCCCTAATCCAAATAGCCCCTAAATCTGATGATATTGAGGTATTTTCATAAGTTTATTGTATGGTTATATCAAATTATGTGAATTTATTATTATGTGAGATGGTAGAAATGGTACTAAATGAGTTATATACTACAAATTATACAAAACTATATTAGGCTAGAGACAAAATATCAATATTTTAGACATGTACACGTATATTAATCTATCCTTGTAGCACCCCCGCCATCATATTCCTTGCCACCATGAACTTTGCCATCATTAGCCCGACACGTGATGCCCCATACCAAACCACCACTGCTAGGAAGCTTCCATGCATCTGCACCCTGCTTGTGCTCTCCGTAGATGGTCGAGAGGCCATCGGATTTCATCGTTATAATGTCCTTAATCTTCATGGCTATTATTCTTCATTGCCCTGTTCCGACCACCACCGACCTCGTTGTCCTCGAGCACCACCAAAAATGGGTTCGCAACCCTTGGGAACACACCCCGTGCCCTTTGTTGTCATTATTCTGCCACCACCGTGCCGTCGTCCACCTTACTCTCTTCCTTTGCCTCTGGTTCATTGAGGAGGAGACACAATACCGAGCTGGTATTGTGCACCCTTGGTTGACCCGAACCGTCTGAGTCTGAACTAAACTCGACTGAGCCAGGTTCGAGCCAAACTAGTTTTTAATCCACTGTAATGCTATTTTAGATGATCTTAGACTTGGTTCACTAGATTCCAGTTCGGTTCTAGGAGGTTTAGCACCGTTCTCTGCAGTAGACTTACCCTAAACTATTTGCAGTGTTTTATTTGAAAGATTAGTAGCAATGCTCGTAGTCTTATTTGGTGTTATCTCTCGTGTGTATGCTACATTACGATGGACTCGTAGGAGTTGACGATCTTGAAGTGTACGAAGGAGTGAGGGCCGATCACGAGCCACAAGGCAAGTCAATCCTTGATCGTATTGAACACCTATTAGTCGGGTATATGTTGTATGGGTTATTTTCCACACTAATTAATTGTCAATGCTATTTTCTATTAGTTACTATCGAATAATTCTACTGAAGTAGTTAATGCCTTTAATTACATTGCTTACATGCCGTCCTTGAGAACAAGCTGGTCTGGTTTTCCTTGATGAACTTAGAGCTAGTGTGTTATACTTTACATTAGCATAGTTGTGGAAGAATGAAAACCTAATCACTTGTCACATTGTTTTTTGCCACCAAGAGTTGACGCGTCGGATCCTATGATCAATGGTATAAGTTATATGTAAATAACCTGCCAAGGGTGATGTCACTACTACATAAATGCCTATATAAGATGCCTCATCACAGATGGTTTTCAAAAACTGTCAATGTTAAAGCTAATCACAAACGATTTTGCTAGCATGACTGTCAAAGTTACAGTTCATGTTAATAACCGTCTGTGTTACAAACCGTCTGTGATATTGGCTTATCACATACGATTCTTAGCTAAGAACCGTCTGTGATAACACTTTCGTATTATATATACCGTACTAGGGTTTGTACCCACCGCATTGTTCACCCAAACAAAATCTTACAGACGACGATCAGTCTCCTACCCCAGCCCCTCACCGGCCGCCTCATCCCCCGAGCCCGTCAAGCACCTTCTCGTCTAGCACATCGCCCGTCGTCAGCCGCCTCATCCCCGAGATGGCCCGTCGTTGGCCACCTCATCCTTAAGCCCTAAAAACATCTAGATGTTTAACTTGTGTCATGGTTCATCATATATACATTATATGTTATAGTGACTGCAAATTGCACACATATATAAAATAGAGCCTACAAACAAGATAAATGATATGGAAAAGCTGTTGAATGCTAAATAAAAACTTAAGGTGAAGATAGAACAACTGAAGGAAAAGTCTGAGTTAATAGAAAAGATTTATGAGATAAAACAAAAACTGAAAGGTATAGATGACAAATCGCAATATATTGATTCTCTTAACAAGACACTCAACATTAAGGAGCGCAGGGTGAATGCAGAGCTGGAAGAAGCCAAAGCTGAGCATATAAAGGTAATATAAAGGTTTCTAGTATTTAATTCGATGTGGTTATTGATAATATTCCAAGACAACCTTTTCACATCAATATGATCACTTTTGTTGGGATTAAGAGATATGACTGTATGTCAATCAGTTATTGGTGTCAAACAAATGGGCACTATGTCAAAGCTGTGAAACTTCAAGGAGAACCGAAAAGCCTCTATTGCGGAAGCTATGGCACATGTGATGGCAGACATGGAAAAGCCCTAAGGTCTCCTTGTCTTGATTTATAAAATAATTAATGTTGTTTCTCTATGTATATATGCTTGTTGATATTTGCGGTATCATACCTTGTATTGTCACCTGAAATTATCCTTAATATTTGTTCATTTCGAATCCAATGACTGGAAAGTGGCTTGCTTGTTGGAACCATAAGTTTTCCTTCCTCTCTTGGTAGAACTTCTATGAATATTATCTGTTGTTTGAAATTTTCTTCTCTCTAGATATTTTTGCAACAACATTTACAAGGCACAACCAGTTATAAATGTTATAATTGAATATCTAAACATCCTAGATGCATCGAGGCAAAGCTTGTCTAGTCGGGATTATCTTAAAGTATGAATATTTGTAGCACTTTTTTGTACTTTCTTATTGTAATGTTGATGGATTCCATGGCAAAATCCAATTCCATCTACAGTTCATCCTGAAAGTTGTCATGTTCTAATTTATCACTTCCAATTCATCTTCATCCCTGAATGAGAATACCATAGGTAACCTATTTTGACTCTGGTCTTGTGCAGGAATTGGATCACTCTGGTCATGTTCCTGGCGAAGACTAGAGTGAAAATAGGCTATCTGTGGTATTTTCATTTGGGTATGATGATAAAGTGGAAGATAAATCAGAGCATGACAACTTTTAGGATGAAATATGGATAGAATTGGATTTTGCCTTAGAATCCGTCAACATTAGAATAAGAAAGTAGATGAAAGTGCTACAAACGTTCATACTTTAAGATGATCCTGGCCAGCCAAGCTGTGCTTCAAGCATCTCAGATGTTTAGATATTCAATTATAAAATCTATAACTAGTTGTGCCTTGTAAACATTATTGCTGAAATATCCAAGGAGAAGAAAATTTCGAACAATAGATGTTAATACTGGAAGTTCTGCAAAGAGAGGTAAGGAAAAAAGTGGATCACAGACGATTCTAGATAGGAACTGTCTATGATATGTATCTATCATAGATGATTCAGAAACCGTCTGTGATAGGCCGTATTATCAATGACTTATGCTTACAGACGGTTCAGAAAATAGTCTATGATGAAATTTTTGAATCGTTTATGATGACGTTTTCTATAGTAGTATGTTTTGGAAATGTTAGCAGAGGGCGAAGATTTGGATGCGTGGTTTAGTGATGGCTATGAGCATATGCTACCCGGTGGTTGCGTGTACCAACATCGTGATTGGTAAGGTGGCTCCGTCCTAAGAATTTAAGGACTACAACCTTATGCCATGAAATTAACATAATTATTGCCCATCCATGAGACCAACAAATCGGACTTGGTCTAATACAATGTCCTATTTCATGAAGTCAATGGGAGAAGGCTCAAGTCAGTAGGTGAGGGTGATGTAAGGTCGAGGAGGCCAACTAGAAGGGGGGTGAATAGGTAGTTTTAAAATTTTCTTTGGTCAAAACCAATTTTATATGCTTAAGTGTAAATCAAAATGGTTTTACCCAACTAAGGCATAAATAAACTTGTCTCACTAAGTGCACCAACAACCTAAGTCTAGATCAATGTTTACAATCCTAGGGTGAGAAGCAAAGGAATGTAAATTGCAAGAATATAAATAAGCCGAAAGAAGCAAACCAAAAGATGACATACGATCTTTTTACCATGGTGTTCGGAGACTTGCCAGTCTGCCCTAATCCACGTTGAGGTAAGCCCAAATGAATTGGACCAGTTCCACAAATTAAACCAAATACCTCGAATCCACTAGTGATAGCTCTTCCCCCCTCTGGGTAGATAAGCTCCAACCTTCACAACACACTGGGCCTTCTCACAAGCTTTTTGAAAATATCACCAGACCATGACACCTCCATGCTGTCTAGGTATTGACAAAGACCAAGAGTAACAAGCCAAGCCTCTTACTTGACCCTCACCAAGTGCAACACATGCACGTGGTGGATACTCAATCCACCTCTAGAAGTAGCATATGCAACTAGAGACTTTTCTCCTTACTCACAAGGTGTAACACATGCATAATTGAGAGAAGTTCATACTAGCTCAAGAGAATAAAGTAGAATGCTAAAACATTTCATGTACAAGAAACTCTAGCTCAAATGCCTCTCAAATCTCTTAAGGATTGCTCTCAAATGTATACCTCCAAGGAGTGTGAGAGATATCGCAAAAACCTCTATACTCGGTCTCTTTTATAGCCCCTCAAAGAATCTAACCATTGGGAATAAAATCTTCTAAAAAAGGAAATTCAGACATTCCTAATTGGAAAACTGGACATTCTCAATGGTCACAAGTGCACGTGGCATCCAGCTATTGTAGAAAGCAAATTAGGACATTCTGAATTCACTAATTCGGATATTCTGAATCCTACAAACTAAATTGGCTCCAAAACACATGTTCTATCAAAATGTTGTAAAATAAAATTTAAAAATCCCTAATCCCAAAATTCGGATATTCCAAATCCTATAGTTTAAATTGGCTCCAAAACACATGTTCTGTCAAAATGTCATAAAATCAAATTCGGATATTCCTAATCACCAAATTCGGACAAACTCACAACACAACTTGAAAAAGATCATAACTTTTTACTCTGATGTCCAATTTAGGTGATCTTAGACTCTATAGAAAGCTTATCTAAAGGGCTAAAACTTTCATCAATTTTGAAGATCTAAAAAAATCATATATATTTCCATAGAACACTAAAACTCCAATCTAGCCATACAATTCTAAAATCTAATTTCTTGAAATCTCTAACATAGACTTGATCAAGAGAGCGACTACAAGCTAGCAATAGTCTATAAATGATTAATACATGAACTTCAACAATTAGCAAAACACATTTGCAAACTTTAGTCACACGCTAAAAGAGTAAGTGCGTGAGCTTTGACTATTTGCAAAACACATTTGCAAAAAATAGTATCATGCAACGAAGAGCTAGAACAAGAGGGATTGAGGTATCAATACATGATAAAACCCAAACTATAAGACAATACCTCTCTTAATAGTATTGCAACCTACACTAGTAATCTGGTCTCCCAACCAAACATTGAGACCGGTAAAAGACTAGGAACACATTCTTAGCCTATGCTAGTTATACCTTTGCCTTTCTCATCCACTTGAAGCTTTCACTTGATGACGATCATCTTCTCTCCAAGTCTTGATGATGATCATCTTCTCTTCAAGTCTGGATACTTGTCTTGTTTATCGACACGTGATAAATTACCTTCACTCCAGGATCTTATCTTGATGCTCATCAACACATGCATAATTAAGAGGAGAAGCTTACATTAGCTCAAGAGAATGAAATGGAATGCTAAAACATCTCATGCACAAGAAACTCTAGCTCAAATGTCTCTCTAATCTCTCAAGGATTGCTCTATAAGCTCTTGAGGCATTGTTCTCAAATGTATGCCTCAAAGGAGTGTGGGAGCTATTGCAAAAACCTCCATACTAGGCTTCTTTTATAGCCCCTCAAAGAAACTAACTATTTGGAACAAAATCATATGAAAAAATTGGACATTCCTAATTCCTAAATTCAGACATTCCTAATTGGAAAATCAGACATTCTCAATGGTCACAAGTCCACGTGGCATCCACCCATTGTAGAAAGCAAATTAGGACATTATGAATTCATTAATTCGGACATTTCAAATCATATAAGTCCAAATCAGCTATAAAACACATGTTCTATCAAAATACCCTAAAATCAAATTCAAAGATTCTTAATTCCAAAATTCAGATATTTTGAATCCTATAGTCAAATTTTCTCCAAAACACATGTTACTTAAATTTCTTCTGGTCTTTTGGTGGATTGAATTCTAGGGGAGAATTTATTCGAAATTTTATTTGGCTCCTATTCACCCTCTAGTCGCGATCTTTCAATTGGTATCGAGCCGCTTACTCGCTTTCTAGATCTTGACCGGTCTCAAGAGCCATGGCGATGGACAAGTATTCCACCAAGCCTCCTATTTTCTCCGGAGTTGATTTTCCTTTTGGAAATCTCTGATGGAGTCGCACATCATCGCCTCAGGCTTCTCGATATGGCGTAAGGTGAAGCTCCCGTGATGAGGTTCCCGCCGATGAGAACGCTACGGGCAATATGGTCGACGTTGAGGCAAATGCTAAGGCAAGGAACATCCTCATACATGGCCTTAGTCGCAGTGAGTACGATAGATTTCTCACCTTCGTTCTCGCCATGAGATTTGGGTGACCCTTGATGCTTACCATGAGGGCACTACCCAAATCAAGACGGCTCGACAGATCAATTCAAGCGTGAGTTCAACAAGTTTGAACAACACACGGTGAGAGTCTTGACGAGTGCTTTGGTCGGTTTACAAAGATTCGAGCGACCGAGCAATCGGTTGCATATACCCCGACTCTGACAATGCTCGGCATTTCTTGACCGCACTCGACCTTCGGTCCGGGAGATGAAGGTGACCACCATCAAGGACACCACCGACTTATCGACTTTGACTCTTGACGGGCTTTATTCCCGCCTCAAGACTCATGAGATCGACGTCGTCTCGCGGAAGACGAAGTCTCGCCGATGGCTTTGGTCACCGATCCCATTGATCCTCTCTTTACGATTCTTCGTTGGTTTCTCTCTCTCGCCCTTTGTGAGCTAAGCGATGACCAACCGGAAAAATTTTAAAATGAAAATTTTCATATGCATACAAGAGAGTGAGAGAGAGGAAGAGAGGTGGATGATCACCTGCTTTAGTGTGGTGGCCCCAACCACATTCGAGCAAACCGCCCTAAGCCGAGAAGGGCAAAACGAACAAGGCGGTTCGGGCAGAACGACTACACCGACAAGAACTCGCAATAAGAAGGCCCCACTCGTGAGCCGGCGGAAGAAGAAGTACCGCAACTTTGCCAAGAACAAGAAGTTCTTTCACCGGGTCTCGCCAGACCGACGACATCGAGCTCTCGACACGGAACTGGAGCGATGCAAGCGAGGACGATCCGCAAGAGAAGGTGAAGGGCAACGATGACTTCTCCGATGTGCTTCATGGCAGCGCCATTGAAGTAAGCGACTCCTTGTCGTGATAATGACATCGGATGAGGTACCCACCTACGACGAGTTAAATGCTTCAGAATTAGGCAAGTTTCATGCTAAGGCTAGGTCGAGGTGTTCCGAAGTTAGAGAAGGAAGTAGGTACCTTGACTCGGAGTTAGCTTCACTTAGATCTTCTCCTCCCGAGTCACCGATGACCGTGTTCTCTGTGATGTCGTTCTTGTGGAGTTGGAGAACCTAAGGACCATACATGATAGTGTGCTTCTCAACTTGATGGTCTTAGGATGAAGAATGCTAGCACTAGTTCTATTGATGATATTTCAGAGAAGCTAGTTTTCTTAATGCTCACTCTACTCCCTCTTGTGCTAATTGCCCTAAATTGCTTTCTCAAATTGATGCCATGAGCGAACACCTTAGAAAGTCATTAGAAACAATGAACTTGAATCACATGCTTCTAAGGATCCAACAAATCATGTGAGGGTCAGAAGCAATTAAAACTTGACAATGAAACCTCAATGTCAAGTGTGCTAAACTTGCTAAGGACTTACTAGATAAGTCACAAAAATATTGCTTATGATGTATCGAGATTGTGGGGACTTGGATAAAATCCATGTCGAGCTTAGGAAGAAATTAGAAGACCAAGCCCATAGAATTAGAAATGCGCCTTATGCTTTCTTGTGAGGCCCTCAAGATTGAGGCAGCCGTGGCCGAGGGAGAAAAATGCACGGCCGAGAGAGCTCATCTTTCCCGTTCTTCTTCTCTTCTTCCCCGCTTCTTCTTGTGCTTCTTTCTTCCGAGATTGCCAAGATCTTATGAGCACTCTCGAGAAGTTTGTTGGAGGCAAGAAGAAGCTTAATCTCATTCTAGACCAATCTAAGATCGTAGATTTAATCAAGGTCTAGGATTTGACTACTTGGAGCACGCTAGGCACATCCTCCTACCATTGTGTGTGCATCCAAGAGTGGTGAGATTGTGGTAGCTCCTGTGGTGAGCACCACCTGTTCAGTCTCTATTGGGTGGTCCATGGGACTTCCACGACTGAAGGATGCTTCTCCATTGCTTCCGCCTCTAGCAAGGCGTATACATGCACCTTCCGTAAGAAGGATGGTCACCTAGTAGATTTCTGCTTTAGCGCGCCAAGATCACTTCTACGTGATCGTGTTGTCGCTCTTAGGGGTATTCTGGTCATCCCTGCACTTTGAGTGCTCCTAAGACACACACCGCTTCTAGACAAAGAGAGTCGCTGCTTTTGGGCAAGCGGCCCAGACTTGGTTTATTAGGACATTATGAATTCATTAATTCGGACATTTCAAATCATATAAGTCCAAATCAGCTATAAAACACATGTTCTATCAAAATACCCTAAAATCAAATTCAAAGATTCTTAATTCCAAAATTCAGATATTTTGAATCCTATAGTCCAAATTTTCTCCAAAACACATGTTCTGCCAAAATATCAGAAAATCAAAATTGGACATTCCTTCCTAATCACTAAATTCGGACAAACTCATAGCATAACCTAAGAAGGATCATAACTTTTTACTTCGAAGTCAAATTTAGGTGATCTTGGACTCTATGGAAAGCTTATCTATAGGGCTACAAATTTCATCTATTTTCAAGATCTAGGAAAACCATAGATATTTTCATAGAACAATAAAACTCCAATGTAGCCACATAAGTGTAAAATCTAATTTATCGAAATCTCTAACATATACTTGATCAAGAGAGTGACTACAAGCTAGCAAGAGTCTACAAATGATCAATACATGAACTACAATAATTTGCAAAATATATTTGTAAACTTTAGTCACATGCTACAAAGAGTAAGTGCGTGAGCTTTGATTATTTGTAAAACATATTTGCAAATAATAGCATCATACAATGAAGAGCTAAAGCAAACGAGATTGAGGTATGAACACATGATAAAAATCAAACTACGAGACAAGACCCATCTTAATAGTATGGCAATCTATACTAGTAATCTGGTCTCCGAACCAAACACCCAGACTAGTAAAAGACTAGGAATATATCCTTAGCCTATGCTAGTTATAACTTTACCTTGCACATCCACTTGGAGCTTTCACTTGATGATGATAATCTTCTCTCTAAGTCCAGGTCATTGTCTTGTTCATCAACACATAATGAACTATCTTTACTTCAAGATCTTGATGCTCATCAATACATGATGACATCTTTCATCTCGAACCTTGACTTGATGACCATTAACACATAATGCCATCTAAAGTCTTCATCATCATTAGAATTAATCTATTTAACCAGCTCATGAAAAATATTAATCCAACACATCTGGTTATCACTAATCACCAAAGCACACCATTAACACATAATTGAGGACCTAGATCCTTTAATCTACCTCTTTTGTGATTGAAGACAACCCAATTACAAATAATTGAATTTAAATCAACATGAGTATATTACAACTACAAAAGCTTCATATACTTAAATGTTGTGTTTCAAAGTAAAGATCCTTGATATACGTGGAATAAAGAAAGGGACCAATACTACCTCAAGATATAGAGTGAACTCTCTGTAAATTTGGGCATGCATATATATGAATTGGAAACAATATGCACATAGTTGAAAATTCTATGGAGTTCACCCAATATTTTGAATTCAAAGAATGCAGAATGCAACAAGATATAACAATACATCATCGGATGCATACCTTTGATATTTTCATCTTTTCATCCAAATGAAACTAATTAATATCAGACTCAACAGGTGTGTTAGTCTCATATTTAGATTTGTCATTAATTACCAAAACTAGTGTTCTAAATAGCTAGCTATAGCGTAGTTATAGCTTCGCTATAGCATTTTTGGACCCCAAATGTAAAGCTACAAGCTAATGTTCCGCTATATTAACTACAAGCTCTATAGCTAACAATAGCTCCTCTATTTGACATGGCTTGTAGTTAGCGATAACTCCGCTATCCTACATAGGTACCCATGAACCAAAACATTGGGCCTATTTTGAAATCCAACATTACTAAAAGGCACAAATGTATTTATTATAAGCTTGAATTATGAGAAAACCTTGTAAAGGCCACATCTTGTCCTTTTTCAATAATCCAACATTCATATTTCTCAGTGATTAAGTACTTGTTGTTAAGAACATTATGATATAATTACCATTTATGGTCTTTTGGGTATGTATTGGTATGTTGTTGATTCCAGACTTGACTCGTATTCTTATTATAAAGATATTAGTATCTTCTAAAGTATCATATTTTATGATTTGTTTGGAGGTGACTTATATTATATACATATTTATTTTTTAAATTAATTCTAAAAACGCGACCAGGATAGCTTCCGCGATAGCTAGCAATAGCTACTGTAGCTTTCTTGAGTCCTTGCTGACAAGCCGCGAAAATCATGATTTAAAACCTTGACCAAAATCACATGAATGTAGCTTGAACTTATAGGTGAGCTGGACTAGTTTGTAGGAGAAGACTTTCAAGTGCCACTTTCCAAGATACACAATGATAGAAACCACAAGCCTGAGATGATCCTGACTGCTTGGATGAACTCGGGCTTCTATCGGATGAAAACTAATGTTGTGGGACTCTCGAATGGTTCTGTTATCCCGACTCTCATATAGTCGTGGTATCTTGTGGGTAAAGCTAGAAAAACTCTATAGAGGCTAACTTAAGTGTCAATATGCCATGCTTTCGGTTAATGGAGCTATGTTGTAGCTGAATCCTAAACTCAAGGCATAAGTAGTCGTTTGATGGTTAAAATGTGGTAATTTGGTGATGATGTTGAATCATTACCCCCAACTCTTGAAAATAATTGTTAAACTCCCTTCATTTTAAATCAAATACTTGCAAATAAAACTAGAGCAGTGCTTCAATGCTTTCCCTCCTAATAAAAGTTGCACAAATCTTGAAGCAAGCGAAGAGGTAAGTAATCTCCATCTACCCTTCATTAATGCTTTAATATTTGTGCAACTGTAAAAAAGAAAAGCATTGAAGCACCTCTCATAAAACTATGGGTACTACTAGACATGTTAGGTCTATGTGAACCCTCCTTCTCAGACATCCATTGAAACTCCCTTTCATTTATAAATGTTACCATCATGGCTTGTTGAGTAAGAATTAATGTACTCATTCTTGCATACTTGTGTCTAAACAATGATCACTATGAGGAAGAAGTCCTAGAAGGAGGTGAGTACTGCGACGGTGATTATCACACATTCTAGGTCATGCCTACACTCAAGTGTAGCTTGTGGTGTTGCTGTATTTGGAGACTTTTGCCAGTAATATAAGTATGTTTGGACTGAAGGCCCTAAAAACTCTGTAATCGACATCACTACTACAGAATGATACAACACTATCACTTCATTTGGGTTGGTTCCTAACTTTTTAGGAAAAACCGATTGTGATAGATGATTTTAGAGATGGTGCTAATAATAATCACAATCGGTTCTAACATGAGAACCGATTGTGATGTGCATGGCACATCACATTGATTGTAATATGCACAAGCACATCACAATCGGTTCTTATATAGGAACCGACATGAGAACCATTGTGATGTGCATCGTACATCACAATCAGTTCTTATCTGAAAACCCATTGTGATGTGCCTCGCTAGGTTATTTATACTCTCGGGCTGAACTCTCTTCTGTTGTTGTTCTAGAGGCGAAAAATTGCCGTCGCCCCAAAAAACACCACATACTCTGGTTGGAAGCAATACTTAGGTGAGAAATTATGAAATCCTCGAGGTTAAGAGGGTATAGTTGAAGCCCTAGCTTGAGAAGATTTCCCCTCAATTTTCTCTCATTTGTGATTTTCTTCAAAATGTCAGCATTCCTTCAAACCCCTTCAATTTTGCACTAGGTAATTGGATATGTCGCAAAAAGAGTTTAGGTTGCAGTGGAATTGTGTGTATCCTATCAGATTTCACACCCTTCATTTCACAAACACACATTCATTTATGTTTTTTTAGTACTCTCGTGTTAATCTAGAATTCTTGTTGTTGTAATATGATGAATGTTAGAGTTTAGCTTGCGTAACCTACGTCTCTCATTCGAGGGTGCTTGTTTACAAATATGCTAGCATATTTATAAGCAAGCACTCTTGAACTATCCATATTGTTTTGGACAGTTCGAGGATATGTGGTTCGGGCTAGTTCCTAAGTTGCTGTGCAACTTCGAAGAAAGTTTCAGTAGCATCTCCCTGGTGTTCTCTGGATACACACCCCTCTTGACTTGTTGTCGAGACGTGTATTTGGAGAACGGCGAGGAGATGCTGCAAAAATTTTCTCTGGAGTTGTACAATAGCTTAGGAATTGCCCCAACAACATATCCTAGGATGGGATTAGGACATAACATAATTAGAGATTAGGAGTCATTATTGGTATGTACTTAATTAGTTAGTCAACAGATACGTTTCTTTAAGATAATTCAATTGTTAATGCTTCCACCCTTATTTTCTTTTATTGGAGTCAAAAGGATTTTAAGCTTACTATATTAGGTAATCCGATATCATTGTTGATGTTTTGAATATATGTCTCCTGAGTAGGGAACTGAAAGCTCTTAAGTAGGGAAGAAGGTATCAGGAGTAAAACTATATATCTCGGAAACTGTTCTCTATTTCGCAAAGGTAATTAAATAATATCTCAATATTCGAAATAGCTAGCTGTCGCTCTAATTTTTCCTTAATTTATTGTGCGTAGTTTAATTACAGATGGACTGTGAAGAATGGATGTATCAGAAAAGTCGTGTGAGTGCTGAATTTCAGAGGGGTGTTAAGAAGTAAGAAAAATTACAGAAGAAGACACAGTGAAGAGGGGTGTAAACTTCATATATTATCCTTTCTTTGATTGCACCAATCTCAGGAGATTTAATAACTTAGCTCAAATTGAAGACCACTTGATTTGACGTGGCTTCGTGAGGAATTACATGTGTTGAATCCATCACGGGGAGACAAGTAGTACCCGTCCGGTATGCAACGAAGACATGCTAGAACCTGATCACGAGTTGCAGCGTGATATGTTTGAGGAGGACAATTCAGAGCAAATATTGCGGGATGTGGAGGGAAATTACACGGAAAGAGAGTTTGAAAAGTTTAAAAGCTTGATGGAAGACAATGTCAAACCGTTGTTCTCGAGTTGCAAAGCGGAATACACCAAGTTGAGTTCGGTCCTTGCATTGTCGAACTGAAGGCAAAACATCGTTGGACAGATACCCGTTTTAATTCACTTTTAGTTCTTCTATCGGATGTGCTTCTGGAGGGAAACGAGTTGCCAACAAGAATTTATGAAATGAAGAAGCTACTATGTCCCATGGGAATGGAAATATAACGGATACATGTATGTTCGAATGATTGCATCTTATACCGTAACACGCATAAGGAACTGCACGTTTGTCCAGTTTGTGGTGTAACCCGGTACAAATAAAAGGAGAAGTGTAATGACAAGAAGTGTAAGAGCCGGAGCGATGACGGTGAAGAGGTTATTAAAGGGGCACCGGCTAAGGTATTGTGGTACTTGCCCATCATTCCCTATTTGGAGCGGTTGTTTGCAAATCCCAAAGAGGAAAAATTGTTGTGTTGGCATTATGAATCTCGAAAGAAAGATGGCAAGCTAAGACACCTCGCAGATTCAGCTCAATGGAGAAACATTGATTGGAAACATGAGAAGTTTGGTGCCGAGATGAGGAACATAAGATTTGGATTGGGTACCAATGAAATAAATCTGTTTGGTAATATGAGCAGTCGTCACAGCACTTGGCCAGTTTTGTTGTGTATCTACAACCTTCCTCCTTGGTTGTGCATGAAGCGGATGTATATCATGATGTTGTTGCTATTCTCGGGACCCAAACAACCGAAAAATGATATTGATGTGTACCTTGCACCACTGATTAAGGATTTGGTAAAATTGTGGAACGAGGGGGTCACGGTGTGGGATGCATACAAAAGAGAGAACTTTACCCTATGGGCTATGATATTTTGCACCATAAATGATTTCTCAGCCCTTGGTAATTTGGCAGGCTATAGTATGAAGGGAGCCAAAGCATATCCTATTTGTGAAGAGGAGTCTGAGAGCTTGTGGCTGCCAAATTCTAAGAAAACTATGTACATGGGTCACTGTAGGTTTCTACCTTGAAGCCATCGATACCGTAAGATGGATAACAAATTTGATGGGAAGAGGGAAGTTCGTTTGGCCCTGGAGCCTATGAGTGTAAGGCAAGTATATTCACGCGTGGAGGATATCGATGTTCAATATGGAAAGAGCCTTAAATCTATTTGTCCTAGGGCGATTTGGAAGAAGAGGTCGATATTTTGGGAATTACCATACTAGAAGGAGTTAGATGTGAAAGTGCATCTAGGCACTTATGTTATTTTGGTGATTAATGACAAACACTCATAATGACAATCTATGCAATTAAGTAAATGCTTAACTTAGTGCTTAGCAAATGACAAACCTCTAATATGATTATATTGCTATGAGACTAACATATTATTGCCTAGTTGAGTATCAGTCTCATCTTTTAGAGGAAAATCAAATAGGAAGGTTAAGCAAAGATAAGGTATGCAATTTTTGTATCTATTCTATATTTGTTATTGCATTCCTTTCGTGCAAATGCATAGTGAACTCCAAGTAGCATGTTGATTTTATATATGCACATTGGTTCATGTCATATTTATTTGTGCATATATATTCATTTGAGTTCATTATGTGCTTTGTTTTTTAGTATGCATGTATTAACTAGAGTTAAACTTCGTATTGCTATAGATTGACTTGGTGCATGCATGTTTTAGTTGTATATCTTCTCATGCAATTCTCTTAGTGAAGTTTAATCTAGTGTTGGATCACATATTTACTCTTATTCCAAATATTATTTGCACATGTACAATTCGTGTATATTCTATCATGTGCTTCATTTAAGTAAAGTCTATGATCCTTGCCATGATTTAATTGATTCATCATATTGGCAATTATCTCTCTAGTGCATATAGATCAATTACATATTCATCATGATGTACTTAGTAGAGAACATTTCTTATGTCAAGTGTTTCCATTTTGTGTTGTGCTTCTTTATATGAAACACTTGTAGTAATCAATTGCTCACAAATATCAATTTGTTCATATCTATTGAGCTTTTGGGACTAATGTCTTTCATGAGTAGTTTGGAAAGAATTAGGTCCCGTCTGTGTATGATGACCAAGGTATCTTGGAGGATGATCATTAAGCTGAGGTCAACAAGACGGCGGTGTCACCAAGAGTTGAGGACTAAGTCAAGATCGACTTGGCGTGGAGATCGTCAGAGAGGATGATCAAGTCAAGGTTGATAGGACGAGAGTCTCATGAGGTGAATCGAGTCGAGTTGGACAAGGTGAAGATGTCATCAATTATATGGTGAAAGTCTTCATGCATCGACATTAAGAAAGAAGACGGCAAGTGACTATTTCTAGACTTATATTATCTTTGATTTATTTTGAGTCTAAGGATTGCCGTACTATTAAGAGGGATGCGATGTCGAATGACTTTCGGATGTGTCAAGTGCTCAAGTGATCTATCCTTGTGAAACTTAGAAAGAGAGTGGTGTTTGTGGTGCCGGAAAGTGAGGGTTGTAGGTCTCCCTTGGATTCTTTGTGATATCTGTATTTATCCTTTGAGTTTTGGGTAGTGAGACCTTATTAGTTATGTAGCCCTCGTTCTTAGCTTTTGATAGAGTCCAAAATCGCTGAAATCGGAGTCCGGAGTGAAAAGTTATGCTCGTTTTCGTCGGGCTGGCCAGTGCAATCCGGAGTATCCGGATATTCAATCCGGACATTCCGGGTTGACACCCTCGATGGCTGCTCTCACCAATCCGAGTATCAGGGTTTTTTCCGGAGTCTCCGGGTTGTGCCCAGCTGTCTCCAACGGCTAGTTTTCTTGTGACCTCTATTTAAAGCCCCCTTCTTCCCCACTTCAAAGAGGCAGTGTTCACATTGATTAGAGGTGCTATACCCTTGTTCTTGAGCCCCCAAAACACCTCTTTACCCTTAGATCTAAGTGATCCCCTTGTGAGAAGGGTTGGGGAGAGTTTGAGGAGTGAGGTGCTAGGTTGAGTGAGACTTGAGTTGATTGAGCACTTGATTTCATCTCCAAGCTTGTTCTTCGTGAGCATTTGTTACTCTTGGAGGTTGAGGACTCCTAGACGGCTAGGAGGTTGCCTACGAGCCACCGGAGCTTTGTGTGGTTGGCCGTGGGAAGTTTGTGAAGGTCGGTTCCGCCTCCGTAAGGGAAGGAATCAAAGGAGTGAAGACCGCGAGTGCATTTGTGCAACACCGAGGAAGAGGGTTGAAAGAGACCCGGCTCAAGTGTGACCGAGCCGCCTCAGCGGAGACGTAGGATCCCCTCAAGGATCCGAACCGTGTGAAAAATCATTGTCTCCAAGTTTGCTTCTTACTCATGCTTTAGTATTTGATTTTGAATCTTGAAATTGCCCGATCTACTCTTTTGTTGTGTTTGGCTCCAGATCTACAATTTCCCTAGGTACCTGATAGCTTTTAGATCTTTTGTATTCAAGTAGATTGTTGAAAAATTGCAGGGATTTAAAATCTCATTTCGAGGTCTTAAATCCGGAGTATCCGGACTTCTGAACCCGGATAGTCCGGACATTTCGGAGTATCCGGAGATAAGTCCCGGACACTCCGGCCTAAGTCCCTCGGATCCAATCCGGAGTATCCGGACTCCAGAACCCGGACAGTCCGGATATTTCGGAGTATCTGGATAAAAATCCCGGATACTCCGGACTTAGACCCTCGGGAGATTTTATTTAGCTGCAAATTTTTTATTCCGCTGCATTTAGTTTTAAATATTTTAATTCGCTTATTCACCCCCCCTCTAGGCGACATCCCCTATCCTTTCAATTGGTATCAGAGCAAGGTCTCTCCTTTATTAGACTTAACCGTCTAGAGAGTAAAGGATGTCGACTAGAGGATTAGTGCATTCACATGATCCACTTGTACTAGATGGCACAAATTATGCTTCATGGAAATTAATTATGACTTCTCATTTTAAATCCATGAGCCCCCAAATATGGTGGATCGTAGATGTCGGTTTTCCTCTCCATTGAATGAAGTTGCTCCAAGCGAAGGAGAGAGAAATGCCTACATCTCGACGCTCAAGCTACTAATGTTTTATTTTGTGTTGTGAGCGATGAAATTTTTGATAGAATATGCAATCTCAAGAGCGCTCATGAAATGTGGATAAAGCTTCAAGAACTATTTGAATCATCCACTTCTATTGAGGATTGCATTAAGGAAGAGATGTCGGGAGATGAAACATCAAGCTCCACCTCAAGCTCAAGTGATGAAGAACCGACATCTCCATCAACCTCAACCTCCGCCTCAAGTGACGATGAAGATGCTCTTCCATCACAAATCCGTTGCTTCATGGCGAAAGGTAAGAATGAGGTAAGTGACGATGATGACGATGATGAGCTCACTTATAATGAACTTATGAATTTGCTTGAGGAGCTCAATAAATGTCTTGGAAAGGAGAAAAAAGAAATATGAAATTTTGAAGCTTGAACATGAATCACTTCAAAATGATTATAATATGCTTCAAGAAAATCATGAATCCCTCCTTCTCAAAGAAATTCATAAGCCTAAGGTGGATATAGGAATCTCATGTGATTTAATTGATGAAATGTCTTGCTTAAATGTTAATCCTAATATTTCATCAAAATTTGACATATCCACCTCTTGCAATGATTTACCTTGTTGCTCAAATTCAAATGTTTCCACTTCCTCTATGCATGTTGAGACTAATCTTGTAGAGGAAAACAATGAGCTCAAGGCCAAAGTCATTAGATTAGAAAATGACTTGGAAGTGCATCAAGGAAAAGCCGTTCTCGACGAGATCTTGAGCAAGCCAAGGGCGCCTCAAGATAGCGAGGACTCGGCTACATCTCCAAGAGGAGACTAGCAAGACAAGGCACAACGAAAGACATTCGAAGATCATCAAGTGCTTTGCTTGCAATAAGAAGGGACACTTCGCCTCCGTGTGCCCTAATAAAGTGGAGATCAAGCCACAACCATCAACAATGAGGCAAACCGACAAAGAGCAAGTCAAGAAGAAGAAGAGACGCTCAAAGCCTACTTGCTACAATTGTCGGAGAAAGGGACACATCGATAAGGATTGTCCCAAAGGTATTACTCCTAAGCCTATTATTGTCAATGATCATTATTCACTTAGGAAGGACAAATATGGTAATGTGTTTACCAAGTTTGTCAATTCTCCTAATACCATGCAAAATAATGACAATCAATTGCTTAGGAGATATAAATCTAGAAATGTGTTTGCTCAAAATGCTAGATTTCCTAAGACCAAGAAAAATCATGTTGATCATGTGCTTAGGAAAATAACGATAGCAAAGCATTTGCTAGATTTGCTAGATCCTCTAAGCCAATGCATAATTTCAATTATCATATGCTTAGAAGAGATCAAACTAGAAATGATTTTGCAAAATATCATTGCCTCCTAAGCCTTTTCATAAAAATGCCAATCATTTGCCTAGGAGGAATAATTATTGCAAACCTATTTCTAATTATGTTAGTCAATTCAATAATATCCAAATTAGGACCATTTGGGTTCCAAAATCTATTGTGACTAACATTGTTGGACCCAACAAGGATTGGGTACCAAAAACCGCCTAAAAGATTTTTAGGCAATATGAGATGGATTGGACGTTTGGCTTCTTCAAAAGGGAAGATGACTTAATCATTTTCAAAATGGAGCCAAGCATGAGGATGATCACTCCAATCATGAACCAATGCCATCTCGGGTAACAAGTATTTAAATTGATTCTTATAGCTTATAGCCTTGTGTAGGTTATATTGCATTATTCATGAAAATCAATTTAGATTGCTTGATTATATGCTTGCTCATGCTTATTAATTGTTTTGATTGCAATCTTGAGCAAGTTTAGGTAAGTGGCACATTAAGGGGGAGTGTTAATTCATATCCATGTATATTGCATCCCTACATGTGCCCATATTTATATAAGTGCTAACATATATTTTCAAAATCAAGCCATTTAGCCAAAAGTCAAAATTTTGTATACTATTAGTATTCTTGTGAAAAACTAATTGCAAAATGTATACAAATGTATTTGAAACGTTTTTCAAAGGGTTTTGGCTTCAAAAAAAATCTATTTTACAAAGAAAATGAGTTTCATGCCCAAAATCAAGTTTCTAGTATCTTGTTTTGGATTTAAACTTATAATTTTCATAGAATTAAATGTAAAATGAATTTGAAAGTAATTCCAAAACAAAAATCCTAGAGTTGGTCATTCTTAACAATTCTTGTGTTCAAAAGACTTTCAAAAGACCAACCTAGCGAAAGTTATTCGATTTTGAAACTCGCCGAAAAACTATATTTGACCCATAATAGTCATATTATTGCACTTAGTGAGTTTCTCCGTTTGGACCGGATCTTGTGTAGTATCTTGGTTCAAAATGGTATCTTAGACTCATACACAGAATTCAAATCTCTATATCTCATCTTATTCTTCATTTGAATCTTGTGTTGAAATATTTGGCTTTGTTTTACAAATAGCTATTTCAAAAGGGCCATTTTGGTCAAAAGTCAAATCTTATGTTTAAAAGGCCCAAAATTGTGAAAAGCTTTGTAAAAGTATTCTAATATGTATTTCAAATGTTTTACAAGCTTTCAAAATGAAAATTCTATATTGAAATCAAAATTGGCCAAAATTCTTGGTTTGAACTAAAATAGCTTATTTAAGCATATTGCTCAAATCTTAGCATTCAAGTTGGATTTCATTATAAATGTTGGCTAGAAACCATCTTGATAATCAATTCTAAGCCATAGAAATTGAAATTGCATGAAATCCAAATTGAGTTGTATTTTGAGGCTTTTTATAAAAAACTATTTCCTATCTAACTTGCTTCAAAAGGGTTAAAAGCAAAATATTTGTTTGAAATGCAAAATCTTATGAAAATAGTCTTCTAAAATGTTTTCAAATGTATTTCAAATGTTTTCAAGTATCTAACCCTTGGTTAGAAGCTAAAAGTCAAACTTTGGCCTAAAAAGGATCTTTATGATCTTGCTTTTGCATTTAACTTCAAATTTTTCTAAAGCAATATCCATTTGGAGTTTGAAAAAGTGGTCAATACAAAACTCATAGGGTTGGTCATTTTAAGTATTTCTTTAGTTCAAAGTTTTTCCAAATGACCAACCGTTCAAAAGTTATAGCTATTTGAATTTAGCCAAAATCATCCAATTGACCCAAAATAACCCGTTGTTGCATTTTGTGGATTTCGCTATTTGAATTGGATTTCATTGTATATCTTGGATTGAAATAGTATTTCTAAATCATACAAAGCTATTAAAGATCAAATCTCCATAAATTTCAATCCGGAATGCATTTTGAACATTTGGCGAAAATTCAATTTCTTTTCAAACCCTCAAAGCAAAATTTGGCATATCTCTTATTTGGAGACTCTTTTTTGGAAAATTCTTTTTGGAAAAGTTTCTTGTGAGTCTAAAGAATGTTTTTGCACAATTTAAAATAATTTCAACTTAATTTGAAATAGTTATGGCTTTTTCTCTCTTTTGATCTTATTTGGCATACTCTCGCATTAAGTTGGATTTTACGATTTAAATGGATTTGATTATGCAAATAGGCTTATAAATATCTCTCTAAATCATATGAAGCCATATAAGTGCATATTACCATTCAAAACTCATTTGGTTCCATCTTGAGGATTTGGTGAAAATCTTAATCTTTTATGTGTTTCATATGCATCTTTCATCATATTTCTCGAAATGAAATTTATTTATTGAAAATCCTTGTTGAAAAACCTTCTCTCACATATGGAGTTCATATATGAAAATTCTCAAATTTATTTGAACTCATTTGCAAGATTGTTGACTTTATTTGACTTAGTGTCAAAACTAAACCTCCAATGCTTCTAATGACCTATTTTTTATTGGAGAGTGATATTTGAGAAAATCCTTTTGGAAAAAGTCTCTTGGATGTTCTGGATCATTTCGCAAAATCTTATGGCTATTGGACTTCATTTGATCAAGATTTGATCCAAATTCAAAATGTTCGATTTAGGGATGAAGTTGAATAACCCGAGTATCCGGTGATATATCCAGTATCCGGATTATCCGGACACTCGGATCAAAAACACCGAGTATCCGGGTTGTACTTTACTAAGCCCAAATTCTTAAATTGCTATCCATACTTTCTTGCAATCTCTTGTTCATCCTATTTTTGGGGTTTCTCTTTTGCTCAAATCAATATTCAGTCTTCATAGTCCTCGAAGAGGATTTCGAGACGAATCTGTTCCGTGTTGATGATTTTTGTATTTGAGCAATGGTTTAAAAGTTATAATCGACTTTGTGTTGCTATTTGCATCTTTTTGAGATTTTAAGAGTTTTAAATTGGAATCTTGGCAAGCCTTTCAAGATGAAAACTAAGTGAACTTATTCATTGCTCCAAGATTCAAAGTGGAGCATATCTATTTAAGTTTTCATTCCAA
Source organism: Otatea glauca (assembly GCA_036346275.1). NCBI lineage: Eukaryota > Viridiplantae > Streptophyta > Magnoliopsida > Poales > Poaceae > Otatea > Otatea glauca. The sequence goes on from CM070722.1 coordinate 32,848,551, forward strand.
TGAAAGTACATCTTTTGGCTAAGTTCTTTTGGAAATTGGATTTAATTGTATCTTAGCCTCAAAATGTTTCCTCTCTTGCATAACTCGGAGTTTATTATGGAAAAGAGAAAATTTCCCTTGTAAGCTCAAGAGTGAGTTTGAATGTGTTTCACCCATTGTCTCTCTTACAAGTGGATGTCAAGATTAAATTTGAATGAGTTTCAAATATTTTCATTATAAGGTGATGTAATAAAATCTTTAATTGATATCTTGAATTGTTTTAAATTGCATGCAAAGAGTATTGTCTTGTATATCATATATATCATGCATGTTGTACTTAGACATTATCAAACTAACTTGGGTCAAATTAAAAGATATTTGTTCCCAGAAATCGTGTGCTTGTCTATTGATGTTCAAGGTATTGGAAAAGGGGTCATCTTCGACGGTGGGATGAAGGAAATGGAGAGGAGCTCCATAGTACGAGGATCTAAGACCGGCGCGATGATCATGACCAATTCGAACATGCAGTGGACAAGAATCGACAAAGGGACGTGTTTCTTTTCTGACCATATTCAATAATGTCTGTGCACATCATTATGCTAAATTGTGTTATTCTAAATGGTGTTGTATCTTTCAATTGGTATGATTAATTGGTATCTTTCAAGAGGTATCCTCTAATCCTAAATTGTTTTGAAGTGTCATCTAACTTGCATTCGGCATTATCAAGAACTAAAAGGTACATATGGGTGGCACATTGCAAAGAGGTATGCCCTTGATAAGTTTATGAAATTCTTGATCATGAAAGTGCATCTCACTTATACAAATTTTGATTCATGATCTTGTATACATCTTGTGATCATATAAGCAATTCCTTCTTGTGTAATCTTCTTTATATGATCTTGATTGTTAGAATTTAATTTGATCATGAGCATGTGCTTAAATTATATAAATTTGCTATATGATCTTGATGTTTAAAGAATATGTGAAATCATATTCGTGTGTCATGTTTAAGCATCACTTATATCCTAAGAATCATGACTTCTTTAATTTGGTATAACTAGAAAAATCTATTACCTAAATCTTGGAAATAATTGGTATCATATCTTGCCTAGATTTAGGGGGAGCTTAATATTATTGTCCTATTACTAGCTCCTTATCTTTATTTTATTTTCTCCCTAATCTTTTTATTGAGTGTGCAATCAAGGGGGAGAACAGATTTTATTGAATAAACAATAAGAATCATTTAAGCACCTTTTTGGGATTAATGACAAAAGGGGGAGAATTTATGGATTTATCAATTGTCCCCTAATCGATTGACAAAAAGGGATGATTTGTAAGTATGATCTCTTATTGTATCTTTATGCTTGTTTTAATGCTAAAATATCTTAATATTGTCATTTGGTGCAATTGATAATAGGTTTGTCATAAATCACCAAAAAGGGGGAGATTGAAAGTGCATCTAGGCACTTATGTTATTTTGGTGATTAATGACAAACACTCATAATGACAATCTATGCAATTAAGTAAATGCTTAACTTAGTGCTTAGCAAATGACAAACCTCTAATATGATTATATTGCTATGAGACTAACATGTTATTGCCTAGTTGAGTATCAGTCTCATCTTTTAGAGGAAAATCAAATAGGAATGTTAAGCAAAGATAAGGTATGCAATTTTTGTATCTATTCTATATTTGTTATTGCATTCCTTTCGTGCAAATGCATAGTGAACTCCAAGTAGCATGTTGATTTTATATATGCACATTGGTTCATGTCATATTTATTTGTGCATATATATTCATTTGAGTTCATTATGTGCTTTGTTTTTTAGTATGCATGTATTAACTAGAGTTAAACTTCGTATTGCTATAGATTGACTTGGTGCATGCATGTTTTAGTTGTATATCTTCTCATGCAATTCTCTTAGTGAAGTTTAATCTAGTGTTGGATCACATATTTACTCTTATTCCAAATATTATTTGCACATGTACAATTCGTGTATATTATATCATGTGCTTCATTTAAGTAAAGTCTATGATCCTTGCCATGATTTAATTGATTCATCATATTGGCAATTATCTCTCTAGTGCATATAGATCAATTACATATTCATCATGATGTACTTAGTAGAGAACATTTCTTATGTCAAGTGTTTCCATTTTGTGTTGTGCTTCTTTATATGAAACACTTGTAGTAATTAATTGCTCACAAATATCAATTTGTTCATATCTATTGAGCTTTTGGGACTAATGTCTTTCATGAGTAGTTTGGAAAGAATTAGGTCCCGTCTGTGTATGATGACCAAGGTATCTTGGAGGATGATCATTAAGTGAGGTCAACAAGGCGGTGTGTCACCAAGAGTTGAGGACTAAGTCAAGATCGACTTGGCGTGGAGATCGTCAGAGAGGATGATCAAGTCAAGGTTGATAGGACGAGAGTCTCATGAGGTGAATCGAGTCGAGTTGGACAAGGTGAAGATGCCATCAATTATATGGTGAAAGTCTTCATGCATCGACATTAAGAAAGAAGACGGCAAGTGACTATTTCTAGACTTATATTATCTTTGATTTATTTTGAGTCTAAGGATTGCCGTACTATTAAGAGGGATGCGATGTCGAATGACTTTTAGATGTGTCAAGTGCTCAAGTGATCTATCCTTGTGAAACTTAGAAAGAGAGTGGTGTTGGTGGTGCCGGAAAGTGAGGGTTGTAGGTCTCCCTTGGATTCTTTGTGATATCTGTATTTATCCTTTGAGTTTTGGGTAGTGAGACCTTGTTAGTTGTGTAGCCCTCGTTCTTAGCTTTTGATAGAGTCCAAAATCGCTGAAATCGGAGTCCGGAGTGAAAAGTTATGCTCGTTTTCGTCGGGCTGGCCAGTGCAATCCGGAGTATCCGGATATTCAATCCGGACATTCCGGGTTGACACCCTCGGTGGCTGCTCTCAGTCAATCCGGAGTATCCGGGGTTTTTTCCGGAGTCTCCGGGTTGTGCCCAGCTGTCTCCAACGGCTAGTTTTCTTGGGACCTCTATTTAAAGCCCCCTTCTTCCCCACTTCAAAGAGGCTGTGTTCCCATTGATTAGAGGTGCTATACCCTTGTTCTTGAGCCCCCAAAACACCTCTTTACCCTTAGATCTAAGTGATCCCCTTGTGAGAAGGGTTGGGGAGAGTTTGAGGAGTGAGGTGCTAGGTTGAGTGAGACTTGAGTTGATTGAGCACTTGATTTCATCTCCAAGCTTGTTCTTCGTGAGCATTTGTTACTCTTGGAGGTTGAGGACTCCTAGACGGCTAGGAGGTTGCATACGAGCCACCGGAGCTTTGTGTGGTTGGCCGTGGGAAATTTGTGAAGGTCGGTTCCGCCTCCGTAAGGGAAGGAATCAAAGGAGTGAAGACCGGCGAGTGCATTTGTGCAACACCGGGAGGAAGAGGGTTGAAAGAGACCCCGGCTCAAGTGTGATCGAGCCGCCTCAACGGAGACGTAGGATCCCCTCAAGGATCCGAACTTCGGGTGAAAAATCATTGTCTCCAAGTTTGCTTCTTACTCATGCTTTAGTATTTGATTTTGAATCTTGAAATTGCCCGATCTACTCTTTTGTTGTGTTTGGCTCCAGATCTACAATTTCCCCAGGTACCTGATAGCTTTTAGATCTTTTGTATTCAAGTAGATTGTTGAAAAATTGCGAGATTTAAAATCTCATTTCGAGGTCTTAAATCCGAGTATCCGGACTTCGAACCCGGATAGTCCGGACATTTCGGAGTATCCGGAGATAAGTCCCGGACACTCCGGCCTAAGTCCCTCGGATCCAATCCGGAGTATCCGGACTCCAGAACCCGGACAGTCCGGATATTTCGGAGTATCCGGATAAAAATCCCGGACACTCCGGACTTAGACCCTCGGGAGATTTTATTTAGCTGCAAATTTTTTATTCCGCTGCATTTAGTTTTAAATATTTTAATTCGGCTATTCACCCCCCCTCTAGGCGACATCCCCTATCCTTTCAAGATGTCCAGCATTGTATTGATGTCATGCACGTTAAGTATAATGTTTGCGACAATTTGTTTGGCACCCTGCTAAACATACCTGATAAGATCAAGGATGGTGTGAATGCTCGCCGCGACATGGCCTACATGGGAATCATGCCCAAGCTTGTAGTGATAGAGGAGGATGGAAAAGGTTCGTACATCCCTGCTGCATGCTACACCTTATCGAAGAAGGAGAAAGAAGACCTCTGCAAGTGTCTCTAAGGTATTAAAGTTCCATCGGGCTACTGCGCAAATATTAAAAAGCTTGTGTTCATAAATGATTTGAAGTTGCTTGGTATGAAGTCCCACGAATGTAATGTCTTGATAACCCAAATGCTCCCTGTTGCAATCAGAAATATTCTACTAGAATATGTCAGGTTGGTAATCACGAAGCTATGTTATTTCTTCAATGTGATTTCTTGAAAGGTTATTGACCCCGATATGCTGGACAACTTACAGAGTGAGATGGTGCAGACTCTATGTTAGCTTGAGATGCATTTCCCCTATCGTTATTTGATGTTATGGTCCACCTTGTTGTTCACTTTGTTAGAGAGATTAAGATATGTGGACCCGCATTACTATGTTACATGTATCTATTCGAGAGGTACATGGGTATATTAAAGTCATATATGAGAAATCGGTCGAAACCTGAGGGTAGTATTGTTGAAGGTTATGAGACTAAAGAGGTTATTGAGTTCTGCGTGAACTATCTAGGTAAAAGACAACCAATTGGTATTCCTGTATCTTGTCATGAGGGCAGACTTGGTGGCAAAGGAACCATTGGGTCCAAACTAACGAGTTCACAGTTTGATATGTATTATAAAGCGTATTTTATAGTCTTGCAACACAACGTAGAAGTACATTCATACATCTAACAACACAAGTTGATGTTACGGGAAGAGAATCCACATATGAATGAGCTTTCCATCACGCGAGAACACAACAATCGATTCCTCACATGGTTCAAAGAAAAGGCGAAGGTCTTCGTCAGTGACGATGTCAAATGATTGGCTGACGAATCAAGATTTAATGTACATATATGGCAGGGGTACGATATTAATGGCTACACCTTTCATTTATTTGGATCTTTTAGGAGGCCATTCTCCTTCATACGAGCTCCGATTAAGACGATTAAAATTTTTAAATCAAGATCTATTTTATGGTGAATTTTATTTGATTTTTAAGATTGTTTTCTCCCTAGTTTGTATTTATTTGTTGTTTTATCTCGATTTACGTAAACGTTGAAGTACCAAGAGCGTTCAAGGGGGAAGAATTGACTCAAGCTTAAGGTTCAGACCAAGATCAGAAACTATTCTAAGGCAAGTTGTACTTTGATCATGTTGAACCTAGTTTAACAAATGCTATATTGTTTTAATATATTGCATGTCATTTTATGTTAAAATTGTTTTCCAAATAATTTGGGATGTAGCTATTCAACCCAATTGAGCTATACGTACCTTGTCATTTGTATTATATGATTATGCCACTCTAGGATGGAAAATTATTAGTTGGTTGCTAATAGATGACAATGTGGGTTGACTAGATCGTATGTAGTTTCTTAGCCATGCCACTTACAACTAATATCTTTTGAAAGTGTAAATTCAATTTGACTAATAGAATATGGAACATATTTATGAAATGGTGTGTCATGTGTTGTCACATAATGATGTTGAGTTGTTGATGGCATATGTTGCATAATAATCAACTGGGGTGGAAAATAATTTAGATTAGGGCAAGTGGCAAGATGCTATGTGCCATGGTGGGCTTGTGTGAATTGGGTTGATATGTGAGCGAGAGTGACATGGTTTCTATGAGTGATTGGAAGTCTTACCTTGATCAATTAAGGATTTAACCTTGCAAGCCATTGAATTAGACTAATCATACAACCACATGTCTATTATGGGCTAGACCTAACTCAGTAAGTTACCGAGTCTTGGCATATGATTCCTCAGGAGGATAACCAAACTGTGTGTGCGGTTGGAGAGGGTGTATGTACAGTGGCCTCACATCTTGAACCTAGTCCAACGATGAGTCCCTCCTATTCTTCTACTTTGTATGAGGGAAGGAATAGCGAGTTCAGGCTTATCGGGAGAGTCTATATCTAGATAGAGTTTCTGAAAGGTTTTGTTATGATCTTAGTCCCACGTCGATGGGTACGTGTAATGGCCGATAGTATAAGATTGATTATATATTGTGGGTAAAGTGTATAACCTGTGCAGAGTGTAAATCTATTCAGATAGTCGTGTCCCCGGTTATGGATAATACTTAGGAATTTCAGTCATGGGTTAGGTTTTATAAAATAAAACTTAGAAAGGAGGTTTGTGCCATTGGAAATATTGGAAATTGAGTAGGGATGTGTGCCAGTTTATTCTTGAGAAATACCTGAAAGTTATTTGTTATTGTTATTGTTTCACTATCATTTAATTTATCAATTGTAAATATTGCTTTATTGTAAAATAACTATATTAGCCATTCATTGGGAATAAGCCACGTATATAATTATATTAGACTTGCATCCTGTACTCACCCTTGCCACAACAAAATCATCAGTTGAAGAGGAGTCTACACTTGCTTTGGAGGAGGAGTACCGGAAGGAGACGAGTTGCTAGGGTGCGAATCTTGTCAGTTGCCTATGGCATATTGATGGGTTATCTACGAAGTTTTCGTTCCACTGCTATTTTATTTATTAGAGTTTAAGCCCTGTGTGGCCTAATAATGTAAAGTCGACCATAAGATCAATCAATTGTCTTATATTTAATAAATAAAGTCTTTATTAAGTTTTTGCTGTGTATGATTGTGATACTTCATCTATGTTGCCACTGTACGCACTAGTGTGATCTTGGACTAGTGCGATATACATAGAGGATCTGGTTAGCATATTCGGGTACCAACATGTTTGCAAAAGTATTTTGTGATACAAATTGCATGGTATTTCAATACCAATGATTTTTGCTGGGAATAGCTAAATACCTACCAGTCATTATGCCACCTTGATTATTTGAATACTCTATATCCATTGTTACCTTAAGTTGGGACATTAATAGTTAGACAAAATTGTATTACCAACAATTGGGTTACCGTAGCTATGCTTAGACATGCTTAGTTGTACGATGGGCTTATATCACATGAGGAATATTGAAAATCTTGACTTAATGAGATATGGAATTATGACAGATAGTTACTGTTGTAAAATTTGTTGTGCTATAGTAGGGTATGCCACTTGGTCTTGGTTAAACAAAATAGTTTTCACTCACCCAAGACTATTTAAGGACTTAATCTTGTGTGTCATTGAACTGGGCCTAAACGTACAACCGCATGTCTTGTATGGGACATACCTGGCTAATTAATTGTTAATGTCTTAACTTGAGTACTTCTAGTTGGTGGTGTGGGTTCCGGGATGGATGGGTAGATTCACACGGCACAAGAGGGCCCCCTGATTGGGGTGGATGGAACCCTTCAGTGGTGATCAAACCATAGCGGGTGGTTATGGATTTAGATAGCATTGTAAAGGTCTTGTTATGATCTTCTTAGTCACACACAAAAGGAAGCATGTCATGACCGACATTAATAGATTGATCATATCTTGTGGGTAAAGCAGTACAAACTCTGCAGAGTGTAAAACTATTTGAATAGCCATGTCCGCAGTCATGGACATGCCTGTGAATTTCACATGAGATATAAAATTTTAATAGGCAGCCTCCAAGGCCCCCTAATTTATATCTATCTAAGAGGTGGCAGTTAATATTGTAATAGGTGTCTCCTAGCTTCACGCATGTGTTTACCTTATGTCTTGAACCATGGCATCCTTTATCAATCACCGTGCCTTATCGTAACAGCCGTTAACTGCTCTTACATGTTCAGTTAAACTTTCATATGGTAAACCGTCATAACTTCAACCATTTATTCATATATTCACTGGTCGAAGAAGTTGGTTATTACCCTTAGTGATCGTCAAGGGGTGTAATAAAGCATATCTCTCTCTGCTCGGAAGCATAACTAGGTTAAATGGATCATGTTTAAGGTACTAGATAGGCCTTAGCAAAGAGAGCCATGACAACAATTCTATCTTGATTTTTCTTGACTTAAAATATATACCTAGTCAATAACCACCAAGCTGGTCGACCTAAAGACCTTTGCTTGGACCTCTCAAATCATGACATGTGATCATGCAAAGATATGGTTGATTTATTCTGCCATATATGATGAGATTGAAGCTGTCTAATATGGGTCTAAAGGTAACAGGGTCTCGTAGGATTTCCTACCCTTGCGACGGGTTGGTGAGGATTTAAAACCATGATTGCCACTCCTATTTATGAAAGTTATTTCTGGGAAATTTCACAGTACATTTGACTTTTATGCTATACAGTAGAGTTGTCTTTGGACGATTCGACAACTAGTGTCCTTACGAGATAGACAATGTGGTCGTGTCCATTCTGTGCAACCGCTAGTATAGTTAGATACGTATGTGCGCGGCGCCACACCGCGCAGGTGCGTGACGCCGAGGGTGATTTTTCAAAACTTCGGAGTATTTTTTGCAAAAAGGCATGATCAGGGTTTGAGTATATTTTTTTTAGAACTACGGAGTCACTTTGCAAAAAAAACTGATAAGAGGATCTCGATGTAATTTTAGAATTCTCAATAAGCGTCCTCGCAAAATCGGTGATGTGGAATTCCGGACGTATTGGTTTTTTTGGCAAAAAAACCGTTAGAGGACGTAGATGTAATTTTGGACGTGGTCATAGTTTCCTAAAATAACGAGGGCCTATGTGAAAAATGGGCTAGGCAGGAGTTTTTCAGTGAACCTGCCGATATAATTGCAGAAGTAGCCGTGGTTTTGTATCGGCGAACATCGACATGGACAGCGTGCCTAAGCCGGAAACCTTCTGGGTTTAATATACAAAGTTTTTCCAGCATGATTTAATAGTTCAATTAAATAAGTTAAGTTGCTTTAAATGCATTAGTAGCATTGTCAGAATTTATAAAAATCGTAAAAGTTTGATCATGATATGAAATTTTTATGGTAGCTTAGGCATGCTCTCAGGACCCTTCTCAAAAAGTTTGACAAATCAAATTAATTTGATGCCTCTAGAAAACCAAAAATAGCGAAATTTAAAAACATTAGTAGCATTGTCAGAATTTTTATCGCTTTAAATGCATTAGTAGTGTTGTCTGAATTTTTAAAAATTGCAAAAGTTTGATCACGATTTGAAATTTTTATGGTAGCTTAGGCATAATCTCATGACCCTTCTCAAAAAGTTTGAAAAATCAATTAATTTGATGCCTATGGAAAACCAAAAATAGCAAAATTTAAATGCAATAATAGCATTGTCAGAATTTTTAAAAATCTTAAAACTTTGATCATGATTTGAAAATTTTATGGTAGGTTAGACATGCTCTTAGTACCCTCTTCAAAAAGTTTCAAAAATTTCTAAAATGAAACAACGAAATTTAAATGCATTAGTAGCATTTTCGGAATTTTTTAAAATCTCACAAGTTTGATCATGATTTGAAATTTTTATAGTAGCTTAGGCATGCTATCAGAACCCTTTTAAAAAAGTTTCAAAAATTTCCAACATGATTTAGCATCTCAATTAAATCAGTGAATTTGCTTTAAATGAACTAGTAGCATTGTCAATTTTTTTTAAAAAATCGCACAAGTTTGATCATGATATGAAATTTTTATGATAGGTTAGGCATGCTCTCAGGACAATTCGCAAAAAGTTTGAAAAGTCAAATTAATTTGATGCCTTGGAAAACCAAAACAGCGAAATTTAAACACATTATACGCATTGTCAGAATTTTGAAAAATTTTACAAGTTTGATCATGATCTGAAATATTTATGGTATGTTAGGCAATCTCTTAGGACCTTCTCAAAAAGTTTAAAAATTTACAACATAGAACAGTGAAATTTAAATGCATCAGTAGCATTGTCAGATTTTTAAAAATCTTACAAGTGTGATCATAATTTGAAATGTTTATGGTTGGTTAGGCATGCTCTTAGGACCCTCTTAAAAGAGTTTCAAAATTTTACAACATGATTCAATATCTCAACTAAATTAGTAAAATTGAGGCAAAAAATCAAGAAAAACGCTTTGAAATTGAACTTCAATCTGCTGCCCATTGCTAAGGGCACACAGCACATGGCCTCACGTGGAGTGAGCACGTAGGCGGAAATTAACGCGGCTAGCGTGTGCGGTCGGAAACTTCCCAGGTCTAAGAGCATCTCCAAGAGATACCCTTTCCCACTCCCTATCTCCAAATTATACAGATTCGCAGCAAACTACAAGCTCCAATAGTCTCGCCATCATCCTCCCCAAAATTTGCGAGCGGAGAGAGACTCGCTACATTTGGCGAGTCTCTCTCCGCTCGCTATCGGCGGGGCGGTTCTGCTGGCTAGTTCGCGCGTCCGCGGGGAAACGTCCGGCTCGAGAGGAGAGAGGAGGCGGAAGCAAGGCGGCGGCGTAGCACGGCTCCGTCTCCCTCAGTAGACCGGCGAGGCTTCGTCTCCCCGGTTGCCCGGTGCCGCTTCGTCTCCCCCGATGCCGCTTCGTCTCCCATGGCAGCTCGGCGCCGCTTCGTCTCCCCTGGCGCTGCTTCCTCTCCCCTGCCATCCCCTTGATCTCCAAGCTTCAAGCGCAGTTCAGGTCATGGGGTGCGTCGCCATTGGTGAGTTTTTCGAGCTCTTCATATTTTGCTATATGAGGTGGTGGGATTCATGGTTTCTTTTTCTTGGTTGGGTGACGGAGGTAGAACAAGAGGAAACAGTGGGAACGGGGGGTACTGGATGAGATGCACCGCAGTGGGTTTGCGGCGGATGAGCTGATGATGATGGTGCTAGTTTGAGTGACTGCGGTGGCGTAGGTTTGAGGTACGGCGGTTGGTGAAGCGACGGTGCCGGAGGCGACGGCGTTAGGTGGAGCAACGACGGCGGGATGAGATGAGGTGGTTCCAGCGACTTGCTCGGGGGTGTCACTGTTGGCCGGTGGCTTCTTGATGGATTGGATGGGGGCATGACGAGTTCCTTTTTTTTCCTGGTGCATAGCAAAACGATGATGAGAGTTTTGCTGATTTTTTTGCAGGCTATGAGATGTTATGATCCAGATTGTTTTTTTTCTAGAATAACAACTTGGGTGTGGTCGTCGAGTACATAGGATATGAGATTTGGTTGTTGGATAGCTGAATCGAGTCTCTCTCTATTCATATCTGCATCAGGCCAGTATCTGTAGTAACTGATACATACAGTGATACTCGAAGCAAAAATTTTCTCCGAGTAACTAGATTGGTATCTATGAGGAAGCATGGGCTTGGGTTCAGCAATCCCACAGAAATAGAAAGGGAGGAATGCGCATGCACTGCCTAGATGACAAATATATGATTCTATTTAGGAATTTGTGGAATCAACAGGCAAATGCGTTGATCTTTTCTATATAGTTCTATGAACTATTTTTGAATCTGGGACTCTTATATATGTATCTGTGTTCTTTCTATAGGTGAAGTGAATGATGCATGCAATGAGTATGTATTGCCATCAGAATATGCTAAGATCTTCATGCATTATATGCTTTCTCATTGGCAATTTGATAATTTATACTGCATTAGCATTTTTATTTTAAGAGTTACATGGTTATGCAGATTAGCTTACAAGTAGACAGTAGTTAGGGGTTTTCTATGCAATTCTAATAGGGAGTTTCTCAAATTTATTTGAAACTTTTCCATTTTGCAGTTTCCATTTTTTTATTTGCAGTCAAAAGTTTCTAAATTGCAAGTTTGGGATTGCGTTTGAAAGTTCAAATGCCAAGTGCAGGTGGAACACCTTTGGTAGGAAAAATTAAAACTTCCCACTAGGAATTAATTGGAACTTTCGACTTATTAGTTTTTATGAAATTCCAACGCTAGTTGTAGCTATTTCTTTTATCTGTAAGTTATGTAGATGGTGTATCCATCTCCCTGTCTCCAAATTTTGCCGACTTGGCCGGAAAACCACCATCCAAGGTGGCGAGTTATGATTTTTGGAGTTTTACTGACTTATTTGTATGTTGGGCCATGAGGTTTTCCAACAAATACTAGCCTTATCCCCGCAGGGGAGGCCGGCCATCTTACCTTAGCAATGTTTTGCTATTTTCGGGACTTACGCATGCCATCCTATACCTCTGGGCTTCTTTTGCTCGCTATTCCAGCCTATCGTTGTGCTCCTCCAACCCCCACAGCAACTCATAGCCCTTCCTTCTAGGTGATTATATGTTTGTCTGTGCTTTATGCTTACGCTATATATCATCGTATTGTCAGTCTGGTTGTCAGGCTGCTCTCAGTTTCCTTTCATTGGCCCGCTGCTGTCTAATGTAATGGTGCTACACGTGACTGTTTACATCGTAACACAACCCACAGAAATTAACAACTCGCCCTAGCCAACAAACCCCATAGATTGCTTGGACTGATCACGACTCACACTATGAATACCAATACGAAGCCTACCATACCACGCGTGCGTATACCAGAGGTGCGCTATGAATACCATTACAAAGCCTACCATACCGTTCATGCTATGTATACTAGCCCAACTGAACCTATTGATAGACCGAATTTTTAATGTCGAACTCTCCCATTAACCCTGACCATTTTATCTATCAAAACTTTTACCGCAAATGCAAAGCATTGACCTAGCCACTTTAAACGATACGCGTATACTGACAGATCATATCCACAGCGGTGGAGAGTATGGCTAGTGCATATGATATATGCTGCAGCTGTATGCTGCTGGAAGTTGGAACGATACCTTGCTGTTTTTCTCATATTAATTGATTAATTAGTCAATCAGTAGCCAGCTTGACATGCAGCACTATATAAATAATGAACAGTTCAATATAGTAGTATGGACCATGTATGGTTGGCAGTTTATAGGGTGCACTCGTTCATTAATGGAGATAACTGACGGGTGGTCGAGACGCCTAGTGAGGTTTTAGTCAAAGCCTGCGGGATCTGAAACAGTGCAGTGTACCCTAAAAATACAAATACAGGTAGAGACTGCATATTCACACGGGATCCGTGAAGCAATGGTAGCTCGTCTCACTGCAGATGCATTTTTTTCTTCTTTTTCGTTACGGTTGCTATTGAAAAAGTACGCAATTTCAGTTCTGTCATTAATCTTTTTATCATTTCATTTTTACCACTGATCTTTTCATTTCTTCCTTTCTTTACCATTTCTGTCAGTTTGACTTGATGAGAGTTAGTTTTGAACATTTTTGCCCTCAGTTCTTCTTACAAATATTATTTAATTTGGATGAAATTTAAGTGAAATTTTATCAAAAATAATTTGTTTGAATTTTAAATGCTTCAAAATATTATACAGTGATAGAACTAAAATTACGCACTTTTTCAGTATCATCAGTAAAATTTTCTAGGTCGGGTCTTGGTGTTTAATTCGTGCGGTCACCATTAGAAAAGAAAATAAAACATCTGCACTCATAAAGCTGCGTATATACGGCATATATACTTTGCAGCCAGCCGAACCGACACATGAAGGTCAATCTATTATTCTCGCCCAATATCTCTCTCTCTCCAAATTAACTGACAATACAACTTGCTAACGCGACGCACAAAAAATATATATACATGACGTCGGAACGAGAAACCATATAGTATAATTAACTAGGATGCAGTCGGCACTAGAATGTAGCCAAAGCCACCACCCAGCCAGCTAGTTCTTTTATATTTCCCCGTTGATGACGAATTTACTAACCTAGTAGATCTAGGTGGGGTGCTCGGTATGTATCGGTACTCTAAAAATTTTAAAAACATCAAGGCATCATATTTTTAGTGGATCAATTTCATTAACTGAATTTATTCTAATTTTAGTAGGTTGAGATTTGTAAGGCCTTAGAACTATTTGTATATATATGTTGGATTTATGATGTTGCAAACTAATTATATAAGACTATAGAGTTATGTATGTGAAGTGTACACCCTATTAAAAATTTCTAGTTCCACCCCTGGCCTTCCTTTCCCTTTCCTTTTTTGGCCCTAGACGAGGTGCATGTCACCTGCATGCTCGGCCGTACAACATCCAGCACGTCGGTAGTGTCGGGACCCGAATATGCAAACCCGTACTCTCTGTGTATACCGCACTAGTCCAGGATCACGCTAGTGCACACAGGCTCAACATTAGTAAATATCACAATCATACGTAGCGAAAATATTATGAAAGACATCATATATTAAATACTACTAGTTGAATGACCTTATGGTCAACCTACATGACTATGCCTTGCAAGGCTGAATAACATATTAAACTGCAGCGGATTGGAAACGTAGACAACCCCTCAGTATACCACAGGCAACTGACAAAGCTTGCGCCCTAAATATTCGTCTCCTCCTGGAATCTTTCCTTCGGCATTGATGTAGACTCTTCAACTGGTGATGTTATTGTTGACAAGGGTGAGTACTTAAAGCACTCAACAAGTTGTGCACAGAATGCAATTCTAACATAGCTATATGCAAGACTTATTCCAAAGGATAGGCTATCATGGTTATTTTGCAACAAAGCAACATTTATGAATAAATACAATAAATAGATTGCAAAGATGTAACATCCTGAAAAATGGAATAATATAAAAATTCATATTTTGAATTTGAATATAATTATTTCTGATTTTTCTTGACATGATTGGAATTTATTTGGATTTCTTTGGATTTTTGTGTTGATTGAAAAATCAAACAACTAGAATTAAAGAATGGATAATGGTGAAAAGATAAAATGGTAAAATATAAATTTTGGAAAAATTACCATAGAACCTTAACCTCTCTGGTAAGTCAGTAAAATCAAGAAGTAAAATTTTGTGCACAGAAAAATGGATAAATAAAATTTATGTCACCTTTTTTTGACTAGAAACAGTGCTAGTCAGAATTAATGAAAAATATTCGAAGATTATCTGGATCTGGAAAAATTACCAAAGAACCCTCAGTGCAGTGTTTACACCTGGTAAAAATATTAGGAATTGATCATGTCGGCAGAGCCCTCTAATAATTCAAAAACAGAGACCATCAAAAACTAGAAATTCTCATGTCAGAATTTCTATAAAATAACTACCCAATATTTTGAGTTGAAAATTTTACAGAGACATTCTTGACCTAGGTATAACCCCTCATAAAAGTTTCAAAAATTAATAATAAGGTTTGAACCTTTAAATAAATACAAAACCGAAATTCAAATCTTGTACAAGTCTACAGTGTCAGAATTTTAAATAATTAATTACAACATATTTTGACCTACAAATTTTACTGAGGTAATAAGACTACCAGTAGAGACCAGTAAAAAAGTTTCACAAAATTACGCAGTGATCTGATGGCTGTTTTAATGCTCACATGGAGCTGTCTAGCTGAAGCTTATCACTTTGGCTCGAATTCTCTCACCGACGTGTGGGGCCATCACTTTTCCGTAACGGTTGACTGGCGGCGACGGGAAAACGCCACTCTCTATGCCAGTGGCCCCGGGACCCACCTGTCAGCCCCTGAATTCACTGCCCCTCCTCCTTTTCCCCTCTCGCCCGAGACAAACGCGAAGAACTCTCCCGAGCCTCGCTTTTCCTCGCCGATCCAATGCATCTTCGCGCCACTCCTGCCTGACCGAGCCACGCCTGCCCTTGGTCTCTGCGCGCCATACCTCGGTCAGTCTCGCATCAAATCGCTGCCGGCGAGACGTGCGCCACTTCACCAGAGAGCGCCAGAACCGCCGCAACTCCCTCTCGCCGTTCAAATCCTGTGCAACCCGAGTCCTCCGGCTATAAATAGCTCGTGTGCAGCACCTTGAGGCTTCCCCTTCTCCTCATTCACTCCCAGAACCAAGAAATCAAGCCGAAACTCAGGAGCTTCTCCATTTTGCCAGAAAACCGAAAAAGGGGGAGAATCGCGATTGAGCAAAAACCGGTACGTATCAATCGAATTCATTACACCCGAGGCATCTTTGGGCATCACTGAGCCTATCCTGCTCATCAATTTCAGCTTCCCTCTGCTGATCAATCTTCACCACTGCGCTCGTTTCTTCCCCACGACCGGCCGACGGTGGCAGCCCAGCCCGCCGCCCCTCCGGCCCGGCCAACCGGAAAAATGGAACCCCGGAGTTGCGTGGATACCTAAACTGCTACCGATTCCAATGGAGTTTGCTTCCTCTTTGTCTTCGGCGAGCTCTTCTTCATTCCGCCGCATGCCGCCGGTGGCAGGCCTCCTCGGCCATCCCCGCCGGTGACCGGCACCTCCCCCAGGCGCGCCATGGTCCACTGCTGCTAGCCGTGGCCTTCACCGCGCCGGAATCTCGCCGGAGCATCGCCGGCGAGCAGCCCTAGCCGCCGCTCTGTTTTTCCTCACTGACCCACGGGCCCCTACTGTCAGCCAGACAAGCAACGTCCAGTTCTACGGTGAAATACGCTTTCCAAATTATGAAAACGTAATTCTCATTTTTTTTCCAGTTATTTTGTATACCCGAATTAATTCAAACATTTATAACTTTTGTATTGTAGCTCCAAATGAAGTGAAATAAAATTCTTAATTCGTCTAAAATCTAGTTCTTTCAGAATATGCAATAACATTTTGAAAACCTCCACTGGTTAAATTTGAAATTCAAATTTGAAAGAAAGGGCTAAAAACACACTTTATATTAAAATGTTGTAAACAAACTTTAGGTAGAATGAAACTAAATTTAGTGAAACACTCATACTTCCCGGAGTTCAAATATACAAAAATATTTAAGTTTCATTATTGTTTGAATTACTTTCTATTAAAGATTATAATCAATGCATTAGAAATTCAAATATACATAATTTGAGTAAAAAGAAATATAGAATAAGTAAAATTGACTTCTAAATAATATCATGGCAGTAGAATACCTTACTGTTCCAAAATAATTAATAAATGAACTTGATTTGAATTAACTTGAAAAGAATGAAATAGCTTAAACATAAAATGTGTAAATGTATATGGATAGAAAGCTAAATATGTTAGAATATGGGTCAAATGAATTCGAGTAATCACTAAAATAAATTTATCATACCTCTGGTAGTATAAGGTTTCCAGATGTAAAATAATATTTAAAAGTTTATTACATAAAACAATAAGTGATAAATAATTAAAGTGTTAATAATTGCATAATTGGAATAGTTGTAACTATTACAAATAAAATTCAAATTTGACAAAACCAAATTTAATAGCCTTGAAAAATAGTACCCCTGCTGTGAATACAAAAATACCTTATGTTTATACTAGGTTGAAATAAAATAAGGTTAAACCCTAATGAATCCTTATAGTTAAAACATCGCGGATAAAAGCCATTTGTCGTGAAACCAACTTTAAATCACTTCTAGTGTCATGCCCTATTAATGCCTAAAAAATGGATAAATTATCCTAGGCGGTGTAGTCGCAACCTTATATCAAAAGTGAAATGTGTAGTCGAGTAGTAAATTGAACTATCAAGCCTTTTCATCGATCCGTAGAACCTCTCGTCTAAATGCAAATGTATTAGAAATCAGTTTAGAAATGATATTTAGGATATGGTATACCATATTCTAGAAAAATATTTCATTTACAACTTTCATTTCAATTAAATCCTGCTAGTTGAATACCCCTAAAAAGTATGATTGCCGTAACCTTTAATGTCATATAAGCGTTTTCAACTAAGAAAATAATATCTCGTCTAAGAGCTAAAATGTATAAAATCAGTCTAGATATGTTGTTCAAAGTATATGCTATCTAATTCCGAAGAAATAACCTTATTTCATCATGTTTTACATATAAACTGTAATAGTCAAATAACCCTTCGTTCTATGTTTAGCGAACCCTACATAATAAGGATTAAGTGAACTTTGTAATAAGGAATTTGAAGTTAATAAATTTGTATCACCGAACCTTCTTAAAAACTATAAATAAATCTAATTAGCCACCTTATCACCATAACTTTTCAGATCGTTTCTTATGCAAATCACTTAAAGAATTAAGTATGTTTTGCATAACTCCTTTAATTGGTATTTCAATTCTTTTAATCCAAATAATTTTAGCATCTATAATTCGAAGTTCTAAATACTAGAATTCATAATTTTAGCCTCTTGAATTCGTAAATCAAGAGAAGATAATCTATAAAAGAAACCCTGTTTCGTTATCTCAAAACCATTAAGAATATGAATTTGTAAGTATCTAAATCATGAGGTCGTAAATAATTCAAACCCTAAATCATCCCTGTTTATGCAATGAATCTTTATTTGATTTTCTGTCTGTCTTCTTTTCGCCTTTATTGAAGTTTATTATTTGCTATTTTCCGATCAATCGACGTGTAGAATTCGACGTCCCTTCCTCCGCCGTTGCCTCCGTCGTCTGCGATCGCGTCTTCGTCGTAAACGATATATGAGCAAGGCAAGCACCCTCCTTTGACCATCTTGATCCCAGAATTTAATTTGCATTGTTTATTAAAATGTTTTATGCATACGTTTACTTTTTGTAAATTGCTATTTTGTGGTACTGGTAGTTATACCTATTGTCTCATGAAACTTCCTTGATAAGTATGAATATGTGAACCTTGATAACCATAGATTAAGCTTAGACAATTACTTAATGTCGCCATGGGTATATGCGATTACTTTTATCCATGCTTAGCCATGCTTTTAGATCAAATAATGATGATGATGATCAGATCAAAATGTGTTCTTTGTGAAATGGAAAATGTTGTCATTGTAGCTGTTGGCTATGGGTATTTTGATTATAAACCCAAAATAAAACTATGGTTTCGATGCGGGCGATTATTGGCAATAGCCGGAGGTGCGAGAGGATTTGCACGTAGTTAGGGTGGAGTATCGCCGTGTCAAATTTAAGGACCGAACTCGGTGTTGTATGATCCAAGATAATTCGTGCAAACCACAAGTGTTGTTATGGGGCTTCCTTAAACCAATTAAGTTATCTAGTTTAACTTTGCACATTGGTAGGTCAAGCGATGCGGGCTTTCCTTTGGGGTTTGCTCGACGGGTGCCCACACCGAGGTGTTGGGAACAACACTTACCAATATAACGGTGTGCGCCACGTCTATGGGGAGTTCCAACATTCCTATGCTCTGAGTTCTTCCAGTTTAGCGTGGGTTTTATCGTCCCGGTGCTGGTGCAAAGTTAGATTAGATAATGTAAAGGTTTTCGTCATGAACATTCTGGCCACACGCTTAAAGTGCGTGAAACATGCGGCAAAAAGAAAAGGTCATGACTTGTGGGAAAAGTTGTACACCTCTGCAGAGTGTAAATCTAATCGATTAGCCGTCCCCTCGGTCATGGGAAACTTGGTGAACTTGCACTAGTTAAATGTTTAATTTTCTAAAATGGGTTGTGGATGGAACTTGTTTAGTAGCTTTTGTTTTCATGTCAAAGGATCGACATTGATGGATTCCATTTCTGGATTATTCGATATTCACGATGGGTTGTGAATATATTACTTATGCTTTACTTATTTCATATCAGTCAATTATGCTTTTACAAATTCCGTTTGTAAATAACTTGTTTTACAATGTCAATTCTGCTTTATGCAAATTAACTGTAGTAGCCTCCTTTGAAATGGCCTGCATATATATTAGGCTTTGCTCAAGTCTTGCGGAGTACGATTGTACTCACCCTTGCTTATATGTGGTTTTTAGGTGGTTAAGTTGTCGAGCTTCGAAGGTTCCTTTTCGTCATAGGTTGCGGGTTTTTCTTCGTCGAATCTTTCTAGGGATTATGCCTTGTCGGTTGCCTGCGGGTGTTGGATGGGCACACTACAAGACTTTGCTTCTTTTGCTGCTTATTCTCTGATTTGTAAGAGTTTTCTTTATGTAATAGCTTCCGCTTAATAATATTTGTTGTATGGTTGTGATTCCAATTGGTGTATGTGCGTATTAGCTACTGATCATGGGACTAGTACGGAAATGCACATTAGATTTCCATTTTTGCAAGCATGTAAAAATGGGGGTCGTTACAGTTGGTATCAGAGCTATGCTGACTGTAGGATAAACCCTAGATAGAATGGTCATTAGCATTGGAATAATCAAATTCAAAATCCTATGTCTAAAGGTTATCATATTTGCAAAATGTAGATTTTGCTATTCTTCCCTCTATCTTAAGATTCTCCTCTTATCCTTACATTCATTTTGTTTCGTAAACAAATTCTTCTTTCCCTTAAATTAAACCTTGACAATTGGAGACTCCGGTGTCTACATCAACAATCTTAAGGAAGAGAAATGTCGCTCCGTGAAGACTGGTGTTGATAGGTTGAATAGGAATATAATAAGCTAAGATATTTTAGAACCCTTGTAAGTTAATCGATGACTGTTTTGTGAGTTTTGTTGAAATTTTCTCTCTTGTATTGCTTACGGGTTACTCTCGCAAATACTAAACCATTTGGTTGAAATTTACGATGTGCCACCCTTATTTAATAAGAAAATTTAATTAAAAAGATTTTAAGGAACGAAAAGTTGCCTAGTAACCGAACTGAATATAGTCTAAATGTCAATCTTCTCTTGACTGCAGAATGCCTAAAACAAAATCCTTAAGGAAATTATTGGAGTGTGAGGTCGCTCAAAATCCCCGACCCACAAGAGCCAACATTCCAACTCCAGTCCAATCCGGTCCCCAAAATCCAACTGCTAGAACATCCCGACGCAATGTTCGTCATGAATCACCTCCGCCTCTTCAAGACCCAAGTGAAGTATTTCAAGAACAATCTCCGAACCTCAAGTCGTAGCTCGAGTCTTGGCAATGCTTGAGCAAGAGCATCGAGTTGATAATCTTCTACTCCGCCAAGTAATGCGAATACTACCCACCTTAGCGAAGCTAGGGGCGGGAATGGGGTACGCGCATTACTCCAAGTTGGGAGAGTTTCTGAAGACTCAACCCCCGACTTTCTCCTCATCAGCGGAACCTCTTGATGCCGATGATTGGCTTCGTTCCATTGAGAGCAAGTTAGTCATTACGCAATGTAGTGACTATGAAAAGGTTCTTTATGCTTCTCATCAGCTACATGGAACTACAAAGATGCGGTGGGAAAATCATCGAGCGATGCTCCTGAAGGTCAAACTATATCTTGGGCAGATTTAAAGAAGCATTTCGTAGGACTCACATTCCTACAAGTGTCATTGAGATCAAGAAGCGAGAATTTATGGAGTTGAAGCAAGAAAGCTTATCAGTGATGGAATATTTATATCGCTTCAACCATCTATCTCGTTATGCTGATTCTGAAGTGGCAGATGAAGTTCGAAGAATTGAGCATTTCAGAGAACATCTGAATGATGAAATCAAGTGGATGCTAGTCGCCCACGACATTCATGATTTCCAAACCTTAGTTGATAAAGCTATTCGAGTGGAGTTCGGCATGAGAACAGTAATGGAAAGCCGAAAGCGCAAATGGATAGCTCGTCAGTCTATAAATGATCATTCTCCAAAACAACGTCTATTACAGTCATTCAATGTTCAGCCACATGTTTCTCAATTCCAGCAATGCCGAGGGCGAACTTTTCACCCTCAACAGCCCGCAGTTCATTCACTACAGCAAGCCAAATTATCTTCTAGCACTCAGTGCCAGGAAGCCTATCCTTGTCCTAAGAAGGATTCTGAACAGCTTTGTCTGCACCAGCAGCCCTCAAGTAAAGATCAGATGGTTGGAAAGTTGAAAATCTCTAAGTCACCCTCTACTTCAAAGCAAGTTACTATTTCTGGTCGTCTGCACCATGTGACAGCAGAAGAAGCTCATAATGCACCTGATGTGGTACTAGGGACATTCCTTGTTCACTCTGTACCTACATTGGTGTTATTTGATTCCGGTGCGTCACATTCCTTCATATCCAACAAGTTCATTAAGCAGCATGAACTTCAAGCTGATTTGCTTCCCACAAAGATGATAATCTATTCGCCAGGAGCAACGATGAAAACCTCGAAACTTTGTTCTGAGGTATGCATTGAGATTAGCGGAGTATCTTTCTATGCTAATCTTATTGCTATTGAGACCTCGGGACTAGATGTGATCCTCGGTATGGATTGGTTGTCTAAGCACAAAGGCTATATTGATTGTGCTAACCTGTAACATCCCGAAAAATACAATAATATGAAAATTCATATTTTGAATTTGAGTATATTTATTTCTGATTTTTCCTGACATGATTGGAATTTATTTGGACTTCTTTGGATTTTTGTATTGAATGAAAAATTAAAGAAATGGAATTAAAGAATGGATAATGGTAAAAGGTAAAAGGTAAAAGATAAATTTTGGAAAAATTACCATGGAACCATAACCACTCTGGTAAGTCAGTAAAATCAAGAAGTAAAATTTTATGCACAGAAAAATGGGTAAATGAAATTAATGTCACTCCTTTTTGACTAGAAACAGTACAAGTCAAAATTAAATAAAAATAATAGTAGTTTATCTGGAGCTGGAAAAATTACCATAGCACCCTCCGTGCAGTGTTTACACTTGGTCAAAATCTCAGGATTTGATCATGTCGGCAGAGCCCTCTAATAATTCAAAAACAGAAACAATTAAAAGCTGGAAATCTTCATGTCAGATTTTTAATAAAATAAATGCCCAATGTTTTGATTTAAAAATTTTACAGAGACATCCTTGACCTAGTTATAACCCCTCATAAAAGTTTCAAAAATAAATAATAATGTTTGAACCTTTAAATAAATACAAAACCGAAATTCAAATCCTGTACAAACCTACAGTGTCAGAATTTTTATAATTTAACCATGTGGTATTTTAATCTAAAATTTTTACTGAAGGTTAAAAACTACCAGTATAAACTAGTCAAAAAGTTTGAGAAAAATTGACCACGATTTGATAGCAGTTTTAATGCTCACATGGAGCTTGTCCCGCCAAGCTTATTCCCCGCCTCATCCTCTCTCCGCCTTGTGGGCCCGCTTTGCCAGCTTCCTTTTCCCTGCCGACTCCCTTCTCTCTCTGTCAAACCGGCCCCGCTCGTCAGAACCCCCTCTCTTCCCTGTTCTTTCCTCACAGCCGAACTCTCCCGAGCTCCCTCTCACGCCTCTCTGCGCCTCCACGCAATTCACGCCGCCTCGCCTGATTCTCACTGACGCGCTGCCCGTTGAATCATCGCCACGGCTTGCCCTTGGTTTTCAGCGCCATACTGCCAGTCATTCCATGTCCCTCACGCCGGAAATTCGCCGTATCTGCGCAAAACCGAGCCGCAACCTCCCTGACCGTTCATACACTGAAGTCACTACATTTCCCTTGCTATAAATACTAGTACCGCATCGCACTGAGACCCTCGTTTCTTCACCTTCTCCCTGAGCCAAGAACCTAAGCCAAATACTCAGTGCTTCGCCGTTCTACTGAAAACCCGAAAATGGGTAGAACATCAAATTGCGCCACTCTATTGCGACTCGCTCCAATTACTCCCACCTGGAGCACCCCTGCGCATCACTAAACTCGACCCACTCGCCAATTTCAGCTTCTCCTTCCCGCAGACCATCCTCACCGGCGCCCTCCTTCCTCGGCTCCGTGCGCGACGGTGCGCACCTCCACACCCGTTTCGCCGGACAACCGTCAAAATGGAGCGCTAGCCTCATGGATGCTTAAAATGCTATCCATTCGGTCGGGAAGTCTTGCTTTTCTTCTCGGTGACCGCACCTCCTGCCATGCATGCGCGGTGGCAGCCCTCTCCGCCGTCCCGCCGATGATTGATACCACCCGAATGCGCCAAGATCCTCGAGCTCGCCGTGCCACCCATTCCGCCGGAACCCGCGAACCGTCGCCGTTGAGCCCGAGCCACTCCTGCATTACGTGTAGCCGCTGCGCGTGGGACCTCCTTGTCACCAGCTGAAGCAAACTGAGTACAAATGGTAAAAGCGCCTTCTCGATTAAAAACGTATTTTCATTTTACACTTTATTTTCAATACCCGAATTGATTCAAACATTTATAACTTTTGCTTTGTAACTCCGAATTGAGTGAAATAAAATTCTAAATTCACCTAAAATCTAGCTCTATCAGAATATAAAATAATATTTTGAAAATGTTCACTGGATAAATTTGAAATTCAAATATGAAAGAAAGGGTTAAAAGCACACTTCATATTAAAAAGTTGTAAATGAACTAAAAATGAATGGAACCAATTTTAGTGAAATAATCATGTTTCCAGAAGTTCAAATATATAAAATATTTAATTTCCACTTATGTTTGAATTACTTTCCAATAAAAGTTGTATTCAATGTACTAGGAATTCAAACATACATAAATTGAATAAATGAAACATGAAATAAGTAAAATTGATATCTAAATATTAGCATGGCAGTAGAATACCTTACTTTGCCAAGATAATTAATAAATGAACTTGATTTGAATTAACTTGAAAAATATGAAAAGATTTAAAACATAAAGTGCATGTATATATGTATAGAAAGTGGAATATTTAAAATAAGTCAAATGAATTCAAATAGTAACCAAACCAGTTTTATTATACCTCTGTCATTGCAAGGATCTCAGATATAAAATAATATTTAAATATTATTACATAAAACAATAAGTGATAAATAATTAAAGTGTTAATAATTGCATAATTGGAATAGTTGTAGCTATCGCAAATAAACTCAGAATTTGGCGAAACCAAATCCTATAACCTTGAAAAATAGTTCCCTTGCTGTTTAGACAAAAATATCATATGTTTGTGCTAGGTTGAAATAAAATAATGTTAGACCCTCATGATCGCTTATAGGAAAAACATCGCGGATAAAAGCTATTTGTCGCGAAACCAACTTTAAATCACTTCGAGTGTCACGCCTATTAATGCCTGAAAAATGGATAGATTATCCTAGGCGGTGTAGTCGCAATCTAATATCAAAAACTGAACCATTAGCGAGTAGTAAATTGAGCCATCAAGCTTTTCATCAATCCGTGAACCTCTCATCTAAACGAAAATGTAATAGAAATCAGTTTAGAAATGATATTTAGGTATGGTCTACCATATTCTGGAAAAATATTTCATTTACAACTTTCGTTTCAATTAAATGGTGCTAGTTGAATACCCTAAAAATTATGGTTGTCGTAACCTTTAACGTCATACAAGCGTTTTCAACTAAGAAAATAATGTCTCGTCTAAAAAGCTAAAATATATGAAATCAGCCTAGATATATTCTTCAAAGTATATACTATCATGTTCCGAAGAAATAACCTTATTTCACTATGTTTTGCATAAAAACTTTAGTAGTCAAATAACCCTTCGTTTTATGTTTAATGAACCTTGTCTCAATAAGAATTTGTGAACCCTGTATTAAGGAATTTGTAGTTAATATATTTGTATCACAAGAACCTTCTTAAAAACTATAAATAAATCTAATTAGCTGGCTTATCACTCATAACTTAATGAAAACCCTTCTTATGCAAAATCTTAAGGTTAAGTACTAATTGCGTAAACCTTAATTAGTGTTTTATTCCTTTTAATCCAAATAATTTTAGCATCTATAATTCGAAGTCATAAATACTAGAATTCATAATTTTAGCCTCTTGAATTTATAATTCAAGAATAGTTAATCTCTAAAGGAAACCCTGTTTTGTTCGTCATTACATCATTAAGGTTAAACATAAAGTAATTACTTAAATAATCCGAACCCTATATCATCCCTGTTTTCTGCAATGAATCCTTATTTGATTTTCTGTCTGTCTTCTTTTCGCCCTTATTGAAGTTTATTATTTGCTATTTTCCGATCAATCGACGTGTAGAATTCGACGTCCCTTCCTCCGCCGTTGCCTCCGTCAGCTGTGATCGCGTCTTAAATCGTAAGCGATATATAAGCAAGGCAAGCACCCTTTGACCATCTTGATCCCATAATTTAATTTGCATTGTTTATTAAAATGTTTCATGCATACGTTTACTTTCTGTAAATTGCTATTTTATGGTACTGGTAGTTATACCTGTTGTCTCATGAAACTTCCTTGATAAGTATGAATATGTGAACCTTGATAACCATAGATTAAGCTTAGACAATTACTTAATGTCGCCTACAGGTATATCGATTACTTTTATCCATGCTTAGCCATGCTTTTAGATCAAATGATGATGATGATGATGATGATCGGATCAAAATGTGTTCCTTGTGAAATGGAAAATGTTGTCATTGTAGCTGTTGGCTATGGGTATTTTGATTAAAAACCCAAAATAAAACTATGGTTTCGATGCGGGCGATTATTGGCAATAGCCGGAGGTGCAAGAGGATTTGCACGTAGTTAGGGTGGAGTATCGCCCGTGTCAATTTAAGGACCGAACTCAGTGTTGTATGATCCAAGATATTTCGTGCAAACCACAAGTGTTGTTATGGGGCTTCCTTAAACCAATTAAGTTATCTAGTTTAACTTTGCACATTGGTAGGCTGAAGTAGTAAGGGCTTTCCTTTCGGGGTTTGCTCGACGGGGTGCCCACACCGAGGTGTTGGGAACAACACTTACCAATATAACGGTGTGCGCCACGTCTATAGGGAGTTCCAACATTTCTATGCTCTGAGTTCTCCCGGTTGTAGCGTGGGTTTTATCGTCCCGGTGCTGGTGCAAAGTTAGATTAGATAATGTAAAGGTTTTCGTCATGAACATTCTGGCCACACGCTTTAAGTGCGTGAAACTTGCGGCAAAAAGAAAAGGTCATGACTTGTGGGTACAGTTGTACACCTCTGCAGAGTGAAAATCTAATCGATTAGCCGTCCCCTCGGTCATGGGAAACTTGGTGAACTTGCACTAGTTAATTGTTTAATTTTCTAAAATGGGTTGTGGTTTGGAACTTGTTTAGCAACTTTTGTTTTCATGTCAAAGGATCGACATTGATGGATTCCATTTCTGGATTATTCGATATTCACGATGGGTTGTGAATATATTACTTATGCGTTACTTATTTCATATCAGTCAATTATGCTTTTACAAATTCCGTTTGCAAATAACTTGTTTTACAATGTCAATTCTGCTTTATGCAAATTAACTGTAGTAGCCTCCTTTGAAATGGCCTGCATATATTATAGGCTTTACTCAAGTCTTGCGAGTACGTATGTACTCACCCTTGCTTATATGTGGTTTTTAGGTGGTTAAGTTGCCGAGCTTGAAGGTTTCTTTAAATCAGAGTTGCGGGTTTTTCTCCGTCGAATCTTTCTAGGGATTATGCCTTGTCGGTTGCCTGCGGGTTTTGGATGGGCACACTACAAGACTTTGCTTCTTTTGCTGCTTTATCTCTGATTTGTAAGAGTTTCTTTATATAATAGCTTCCGCTCAATAATATTTGTTGTATGGTTGTGATTCCAATTGGTGTATGTGCGTACTAGCTACTGATCATGGGACTAGTACGGAATTGCACATTAGATTTCCATTTTTGCAAGTATGTAAAAATGGGGGTCGTTACAGTTGGTATCAGAGCTATGCTGACTGTAGGATAAACCCTAGATAGAATGGTCGTTAGCATTGAAATAATCAAATTCAAAATCCTATGTCTAAAGGTTATCACATTTGCAAAATGTAGATTTTGCTATTCTTCCCTCTATCTTAAGATTCTCCTCTTATCCTTACATTCATTTTGTTTCAGTAAACAAATTCTTCTTTCCTTAAATTAAACCTTGACAATTGGAGACTCCGTGTCTACATCAACAATCTTAAAGAAGAGAAAGGTCACTCGTGAAGACTGGTGTTGATAGGTTGAATAGGAACATAATAAGCTAAGATATTTTAGAACCCTTGTAAGTTAATCGATGATGTTTTGTGAGTTTTGTTGAAATCTTCTCTCTTGTATTGCTTACGGGTTACTCTCGCAAATACTAAACCATTTGGTTGAAATTTACGATGTGCCAACCCTTATTTAATAAGAAAATTTAATTAAAAGATTTTAAGGAACGAAAAGTTGCACAGTAACCGAATCAATATAGTCTAAATGTCAATCTTCTCTTGATTGCAGAATGCCTAAAACAAGATCCTTAAGGAAATTATTGGAGTGTGAGGTCGCTCAAAATCCCGATCCACAAGAGCCAACATTCCAACTCCAAATCAATCCGGTCCCCAAAATCCAACTGCTAGAACATCCCGACACAATGTTCGTCATGAATCACCTCCGCCTCTTCAAGACCCAAGTGAAGTATTTCTGAAGAACAATCTCCAGAACCTCAAGCTATAGCTCAAGTCTTGACAATGCTTGAGCAAGAGCATCGAGTTGATAATCTTCTACTCCGACCAAGTGATACGAAATACTACCCACCTTAGCGAAACTAGGGATGGAAATGGTGGTACACCACATTACTCCAAGTTGGGAGAGTTTCAAGACTCAACCCCGACTTTCTCCTCATCGGTGAAACCTCTTGATCTTGATGATTGGCTCCATTCCATTGAGAGCAAGCTAGTCATTGCGCAATGTAGTGACTATGAAAAGGTTCTCTATGCTTCTCATCAACCGCATGGAACTGCAGCGATGCAGTGGGAAAACCATCAGCGATGCTCCTGAAGGTCAAACTATATCTTGGGCAGATTTAAAGAAGCATTTCGTAGGACTCACATTCCTACAAGTGTCATCGAGATCAAGAAGCGAGAATTTATGGAGTTGAAGCAAGAAAGCTTATCGGTGATGGAATATTTACACCGCTTCAACCATCTATCTCGCTATCTTTATTCTTGAAGTGTCGATGAAGCCGAAGAATTGAACATTTCAGAGAACATCCGAACGAAGAAATCAAGTGGATGCTAGTCGCCCACGACATTCATGATTTCAAACCTTAGTTGATAAAGCTATTCGTGGAGTTCGGCATGAGAACGATAATGGAAAGCGAAAGCGCAAATGGATAGCTCGTCGATCTATAAATGATCATTCTCCAAAACAACGTCATATACCATTCAATGTTCACCACATGTTTCTCAATTCCGGCAATGCCGAGGGCGAACTTTTCACCCTCAACGACCCGCAGATTCATTCACTCTGACAAGCCAAATTATCTTCTAGCACTCGGTGCGAAGCCTATCCTTGTCCTAAGAAGGATTCTGAACAGCTTTGTCTGCATCAGCAGCCCTCAAGTAAAGATCAGATGGTTGGAAAGTTGAAAATCTCTAAGTCACCCTCTATTTCAAAGCAAGTTACTATTTCGGTCGTCATGCCATATGACAATGAGAAGAAGCTCATAATGCACTGATGTGGTACTAGGGACATTCCTTGTTCACTCTGTACCTACATTGGTGTTATTTGATTCCGGTGCGTCACATTCCTTCATATCCAACAAGTTCATTAAGCAGCATGAACTTCAAGCTGATTTACTTCCCACAAAGATGATAATCTATTCGCCAGGAGCAACGATGAAAACCTCGAAACTTTGTTCTGAGGTATGCATTGAGATTAGCGGAGTATCTTTCTATGCTAATCTTATTGCTATTGAGACCTCGGGACTAGATGTGATCCTCGGTATGGATTGGTTGTCTAAGCACAAAGGCTATATTGATTGTGCTAACCGATCTATATCCCTTCTCAGTCCAGATGGGATCCAAGTGCAGTTTTCTTCAATCAGTAGCACTCGGCTCAACAACCATTTCTTGGTTCTACTTTGGTTACAGAATTGAGTCAAGTACCAGTGGTATGTGAATATTCTGATGTGTTTCCAGATGAACTGCCAGGAATGCCTCCAGACCGAGACATGGAATTTGTCATTAATCTTGTTCCTGGAACAGCACCTATCTCTAAGCGACCTTATCGCTTACCTCCAGATGAGTTGGCTGAATTGAAGAAGCAACTCAATGATCAATTGGATAAAGGATTTATTCGCCCTAGTTCATCTCCATGGGGCAGTCCAGTGCTATTTGTTCCTAAGAAAGACGGTGGTCTACGCATGTGCATAGATTATCGTGCTTTAAATGAGGTCACTATCAAGAACAAATATCCACTTCCTCGTATTGATGATCTTTTTGATCAATTGAATGGTGCTCATGTATTCTCAAAGATTGATTTGAGACATGGGTATTATCAGTTGAAGATGAAGCCCGAGGACATTCCAAAGACTGCCTTCACCACTCGTTACGGGTTGTATGAGTACACCGTAATGTCATTCGGACTTACAAATGCTCCTGCCAGTTTTATGTGCCTTATGAATAAGGTCTTTATGGAGTATCTGGACAAGTTCGTAGTGGTGTTCATTGATGACATTCTCATTTATTCCAAGACTGAAGAAGATCATGTGCAACACTTGAGTATGGTGCTAGGAAAGCTTCGTGAACATAAGCTCTATGCCAAATTCGAGAAGTGTGAATTCTGGTTAAAGGAAGTTGCATTTCTTGGGCATGTTCTTTCGGAAGGTGGAATTGCAGTGGACCCAAGAAAGATCCAAGCTATTACAGAATGGGAGCCACCTCAGTCTGTTCCTAAGGTTCGAAGTTTTCTCGGTTTAGCGGGATACTATCGCCGCTTTATCGAAAACTTCTCCAAAATTGCTCGTCCAATGACTCAACTACTGAAGAAGGAAAAGAAATTTGAATGGACCCCAGAATGTGAAGCAAGTTTCCAAGAACTTAAGAAAAGATTAACCACACCCCAATTCTTATTGTTCCTGATATTCATAAGAGCTTCGATGTATATTGCGATGCATCACGACACGGCCTTGGATGTGTTTTGATGCAAGAAAGAAAGGTTATCGCATATGCTTCGCGTCAACTTCGGCCGCATGAACAAAATTATCCTACTCATGATTTAGAACTAGCGGCCGTTGTCCATGCTCAAAGATTTGGAGACACTATCTTATTGGCAATCGATGTGAAATCTATACAGACCACAAAAGTCTGAAATATTTCTTCACCCAGCCAGATTTAAATCTCAGGCAAAGGAGATGGTTAGAATTGATCAAAGACTATAACCTTGGCATTCATTACCATCCTGGTAAAGCTAATGTTGTAGCTGATGCTCTCAGTCGAAAGCTTCATTGTCTTTTCATCTCCGATCAATCTGAGCTGCAAAGTGAGTTCCAAAAGCTCAATTTGGATTTGGTTGAAGAAGGCTATGTTGCTACTCTTGAATTGCAACCTACCCTCAGAACTCATATAAAAGCCGCTCAACTCAAGGATGAGGCCATTGCCAACATTAGAAAACAGTTAAAAGAAGGTGTTGAATCTGAATTCTCGGAAAGTCCGGATGAAGTAATTATGAGAGGGAATCGTATATATGTCCCAAGTGATCCTGAACTCAAGAAGCTGATTTTGAAGGAATCTCATGAATCTCCTCTTTCTATCCACCCTGGGAGTACAAAAATGTATCGAGACCTAAAACAAGAATATTGGTGGCCCGGTATGAAAAAGGAAATTGCTGCCTATGTCGCCGAGTGTGACGTATGTCAGCGAGTTAAAGCCGAACATCAACGCCCAGCTGGTCTCCTTCAACCCTTGCAAATCCCCATGTGGAAATGGGAAGACATTAGTATGGATTTTATCACCGGTCTACCTAGGACTCGGAAAGGAAATGATTCTATATGGGTCATTGTTGATCGGTTAACAAAAGTGGCTCACTTCATCCCAGTTAAGACCACATATCAAGGAGACAAGCTTGCAGAGTTGTACATGGAGAATATTGTGCGTCTGCACGGTGTTCCAAGGACTATTGTTTCCGATCGAGGTTCCCAATTTACTTCCCGATTTTGGGAAAGTTTGCACAGTCTGTTAGGAACTAAGCTAAACTTGATCTGACTTATCATCCTCAAACAGATGGGCAGACTGAAAGAGTAAATCAAGTCTTGGAAGATATGCTCAGAGCCTGTGTGCTTTCATACAGCGCTAATTGGGAAAAGAGTCTTGCATTTGCTGAATTCTCCTATAACAACAGCTTTCAAGCCAGTCTTCAAATGTCGCCATTTGAAGCATTATATGGGAGAAAATGCAGAACCCCTCTTTTCTGGTCCGAAGTTGGAGAAAGAAAATTTTTCGGCCCAGATCTTATCCAAGAAGCCCAAGAACAAGTGGATGTAATCAGAAGTCGATTGAAAGAAGCTCAGTCGCGTCAAAAGAGTTATGCCGATAATCGTCGGCGTGAACTTAGCTTCGAAGTTGGTGATCATGTTTACCTGAAAGTCTCACCACTCCGTGGAGTTCGTCGTTTCCAGATCCGTGGAAAATTAGCTCCCCGATACATTGGACCATATCAAATTCTCGAGAAAATGGGTGAGTTGGCATACAAGTTGGAATTGCCACCTCAATTATCCGAAGTTCACAACGTCTTTCATGTTTCGCAACTTAAGAAGTGCCTACGTGTACCCACTGAATTCACCAATTTAGAGGACATCGATATCCAACCAGACTTGTCCTATCGAGAACGTCCAGTTCGCATTCTCGAAGAAGCAGAACGCCATACGAGAAGCAAATCCCACAAAATGTTGAAAGTTCAGTGGAGCAATCACACCGAAGATGAAGCAACCTGGGAACGTGAAGATCATCTGCGAAAGGAATTCCCAGATTTCTTTTAGTCCTTGCAAATCTCGAGGACGAGATTTTTGTAAGGGGGGTAGATTTGTAACATCCCGAAAAATACAATAATATGAAAATTCATATTTTGAATTTGAGTATATTTATTTCTGATTTTTCCTGACATGATTGGAATTTATTTGGACTTCTTTGGATTTTTGTATTGAATGAAAAATTAAAGAAATGGAATTAAAGAATGGATAATGGTAAAAGGTAAAAAGGTAAAAGATAAATTTTGGAAAAATTACCATGGAACCATAACCACTCTGGTAAGTCAGTAAAATCAAGAAGTAAAATTTTATGCACAGAAAAATGGGTAAATGAAATTAATGTCACTCCTTTTTGACTAGAAACAGTACAAGTCAAAATTAAATAAAAATAATCGAAGTTTATCTGGAGCTGGAAAAATTACCATAGCACCCTCAGTGCAGTGTTTACACTTGGTCAAAATCTCAGGATTTGATCATGTCGGCAGAGCCCTCTAATAATTCAAAAACAGAAACAATTAAAAGCTGGAAATCTTCATGTCAGATTTTTAATAAAATAAATGCCCAATGTTTTGATTTAAAAATTTTACAGAGACATCCTTGACCTAGTTATAACCCCTCATAAAAGTTTCAAAAATAAATAATAATGTTTGAACCTTTAAATAAATACAAAACCGAAATTCAAATCCTGTACAAACCTACAGTGTCAGAATTTTAATAATTTAACCATGCAAGTATTTTAATCTAAAATTTTACTGAAGGTTAAAAACTACCAGTATAAACTAGTCAAAAGTTTGAGAAAATTGACCACGATTTGATAGCAGTTTTAATGCTCACATGGAGCTTGTCCCGCCAAGCTTATTCACTTTGGCTCCCTCTCACCGCCTTGTGGGCCCACTTTGCCGTAACTTCCTTTTCCTGCCGAAAACGCCACTCTCTGTCAAACCGGCCCCACCTGTCAGAACCCCCTCTCTTCCTGTTCTTTCCTCACTCGCCGAGACAAACGCGAGAACTCCTCTCACGCCTCTGCGCCTCCACGCAATTCAATGCCTCTTCGCGCCACTCTGCCGCTGCCGAATCACGCCACGGCTTGCCCTTGGTTTTCCGCGCCATACCGCCAGTCATTCCATGTCCCTCACGCCGAAATTCGGCGTGATCACTTCAAAACCGAGCCGCAACCTCCTGACCGTTCATACATCAAGTCACTACATTTCCTCCGCTATAAATACTAGTACCGCATCGCCTTGAGGCCCTCGTTTCTTCACCTTCTCCCCGAGCCAAGAACCTAAGCCAAATACTCGGAGCTTCCCGTTTTGCCGAAAACCCCAAAATGGGTAGAACATCAAATTGCGCCACTCTATTGCGACTCGCTCCAATTACTCCCACCGAGCACCTTTGGGCATCACTAAACTCGACCCACTCGCCAATTTCAGCTTCTCCTTCCCAGACCATCCTCACCGGCGC
Organism: Otatea glauca; assembly: GCA_036346275.1. Lineage (NCBI taxonomy): Eukaryota > Viridiplantae > Streptophyta > Magnoliopsida > Poales > Poaceae > Otatea > Otatea glauca. The sequence continues at coordinate 32,882,435 of CM070722.1, forward strand.
CCTCCTTCCTCGGCTCGACGGCCGACGGTGGCGCACCACCTCCCGCCCGTTTCCGGCGACAACCGGAAAAATGGAACCCCTAGCCTCATGGATGCTTAAATGCTATCCATTCGGTAGGAAGTCTTGCTTTTCTTCTCGGCGACCCGCACCTCCTTCCGCCGCATGCACGGTGGCGACCCTCTCCGCCGTCCCGCCGATGATTGATACCACCCGAATGCGCCAAGATCCTCGAGCTCGCCGTGCCACCATTCCGCGGAACCCGCCGAACCGCCGCCGAGAGCCGAGCCACTCTTGCGTTTCGTATCAGCTGCCGCGTGGGACCTCCTTGTCGGCCGGACAAGCAAACTGAGTACAAATGGTAAAATACGCCTTCTCGATTAAAACGTATTTTCATTTTACACTTTATTTTCAATACCGAATTGATTCAAACATTTATAACTTTTGCTTTGTAACTCCAATTGAGTGAAATAAAATTCTAAATTCACCTAAAATCTAGCTCTATCAGAATATAAAATAATATTTTGAAAATGTTCACTGGATAAATTTGAAATTCAAATATGAAAGAAAGGGTTAAAAGCACACTTCATATTAAAAAGTTGTAAATGAACTAAAAAATGAATGGAACCAATTTTAGTGAAATAATCATGTTTCCAGAAGTTCAAATATATAAAAATATTTAATTTCCACTTATGTTTGAATTACTTTCCAATAAAAGTTGTATTCAATGTACTAGGAATTCAAACATACATAAATTGAATAAATGAAACATGAAATAAGTAAAATTGATATCTAAATATTAGCATGGCAGTAGAATACCTTACTTTGCCAAGATAATTAATAAATGAACTTGATTTGAATTAACTTGAAAAATATGAAAAGATTTAAAACATAAAGTGCATGTATATATGTATAGAAAGTGGAATATTTAAAATAAGTCAAATGAATTCAAATAGTAACCAAACCAGTTTTATTATACCTCTGTCATTGCAAGGATCTCAGATATAAAATAATATTTAAATATTATTACATAAAACAATAAGTGATAAATAATTAAAGTGTTAATAATTGCATAATTGGAATAGTTGTAGCTATTACAAATAAACTCAAATTTGACAAAACCAAATCCTATAACCTTGAAAAATAGTTCCCTTGCTGTTTAGACAAAAATATCATATGTTTGTGCTAGGTTGAAATAAAATAATGTTAGACCCTCATGATCGCTTATAGGAAAAACATCGCGGATAAAAGCTATTTGTCGCGAAACCAACTTTAAATCACTTCTAGTGTCACGCCTATTAATGCCTGAAAAATGGATAGATTATCCTAGGCGGTGTAGTCGCAATCTAATATCAAAAACTGAACCATTAGCGAGTAGTAAATTGAGCCATCAAGCTTTTTCATCAATCCGTAGAACCTCTCATCTAAATGAAAATGTAATAGAAATCAGTTTAGAAATGATATTTAGGTATGGTCTACCATATTCTGGAAAAATATTTCATTTACAACTTTCGTTTCAATTAAATGGTGCTAGTTGAATACCCTAAAAATTATGGTTGTCGTAACCTTTAACGTCATACAAGCGTTTTCAACTAAGAAAATAATGTCTCGTCTAAAAGCTAAAATATATGAAATCAGCCTAGATATATTCTTCAAAGTATATACTATCATGTTCAAGAAATAACCTTATTTCACTATGTTTTGCATAAAAACTTTAGTAGTCAAATAACCCTTCGTTTTATGTTTAATGAACCTTGTCTCAATAAGAATTTGTGAACCTTGTAATAAGGAATTTGTAGTTAATATATTTGTATCACAGAACCTTCTTAAAAACTATAAATAAATCTAATTAGCTGGCTTATCACTCATAACTTAATGAAAACCCTTCTTATGCAAAATCTTAAGGTTAAGTACTAATTATGTAAACCTTAATTAGTGTTTTATTCTTTTAATCCAAATAATTTTAGCATCTATAATTCAAGTCATAAATACTAGAATTCATAATTTTAGCCTCTTGAATTTATAATTCAAGAATAGTTAATCTCTAAAGGAAACCTGTTTTGTTCGTCATTACATCATTAAGGTTAAACATAAAGTAATTACTTAAATAATCCAAACCCTATATCATCCCTGTTTTATGCAATGAATCTTTATTTGATTTTACATCATCTTCTTTTCGCCTTTATTGAAGTTTATTATTTGCTATTTTCCGATCAATCGACGTAGAATTCGACGTCCCTTCCTCCGCTTGCCTCCGTCAATTTGTGATCGCGTCTTCGTCGTAAACGATATATAAGCAAGGCAAGCACCCCCTTTGACCATCTTGATCCCATAATTTAATTTGCATTGTTTATTAAAATGTTTCATGCATACGTTTACTTTCTGTAAATTGCTATTTTATGGTACTGGTAGTTATACCTGTTGTCTCATGAAACTTCCTTGATAAGTATGAATATGTGAACCTTGATAACCATAGATTAAGCTTAGACAATTACTTAATGTCGCCCTGGGTATATACGATTACTTTTATCCATGCTTAGCCATGCTTTTAGATCAAATGATGATGATGATGATGATCGGATCAAAATGTGTTCCTTGTGAAATGGAAAATGTTGTCATTGTAGTTGTGTTGGCTATGGGTATTTTGATTAAAACCCAAAATAAAACTATGGTTTCGATGCGGGCGATTATTGGCAATAGCCGGAGGTGCAGAGGGATTTGCACGTAGTTAGGGTGGAGTATCGCCCGTGTCAATTTAAGGACCGAACTCAGTGTTGTATGATCCAAGATATTTCGTGCAAACCACAAGTGTTGTTATGGGGCTTCCTTAAACCAATTAAGTTATCTAGTTTAACTTTGCACATTGGTAGGTCAAGTAGTAAGGGCTTTCCTTTCGGGTTTGCTCGACGGGTGCCCACACCGAGGTGTTGGGAACAACACTTACCAATATAACGGTGTGCGCCACGTCTATGGGGAGTTCCAACATTCCTATGCTCGAGTTCTCCGGTTATAGCGTGGGTTTTATCGTCCGGTCTTTGGTGCAAAGTTAGATTAGATAATGTAAAGGTTTTCGTCATGAACATTTTGGCCACACGCTTTAAGTGCGTGAAACTTGCGGCAAAAAGAAAAGGTCATGACTTGTGGAAACAGTTGTACACCTCTGCAGAGTGAAAATCTAATCGATTAGCCGTCCCTCGGTCATGGGAAACTTGGTGAACTTGCACTAGTTAAATGTTTAATTTTCTAAAATGGGTTGTGGATGGAACTTGTTTAGTAGCTTTTGTTTTCATGTCAAAGGATCGACATTGATGGATTCCATTTCGGATTATTCGATATTCACGATGGGTTGTGAATATATTACTTATGCTTTACTTATTTCATATCGATCAATTATGCTTTTACAAATTCCGTTTGTAAATAACTTGTTTTACAATGTCAATTCGCTTTATGCAAATTAAGCGTAGTAGCCTCCTTTGAAATGGCTCGCATATATTATAGGCTTTGCTCAAGTCTTGCGAGTACGTATGTACTCACCCTTGCTTATATGTGGTTTTTAGGTGGTTAAGTTGTCGAGCTTGAAGGTTTCTTTTAATCGCAGTTGCGGGTTTTTCTTCGTCGAATCTTTCTAGGGATTATGCCTTGTCGGTTGCCTGCGGGTTTTGGATGGGCACACTACAAGACTTTGCTTCTTTTGCTGCTTTATCTCTGATTTGTAAGAGTTTCTTTATATAATAGCTTCCGCTCAATAATATTTGTTGTATGGTTGTGATTCCAATTGGTGTATGTGCGTACTAGCTACTGATCATGGGACTAGTACGGAAATGCACATTAGATTTCCATTTTTGCAAGTTTGTAAAAATGGGGGTCGTTACAAAAGACTGTAAAACAAATATCAGTAATAGATAGGTTCAGCATTTCTCAAGTAAACCAAGTTTTCCAATCCTAAATCAAGTTCCAACCTTCCATATGGCAATCCTGCCATCCCTACCAAGTTTTCCATTTAATTAAACTAACCCTTAACTGTAATTCCCGAGCATTGTTTAATACCGCGAGCACGGCTATCCGAATAGTTTCACACTCTGCAGAGGTTATGCACTTTACCCACGTGACATGATCATCTCTTGATTCCTTCCGGGTTAACACACTTCCTTTGGTGTGTCGACGGAGAGATCATGACAAAGCCTTTACAATGCTCTGGCTTAATCCAATACTACCCGCTAAGGTTTCAACACTGGTGGGTCTGAAAACCACAACCAGGGCCCCCTTCTTGCGCCATGTGAATTACTCCATAACTCGGGAACTCACACCGACCAAGATAGTACCAAAATTAAGACATTGCAAATTAATCAGCTAAGCTGGCCCATACCAGACATGTGGTTGCATGATTGACTCAGGTCAAGGCTTGCAAGGTTAAGTCCTTAGAGTGATCAAGGCAAGACATTCACATACCCTCTGCCCATCGGGCCCACCTTGGCATACTCGCCCCTTGTCACTTGCCTCAATCTAAGTGATTATCACCCAAGTTGATTACCAAGCACCACGTGCCATCAACAATTCAACATCGTTGCGTGACATGACTCGCCACAACAACTCAATCTCATCGTATGATCCCACATGACACACAAGTTCTCATCATTGTTCCATATTCCATTAATCAAGATTAATTATCAATGATTCCGACACATGTGATGACGTGGCATGGCTAAGCAACTAATACGAACTAACCATCCCATGTTGATTATAATTACTAACCAACTATATTGAACCAATCTAGGGTGACAATAGATCATGGCATACAAATGACAAGGTAGGGTATAAATCAATCTGGTATATTAGCTAAGCCCAATTTAATTTGAAACAATTGTATACTTGAAATAATATGCAATAGGGTAAAACAATTATAGCAATTTTATAAACATGGGTTCAACATGATCAAAGCACAACTTGCCTTATAAAAGCCCTTATTCTTGTTCTGGACCTTGATCTTGAGTTGTTGAATCTTCCTCCGAAGCGTCGCATAATTCAAAGTCTACGCGTAGCGAAGGATAAAAGCAAATAAATACAAAAAAGAGAGCAAATGAACTCCAAAAATCAAATAAAATTCACCATTAAATAGATCTCAATTTTTAAAAAAATTAGAAATTTGAATCACTCAAATCCGAGTTACGATGCAAAAGATATAGCCTTTTGAATTTTGAAATAAATACTGAAATTGCAAAAATTAGAAAATCAGAATTAACAGATTTATTTTTAAACTGAAAAACCGATTTATGATGTCAGCGTGACCTCATGATGATGTCAGCATTGCAGAATTTCCAATCGAATTATTTTCCAATTAAAAACGCAATTATGACGCAAGCATGACGTCAGCCCTGATCTGGAACCAGTCAGAACGCGACACGTGTCTCGGGTGTATGGACTGAGTCCACGGCGTAGCGCTGGACCACGGCAGACCCGGTCCACGATGCCTCGGCGCCTGCACCCGACACGCGGCTGCGTTCGATTGGCCCAACCCTGCGGCTCGATCTGACCCGCAGAAAACAGATCGGACGGTCACCGATTACTCGCGACGTGGCAGCGCGCCAACCGAAGGATTTAGATTCGACGGCCCAAAGCTTACGGATCTGGCGATGGAGGCGCGGCGGCGAGACCTCACCGGCAGCGGAGAAGAAGACCAGGGCAGCGGCGTTTCGGCGCGATTCCGATGTGAAGAAAAGGCGCAACTGACGCGGTGCACCTCGGCGAGCTCACATCCGGGATCAAGGCGGCAGAAGACAACGGATTGGCGACGATTCACGGCAAAAACCATGACGGCTACAAGCTTCGACTCCGACGAGCTTTCTTGCGCTCACCACGACGTTCCTCGCCAGACGGGTCCGACCAAAGTGCGCGGCTGCTGACGAAGAACCTCGGGCGCCGCATCACAGCTTTATAGGGGTATCGGAAGGCGTGCCCAAGGCAGAGTCTTTTGCGAACGCGGAGACGGCGCGGCGGAGGAGTCCCGGTCGGACACGATGGAGACGACTCAATCCGACCCTCCACGTGTCGCAACGGACGACCACCAAGCGCTCGACGCGAAGAATCCGAGGCGTACACGAAACGGACGCCCAAGATTCTTTAGGGTTTCGGCTTTGATCGCAAGCGTCGGATGGAAATCCAACGGCTCAGAAACCGGGCAGCAGCGCTTAGGCCACGAAGGCACAAATGTTGGGCTTCGCCCGACAACATTCTAAGATTTTTCCCGGATTTTAATTAATAAAATAATTACGTAATTCAATTAATCGTTTTAAGCAGAATAAATATCAGGAAAAATCCAAGAAAAATCTCAAAAATACCTTGAGATATTCTGGATTCAAAATAAAATATTTTTGGCAAAACTTTATTTTAACTTTGCACAAATTTAAATAGTTTTAAGCAAACGGTCAATATATTTCAATTTAAAATTAATTCAAATAAATCCAGAAGAATCCAAATAAATTCCAGAAAATCATAAATGCACATTTAAGCAATAAAATAATATTTGAGCAAATTTTGGGATGTTACAGGTAATTAGCTACTCCCTTCGGTCACAAATAATTATTTTTTTAGACATCGATACGATCTCTGAAACAAATCTTTGACCACTACTACAGAACGGTACATCACTATCGCTTTATCTGGGTCGGTTTTTAAGTTTTTACGAAAAAACGATTGTGATAGATGACTTAGGAGGGGTATTAATAATAATCATTATCGATTCATAGGTTAGAAGCGATAGTGATGAGCACGTGCACGTCACTATCGATTCTCACAAAAGAACCGATAGTGATGTGCACGTGATCATCACTATCGGTTCTTATGTGAGCACATCACTATTGCTTCTCACATAAGAACCGATAGTGATGAGCACGTTATCGTTTCTTATGTGAGAACTGATAGTCGCTTCTCACATAAGAACCGATTGCGATGTCGCTTCTTAAGTGAGAAGCGATAGTGATGTGTATGCACATCACCATCGCTTCTTATGTGAGAAGCGATTGTGATGTGCCTCGCTAGGTTATTTATACCCCTCGGGCTGAACTTTTCTTTGTTATTGTTTCAGAGGAGATTTCTCCACCACCAACCGAAAAAACAACACATATTTTGGTTAAAAGCAATATTTGGGTGAGAAATTTTGAAATCCTCAAGGGTGGGTGTTAAGAGGGTAAATTTAAAGCCCTAGCTTGAGGAGATTTCCCCTTCTTTTCCCCCTCATTTGTGGTTTTCTTCAAAATTTGAGCATTCCTTCAAACCCTTTCAATTTTGCACTAGGTAATTTCGATATATCGCGAAAAAAGTTTTGGTTGCACTGGAATTGTGTATATCCATCAGATTTCACACCCTTTATTTGACAAGCACACATCCATTAATTATCTTTGTAGTGCTCCCGTGTTAATCTGGAATTATTGTTGCTGTCATATGATGAATATTAGAGTTTAGGCTGTGTAACCTACGTCTCCCATTCGAGGGTGCTTATTTATAAATATGCCGATCAAAATGGCATATTTATAAGCAAGCAGTCTCAAATTGTCCACGTTTTTTGGACATGTATCTAGAGGACAGCGGAGAGATGCTGTCGAAATTTTCTTTAGAGTTGTACAATGGTTTAGAAACTTGCCCAAACCACATATCCTCGAATAGGATTAGGACTTAACCTATTTAGAGATTAGGAGTCATCATTGATACCCTTGTTTTATTTCATTGAAGTTAAAAGATTTGCAAGCTACTACACTATATAATTAGATTATTCGGTATCATTGATGATGTTTGAAATGTATGTCTCCTAACTAGGGAATTGGAAGCTCTCAACTAGGGAACAAGGTATCGATCAGGAGTACATTTATATATCTTGGAACCCATCCTCTATTTTGCAAAGGTAATATTAATTGAAATGATGTCTCAATATTTGAAATAGCTAGCTAGCTGTTGCTCCAGTTTTTTCTTAATTTATTGTGTGTAGTTTAATTGCAGATGGACCATGAGGAATGGATGTATCAAAAAAGCCGTGTGAGTGCTGAATTTCAGAGGGGTGTTAAGAAGTTCAAAAAAATTGCAAAAGAAGACTGTAACATCCCAAAATTTGACTTAATTAAGTTTTATTGCTTAAATGTGCATTTATGATTTTCTGGAATTTATTTGGATTTATTTGAATTAAATTCAAATAAGGTTTATTGCCTTTTATTCAAATCTATTTAAATCTGTGCAAAGTTAAAATAAAGTTTTGCCAAAAATATTTTATTTGAGTCCAGAATGTCTCAAAGTATTTTTGAGTTTTTTCTTCGATTTTTCCTAATAGTTTTATCGCTTAAAATAAATAAAATGAATTTCTGAAATTATTTTAAATGGAAAATCCTTTTGAAAATCAGTGAACAGTGTTGGGCCGAAGCCCAACACTGTGCGCTAGAAGCCCGCGCCGGTGCGGCCCAGTCCAGCCCGCGAAGCGCAGCGAGGCAAAACCATAGATCTTGGTCGTTCGCGTGCGATCCAACGGCCCAGCGAAGGCCGCGTGTGCGCTCGCGTTTTGACCGTCGGATCGGGACACGCGTCGCGCCGTCGGTTGTAGTCTTCGTTCCGTTCTCGGATTCCGCCGCCATAACGCCTCCGGTCTTCTTCGCCGTGTAGAGCTCGGACGCCGAGGCTTTAAAAGGAGGGGGTAGCACCACGAGGTTCGCAGTCGAGCGCCGCGTCTTTTGATCGGAGGGGTTTCGCGAGGATCGTCGTAAAACGCGCAGAGGAGCTCGCCGGAGTTGGAAGTGCGGAACGCCTCGGTTTTCGTTCGATTTCGTCGCCGCCGTTGGGCCTTCGCCGCAGCTGGTGCCATCTTCGAGTTCGTCAGACTGAACCACGTTGGACCCGCAGAGTCTCGTCGCCAGAATCTCGCCGGAACGCCATCACCTCGGTCTTCTTCTTCGCTGCCGGTAAGATCTCGCCGTCGCACGGACATTGCCGGATCCACAAGCTCAGGACTGTCGGATCCGAACGGAACGGCTGATGCGTTGCCACGTCGCGCGTGAACGCTGACCGCCCGATCGGTTTTCTTCGGATCGATCGAGCCGCGCGGTGTCCAACAGTGTCGTGCGCGTGTCGGGTTCAAGGCCGAGGCGCCACGGACCGAGTTCACGTGGATCGCTCCGGCCGTGGACTCGATCTATGGACCCGACGCGCGTCGCGCTCGATTGGCTTCGATCCAATACGACGTCACGCCGACGCCATGCTTGCGCATAAAGGTATTTTTCAATTGGAAAATAATCCGATTGGAAATTCTGTGTTGATGACGTCATCATGAGGTCACGCTGACGTCATAAATCGCTTTTTCAGTATAGAAATAAATCTGTTAATTTCGAATTTCTAATTTCTGTATTTTCAGTATCTATTTCAAACTTCAAAAGGCTATATCTTTTGCATCGTAACTCGGATTTGAGTGATTCCAATTTATAAAAATTTGTAAAATTGAGATCTATTTAATGGTGAATTTTATTTGATCTTTAGAGTTCAATTGCTCTCTGTTTTGGCATTTATTTGCTTTTCTACTTGTAGACGTTGAATTGTGCGACGCTTCGGAGGAAGATCCAGCAACTCAAGAGCAAGTTCCAGAACCAGATCAGGACCTATTCCAAGGCAAGTTGTGCTTTGATCATGTTGAACCCATGTTTATAAAATTGCTATGTTTGTTTTACCCTATTGCATATATTTCAAATATACAATTGTTTTAAATTAGATTGGGCTTAGCTAATGTACCAGATTGATCTACACCCTACCTTGTCATTGTATGCCATGATCCATTGTCACCCTAGATTGGTTAAATATAGTTGGTTAATAATTGTAATCAACATTGGAGGATTAATCCGTATTAGTTGCTTAGTCATGCCACGTCATCACATGTGTCAGAATCATTGATAATTAATCTTGATTAATGGAATATGGAACAATATTATGAACTTGTGTGTCATGTGGGATCACACGATAAGATTGAGTTGTTGTGACGAGTCATGTCACGCAACGATGTTGAATTGTTGATGGCACGTAGTGCTTGGTAATCAACTGGGTGATAATAATTTGATTGGGGCAAGTGGCAAGGCGAGGATGCTAAGGTGGGCCCGATGGGCGAGGGTATGTGGATGTCTTGCCTTGATCACACTAAGGACTTAACCTTGCAAGCCTTTGACCTGAGTCAATCATGCGACCAAATGTCTGGTTTGGGCCAGCCTAGCTGAGTAATTTGCAATGTCTTAATTTTGGTACTATCGTGGTCGGTGTGAGTTCCCGAGTTATGGAGTAATTCACATGGCGCAAGAGGGGGCCTGGATGTGGTAACCATCCCACCAGTGTTGAAACCTTAGCGGTAGTATCCGTTAAGCGAGCATTGTAAAGGCTTTGTTATAATCACTCGCCTTGGTGGTGTTTGGTTGTATCACGTGGGTAAAGTGCATAACCTCTGCAGAGTGTGAAACTATTCGGATAGCAGTGCTCACGGTATTGAGCAATGCTCGAGAATTACAGTTAAGGGTTAGTTTAATTAATTGGACAACTTGGTTGGGATGGCGGAAGGCCATATGGAAGATGGAATTTGACTTAGGATTGGAAACTTGGTTTACTTGAGAAATACTGAATTTATTTACTAATGATATTTGTTTTACAGTCTTTACAATCTATTTATCAGATTTGTTCATAAATGATGCTTATTGCAAAATAGCCATGATAGCCTATCCATTGGAATAAGCCTTGCATATAGATACATAGAATTGCATTCAGTGCACAACTTGTTGAGTGCTTAAGTACTCACCCTTGCCAAACAACAATAATCAACAATCGAAGAATCTACACTGTGTTGGAAGAGGAAGTCCAGAAGACACGAGTCATTAGGGTCCGAACCTTGTCGGTTGCTGTGGTGAACTGATGAGCTATCTACGCTTTCTACTTTCCACGCATAATTATTAGTTTATATTTTCACCTTGCCTGCGTGGCTTAATAATGTAAGTTGGTCATAAGATCATACATTTAGATATATCAATGAATGAACTATTATTCTATTATCGTTGAGTATGATGTGATATGTACCAATGTTGAGTCGTGCACTAGCGTTGATCCCGGGACTAGTGCGGTAAACACGGTGGGTTCAATCGATGGATTCGGGTCCTTACAGAGGTGGTATCAGAGCATACTGACTGTAGGTCTTGGCCCTAGATAGCATGGAGGTGTCTTGGGTGTGTCCAAAATTATTTTCTAAAAGAAAATCTGAACTTGACTAATAAAACACTCTCGACTCATCTCATTCTCTACTTCGCTTTTGCTGAATTTACCCGCTTTACTTGCCGCTTCGGTGGAGAACTTATTCAAAGTTCTTGTGAAGCGATGCCGATCGTTCCGACCTTCGAGGAGTCAGCTGGCGGCTACGCCATGGAGCTGTGGAGAGTTCTTCAGACGCTTGGAGGCTTCTATCGTCCGCTTTACCAAGGAGGCAGCTGGTCAGTTAATGGTGTACACCGAGGATTTATTGCAAGTCGATTATCTACGCCGGAGAATGAGGAAGCTAGCGCACCAATCAACATCTCGCGCCGAAGATTCTCGTGCGAGGTTGCAATTCCAGAGGTCGTTCGACTTGCTCTTCGCCGTGTCTGCCGCGACTACGCCGACGAGCTTCACGACTCAGTGTTCCGACTTCACCCAGACGTTCAAGTGTGCCGAAGCCGACGGATCGTGGAGGACGAGTGTGCCACTACAACGCACCTTGCGGAGTTCGCCCTTGCCCAGGAGGACCATATGAGAGATACTACTCAGGAGCTGGAGACTGTGTACGAGGCACTTAGAGTGGCAGAGCAGGAGCTTGAGGTGACCCGTGCTTCAGCCATCGGGATGATCACTGAGCTGGGAGAGGCCCTAGAGGCGGTCGAGGACGAGCTGGAGCGCGTGACTCGAGGAGCTCAGGAGCCAGCCGAGGAGGAGTCCGAGGAGGATCCAAAGGAGCGAGAGTGGGAGCCAGAGGAGAGTGCAGACCCTGTTGTTGCAGAGGATCCAGCAGGAGGTCATCAGGATAGGTTCGCTCCTATGCCCGCTCATCCGCCGGTGTATGCGCCGGATCAGCCTCAGCCAGGGTGGCTGGATGAGTGAGAGTCAGCCTTGGAGCTTTGTTGAGACTCGAGTGTGAGTCGCGTCTTTAAGTTAGTCTTTACCTCTTTAATTGACGTTAAGGTTTCGTGTTTAGTTTGCTTCTTTGTGTGCTGAGTGTGCAGTATGTGTTGCAAAGCTTGTAGGCTTAAATAAGCAGCCATACCAAGAATAAATAAAGAATTATTTCAGTTTGGGTATAACCTATCTCCCCACTTTAGAAATTTCTACTTCTTATCTATGCTACATCTACCTTTCCTAACCCAAGAGGCAATCATCGATGGTGAATACTGAGAAACAACGGTGCTTCAGAAGTGGATCGCGCGTAACGACAACCCCAACGACGGAGGCAGCCCTCAACCACCGCCAGTAGACATGCAGAATCTGAGAGCGTTTCTCGCTGCACAAACTCAACTAATGCAGACCATGATGCAGCAAATGCTGCAGATGACCAACGCAATAAAGAACCAACAACAACCCAAAGACCCGAACAACAATGGAGGACCTCGATCTCATTCCAAGTCATCGATTTTATGAGGACTCGACCACCAATGTTTTCAGGAAATGTGAACCCTTTGGAAGCCGATGACTGGCTTAGGACTATTGAAAAGAAGCTGCACATCACGCAATGTGAAGGAAATGAGAAGGTGCTCTACGCCTCTCATCAACTGGAAGGAACCGCCACAGAATGGTGGGAGAATTACTGTGCCGCTCATGGAACCCCACAAGAGATCACTTGGGAGGAGTTTACTATCGCTTCGCCAAAGATCATGTCCCTGAGGGAATGATGGACCTTAAGAAGGAAGAGTTCGTGGCTCGAAACAAGGAGGCCAACCAAAGGGGCGAATACCTAAATAAATTTACTCGCTTAGCTCGCTATGCCCTCAAGACGTAGCGACGACAAGGCTAGGCGCCTCGCTTTATGAAGGAACTAAATTCAGATCGCAGTGGGACTGACACTCACAATTTTCCGACTTTCGTGAGTTAGTCAATAAGGCCTTGATCCTAGAGGATAAGCGCAAAGAGCTGGGTGAGAACCGTAAGCGCTTGATGACTAATCGGTGGACGCCCAAACCTACGCTTGAGGATGTCACCACAAAGAATTTGCTAGATTCCAACCACCACCGTGAACAAGACATCAACCCTGCGCCGCCTCTACTAATCGAACTTTCGACACCAAAGACAGGCAACAATGCACCAGAGGGAATCAACATCTGCGGTGACAAGATGCTATACATGCAATGAGCCGTGGCACTTTTCTAATAGGTGTCCACGTAAGGGAGGCATTACGCCGCTTGTTTCAACTTGGGAACAACACCGCCAAGGCACCAGCCAGAGGAGAAAATCGTGCGCCAGTCAAGCCGAGCAACACCGCAGATCAACAAAGGCGTGGAAGGATCAACCACATCACCGCGATGGAGCTCGGAGGCTGCGGACGTCCGTCTTCGGTAAGTTCTGGTCAACTCAAGACTTGCTACGCTTTGTTTGATTCTCGAGCTTCGCATTCATTCGTTTCTCAAAGTTTTGCAACCAAGAATGGATTTAAAGTGGTGAATCTTAAGTGTGTGCTTTAGTCCAAGCCCCGTGATCCGAGCTTAGATCTAGCCTTGGGTGTTTGGGAGCTAAGTTGCTTATGGATGGGATAGAATTTCTAGCTTAATCTTATCTTGATAGATGCGCAATCCTAGACGCCATCCTTGGAATGGATTGGTGTCTAAGCATAAGGTCGTTTTGGATTGTGGCCGAAGGATCGTAACTTTGGAAGGCCCTAGTGGCAAGAAAGTAGAATTTCAAGCAACCGCAGTTCGTGATGGGCAGTTAGTGGTCAACAGTGTGAAAGCCACCAGCATTGAAGATGTGCCAGTAGTCAGAGAATACCCGGACGTGTTTCTAGAAGATTTACCCGGACTGCCGCCAGATCGCGATATCGAGTTTGTCATTGAATTAGCACCAGGGACAGCACCGATATCAAAGAAACCATATCGGATGTCTACCGACGAGTTAGTGGAAATGAAGAAGCAGATTGAGGAACCGCAAGAAAAAGGTTTCATTAGACCTAGTTCATCACCATGGGGAGCCCCGGTTTTGTTTGTTCGTAAGAAGGATGGAAGTCTCAGAATGTGCATCGATTATCGTGCACTTAATGAAGTAACGATCAAGAATAAATATCCGCTGCCCGTGATCAATGATTATTCGCTCAGATACCATCAATTGAAGATCCGAGCGGAGGATGTGCCTAAGTGCACTTAATGAAGTAACGATCAAGAATAAGTATCCGCTGCCCGTGATCAATGACTTATTTGATCGCTTAAGAGAGAGCTGAGTTTTCCAAGATAGACCTTCGCTCAGATACCATCAATTGAAGATCCGAGCGAGGATGTGCCTAAGACTGTGTTTTCTACGCGATATGGACATTATGAGTTCACAAATCATGTCATTTGGATTGACGAATGCCCCGCATATTTCATGAACATGATGAATAAGGTTTTCATGGAATATTTGGATAAGTTTGTTGTAGTCTTTATAGACGATATCTTGGTTTACTCGAAGACAGAGGAAGAGCATGCAGAACATCTGAGGATGGTTCTAGAGAGGCTACGAGAGCATCAGCTGTATGCTAAGTTTAGCAAGTGTGAATTCTGGAAGGAGAAAGTTGAATTCTTGGGTCATGTAATGACTACTAAAGGAGTTGCAGTTGACCCCAGCAAAGTGGACGCAGTGTTGAGCAACCAAAGTCATTACCCGAGATCCGTAGTTTTCGGGAATGGCGGATACTCTTGCTCGGTTCATAGAAGGATTCTCGACAATTGCTAAACCCCGACGCAGCTTGTTGAAGAAGGAAAAGAAGTTTGCATGGGCGCGAGAAGGTTCTGGGGTGTCTAGGTTGCTTTGGACGAGGTGGTTCGAGGATGGTGTGCGATGGAGAGTGAGTTGAGCTTTCTCCTCTTTTCGGTTTTTGGCGGAGTTGGGGAAGAAAGCGGTGGTTAGCGGCGATGAGGCGGTTTCGGCTCGGCGTTGAGGTTTCAGGAAGAGCACACGTGCAAGCGGCGCTTTGGCGGGGTTTAAATAGAAGGATGAGGCGGTTTGCCTTTGGGTGAAGACAGAGAGAGGCGGCGGCTTGCGCGGCGATTTCGGCCGTTCAGCGTGGGAGAGAAACCGCGGAGGCCGAGGCGACGCGGCGTGGCAAGGCGACGTCAGCGCATTAGGCGTCGAGTTGCGGCAGTGGCGACAAAGCGGAAGAGGCGCGATCTCGGGCGAGAGAGCACGGAAAGAACGGGAGAGAAGCGAGAAGAAGGGCTGACAGATGGGGCCAGGCTGTCAGCGAGAGAAGGCGAAGTCGGCAAAGAGCACAGCTGTCCAGCGGGCCCACTTGTCGATGAGACGAAGGGTTTAAAACCAGGAATTCTCTGGACAGCTCAGGGTAAAGTCGGTAGCTTAGGCCAGAAGATAAAATCAAATTTTACAAAACTTTTACTGAGGTCGGCAAGGTAAATACCAAGGTCTAGTAAAATTTTCAAATAATTTTGACGAATATAAATATTATTAAAAATCTGACAATGCACTGTTGATGATTTTATTTGATTCTGTTTTCCATTTAATCGAGGATAAAATCAATTTATTATTTTATGAAACTTTTGACAGGATTGGAATTAATATTTTATACCTCTTGAAAAATTTTCATAATTTTATTTTTATATTTTATTTTTAAAAATTCTGACACTGCATTTTCCAGCTTTTAAGATTGACTGTTTTTGAATTTCTAAAATTAATAAATGAAGAGATAAATTCATGATATTTTTACCAGGGTTGGGTTAAGTTAATATGTCGGCATGGTTAAATTTTCAACTAGGGTTAAGGTAAGAAATATTCTGAACAAATCTTTTGATTCAGATTTTCTCTTTGACTTTTCATGATTATCTTTGAATTTTGTTTTATTTTAATAATTTCTGAATAGGTCAAGAGACATAATCATGTTTCTGAGGTCTTTAAGAATTTTACTGTCTTTAGGTCTTTTTACCTTTTTACTTTTTACCATTTTACTACATAGCATTTTTGGGTTTCTTTTTAAAAAAAACCAAAAGAATTTCTTTAATTCAAGAAAAATCAGAAAACATAACAATAATTCATATGGGTATTTTTAATATTATATTTTTCATTTTATTGAATTTTGGGTCGTTACAGTCATGTCATTTGGATTGACGAATGCCCCTGCATATTTCATGAACATGATGAATAAGGTTTTCATGGAATATTTGGATAAGTTTGTTGTAGTCTTTATAGACGATATCTTGGTTTACTCGAAGACAGAGGAAGAGCATACAAAACATCTGAGGATGGTTCTAGGGAGGCTACAAGAGCATCATTTGTATGCTAAGTTTAGCAAGTGTGAATTCCGCGAGTGCGAGAAAAGCTTTGTGGAATTAAAGAAGCGTTTAACGACAACCCCGTATTAGTGTTGCGGATATGCGTAATGGATTTGATATTTATTGCGATGCTTCAAAGCAAGGCACAGGGTGTGTGTTAATGCAAGAAGGCAAAGTCGTTGCTTATGCGTCGAGACAGTTAAGACCGCATGAAGTGAATTACCCAACGCATGATTTGGAGTTAGTTTGCCGTAGTGCATGCCTTGAAGATATGGCGTCATTATCTCATAGGAAATAGATGTGAGATATATCTGCACCATAAGAGCACGAAATACATATTCACTCAAGCGGATCGAATATGAGACAACGAAGATGGCTAGAGCTAATTAAGGATTATAATGTGGGAATCCATTATCATCCCGGAAAAGCCAGTGTGGTAGCAGATGCTCTGAGTCGAAAGAGCCATAGCGCAAATACGCTAACAATGGAGGATCAACCAGAACTATGCAAGGAATTTCAGAAACTAAGGTTGGAAGTCGTTCCGCAAGGAATGGTAGCTGCACTGGAAGTGAGGCCAACACTGGAGGATCAGATTAGTGAAGGCCGGAAAGATGACGATAAAATTTCTAAGATCAAGGCTAAAAAGGAACCATGTTTTTCAAAGGCCGAATTTGCGTGCCGGATAAAAAGGGACTGAAATAGCTGATTCTTGAAGAAGCTCACGATTCTAAGTACTCGATTCATCCAGGGAGTGCAAAGATGTACCAGGATTTGAAAGAGAGATTTTGGTGGACTAACATGAAGCGTGAAGTAGCTGAGCATGTTGCTTTATGCGACGTATGTCAGAGAGTAAAAGCCATACATCAAAGACCCGCTGGTTTGTTGCAGCCGTTGAAAATTTCGGAATGGAAGTGGGAGGAAATCGGAATGGATTTTATCACCGGTTTACCTAAGACTCAGAGAGGTTAAGATTCCATTTGGGTTATTGTGGATCGTCTAACCAAGGTCGCCCATTTTATCCCAGTAAAGACCACTTACTCGGGAGATCGTTTAGCGGAGTTGTACATGTCAAGGATTGTATGCTTGCATGGAGTGCCCAAGAAGATTGTGTCAGACGAGGTACCCAATTTACCTCGAGATTTTGGAATAAGTTGCACGGCCATGGGAACTCGTCAAATTTTAGTCTGACATATCACCCGCAGACAGATGGTCAGACTGAAAGAGTAAATCAGATTTTAGAGGATATGTTGAGAGCTTGTGCTTTAGCTTATACTACGTCATGGGATAAATGTTTGCCATACGCAGAATTCAGTTACAATAACAGCTATCAAGCTAGCCTGCAGATGTCACCATTTGAGGCGTTGTATGGACGTGCTTGTCGTACTCCGTTGAATTGGAACGAAACAGGGGAACATTTGGTTTTTGGGCCAGATATTCTCGAGGAAGCCGAAAATCAAGTCGCAATGATCAGAGAAAGGTTGAAGATAGCACAGTCAAGACAGAAAAGCTACGCAGAAAACCGTTGCCGAGATTTGAGTTTTGAACCAGAAGATCATGTGTATCTCAGGGTTACCCCTCTTAAGGGCGTTAAAAGATTTCACGTTAAAGGGAAGCTTGCGCCAAGATATATTGGTCCATTCAAGATCCTGAGCCGTCGAGGAGAGGTAGCTTATCAGTTGGAGTTGCCTCAGTCTTTGGCAGGAGTGCATGATGTGTTCCATGTGTCGCAGCTCAAGAAATGTCTCAGAGTGCCAATAGAGCAAACCCCGTTGGATGCAATAGAGCTGCAAGAAGATTTGACGTACAAAGAGCAACCAGTCAGAATTTTGGATGTTATGGAGCGCAAGACCAGGAGCAAGTCTATTCGCTTTTGCAGAATTCAGTGGAGCAATCATTCCGAAAGTGAAGTCACTTGGGAGCGAGAAGAAGATTTGAAGTCAGCTGTTAAGGGGGGAGGTTTGTAACATCCCAAAATTTGGCTTAATTAAGTTTTATTGCTTAAATGTGCATTTATGATTTTCTGGAATTTATTTGGATTTTTCTGGATTTATTTGAATTAAATTCAAATCAGGTTTATGGCCTTTTATTCAAATCTATTTAAATCTGTGCAAAGTTAAAATAAAGTTTTGCCATAAATATTTTATTTGAGTCCAGAATGTCTCAAAGTATTTTTGAGATTTTTCTTGGATTTTTCCTAATAGTTTTATCGCTTAAAATAAATAAAATGAATTTCTGAAATTATTTTAAATGAAAAATCCTTTTGAAAATCAGTGAATGTGTTGGGCGAAGCCCAACATCAGTCGCTAAGCCCCGGCAAGTGCGGCCCGATCCGACCCATGAAGCGCAGCGAGGCAAAACCCTAGATCTTGGCCGTTCGCGTGCGATTTAACGGCCCAGCGAAGGCCGCGTGTGCGCTCGCGTTTTGACCGTCGGATCGGGACACGCGTCGCGCCGTCGGTTGTCGTCTTCGTTCCGGACTCGGATTCAGCCGCCGTAAAGCCTCCGGTCTTCTTCGCCGTGTAGAGCTCGGACGCCGAGGCTTTAAAAGGAGGGGGTAGCACCCCGAGGTTCGCAGTCGAGCGCCGCGTCTTTTGATCGAAGGGGTTTCGCGAGGATCATCGTAAAACGCGCAGAGGAGCTCGCCGGAGTTGTAAGTGCAGAACGCCTCGGTTTTCGTTCGATTTCGTCACCGCCGTTGGGCCTTCGCCGCAGCTGGTGCCATCTTCGAGTTCGCCGGACTGAACCGCGTTGAACCCGCAGAGTCTCGTCGCCAGAATCTCGCCGGAACGCCATCACCTCGGTCTTCTTCTTCCCTGCCGGTAAGATCTCGCCGTCACACGGCCATTGCCGGATCTAGAATCTTGGGACCGTCGAATCCGAACGGAACGACTGATGCGTTGCCACGTCGCGCGTGAACGCTGACCGCCCGATCGGTTTTCTTCGGATCAGATCGAGCCGTGCAGGTGTCCAACCAGGTCGTGCCGCGTGTCGGGTTCAGCAGCCGTGGCGCCACGGACCGAGTTCATGGTGGACTGGCTTTGAACCGTGCACTCAGTCTATGGACCCGGACGCGTGTCGCGCTCTGATTGGCTCAGTCCAGCGCTGACGTCACGCCGACGTCATGCTTGCGTCATAAAGGTATTTTTCAATTGGAAAATAATCCGATTGGAAATTCTGTGTTGATGACGTCATCATGAGGTCACACTGACGTCATAAATCGCTTTTTCAGTATAGAAATAAATCTGTTAATTTCGAATTTCGAATTTCTGTATTTTCAGTATCTATTTCAAACTTCAAAAGGCTATATCTTTTGCATCGTAACTCGGATTTGAGTGATTCCAATTTATAAAAATTTGTAAAATTGAGATCTATTTAATGGTGAATTTTATTTGATCTTTAGAGTTCAATTGCTCTCTGTTTTGGCATTTATTTGCTTTTCTACTTGATGCAGCGTGAGACGTTGAATTGCGTGGCGCCGGAGGAAGATCCAAAGAACTCAAGAGCAAGTTCCGAACCAGATCAGGACCTATTCCAAGGCCAGTTGTGCTTTGATCATGTTGAACCCGTGTTTATAAAATTGCTATGTTTGTTTTACCCTATTGCATATATTTCAAATATACAATTGTTTTAAATTAGATTGGGCTTAGCTAATGTACCAGATTGATCTACACCCTACCTTGTCATTGTATGCCATGATCCATTGTCACCCTAGATTGGTTAAATATAGTTGGTTAATAATTATAATCAACATTGGAGGATTAGTCCGTATTAGTTGCTTAGTCATGCCACGTCATCACATGTGTCAGAATCATTGATAATTAATCTTGATTAATGGAATATGGAACAATATTATGAACTTGTGTGTCATGTGGGATCACACGATAAGATTGAGTTGTTGTGACGAGTCATGTCACGCAACGATGTTGAATTGTTGATGGCACGTAGTGCTTGGTAATCAACTGGGTGATAATAATTTGGATTGGGGCAAGTGGCAAGGGGCGAGGATGCCAAGGTGGGCCCGATGGGAAGAGGGTATGTGGATGTCTTGCCTTGATCACACTAAGGACTTAACCTTGCAAGCCTTTGACCTGAGTCAATCATGCAACCACATGTCTGGTTTGGGCCAGCCTAGCTGCGTAATTTGCAATGTCTTAATTTTGGTACTATCGTGGTCGGTGTGAGTTCCCGAGTTATGGAGTAATTCACATGGCGCAAGAGGGGGGCCCTGGATGTGGTAACCAGTCCCACCAGTGTTGAAACCTTAGCGGGTAGTATCAGGTTAAGCCAGAGCATTGTAAAGGCTTTGTTATAATCACTCGCCTTGGTGGTGTTTGGTTGTATCACGTGGGTAAAGTGCATAACCTCTGCAGAGTGTGAAACTATTCGGATAGCCGTGCTCACGGTATTGAGCAATGCTCGGGAATTACAGTTAAGGGTTAGTTTAATTAATTGGACAACTTGGTTGGGATGGTGGAAGGCCATATGGAAGATGAAATTTGACTTAGGATTGGAAACTTGGTTTACTTGAGAAATACTGAATTTATTTACTAATGATATTTGTTTTACAGTCTTTACAATCTATTTACTGTATTTGTTCATAAATGATGCTTATTGCAAAATAGCCATGATAGCATATCCATTGGAATAAACCTTGCATATAGATACATAGAATTGCATTCTGTGCACAACTTTTTGAGTGCTTAAGTACTCACCCTTGCCAAACAACAATAATCAACAGTCGAAGAATCTACACCTGTGTTGGAAGAGGGAGTCCAGGAAGACACGAGTCATTAGGGTCCGAACCTTGTCGGTTGCCTGTGGTGAACTGATGAGCTATCTACGTTTTCTACTTTCCGCTGCATAATTATTAGTTTACATTTTCAGTCTTGCCCTGCGTGGCTTAATAATGTAAGTTGGTCATAAGATCATACATTTAGATATATCAATGAATGAACTATTATTCTATTATCGTTGGGTATGATGTGATATGTACCAATGTTGAGCTGTGTGCACTAGCGTTGATCCTGGGACTAGTGCGGTAAACACAGTGGGTTCGAATCAGTGGATTCGGGTCCTTACAAAGACATACTGAAGAGGGGTGCAAACTTCATATACTGTCCTTGCATTGATTGCACCAATCTCACGAGATTCAACAACTCAGCTCAAATTGAAGACCACCTGATTCGACATGGCACGTGTTGGATCCATCATGGGGAGACAAATAGTATCCTTACGGTATGCAATGAAGACATGATGAAACCCGATGATGAGTTGCAGCATGATATGTTTGAGGAGGACAATTTGGAGCAAATGTTGCGGAATGTGGAGGGAAATTACACCGAAAGAGAGTTTCAAAAGTTTAAAAGCTTGATGGAAGACGATACCAAACCGCTGTTCTTGGGTTGCAAAGCGGAAGACACCAAGTCGGGTTCGGTTCTTGCATTGTTCAAACTGAAGGCAAAACACCGTTGGACAGATACAAGTTTCAATGCACTTTTAGTTCTTCTATCGGATCTTCTTCCGGAGGAAAATGAGTTACCAACAAGCATTTATGAAGCAAAGAAGCTACTATGTCCCATGGGAATAGAAATAGAAAGGTGAATGTTCAAGCTCCATTAAGTTGGTTTTGTGTTAATGACAAATCTAATATTGAGACTCACTCTTTTGATAATCATAATATTGATTAGTCTCAATTGTTAATTAATGAAAAATTTCTTATGAGACTAACTCTTTTGTTGATTTTAACTCTTATTAGTCTCTTTTGTATGAAAAAGATGGAAATATCAAAGGTATGCATTCGAGTTCATATCATTATATTTTGTTGCATTCTTTAATGTCAAATATGTTATGATTCTATTGATAAATCTAAATGTGAGACTAACGTGTTTATTGAGTATATTTTTGAATAGTCTCATGAAAAAGAAAAATGGAAATCCAAAAGATATGTATCCAACGCAACTTTGTTATTTCTAGATACATTTCTTGGATTCAATATAAAGGGTGAACTCCACCATTGTTTTAACCTTAAGATGTGCATTTTGTTTCTGACTCTATATATACATGAATGCACACATTTAGGGGGAGTTTATGCTTTACCTTGATGTTTCAATAGTATTGATCTAATTCATCTTTCTATATCAAGGATCATTACTTTGAAACAATCCCTTGAGTATATTTAACTTGTGTAGTTGTAGTATACTCATGGCAATATAGGATAAACTCCAAAGCAATCTCAAATTGATTCCAAGTTCAATTATTTATATGCACATATATACAATGGAGTTTATTCTATAATTAATGGTCTTAAGAGTATTGATCCCTTTCCACCAGTCCATATAAATTGGATTATTACTTTTAGATTCCATCGAATTGAGTATATGAAACTTGTGTAGTTAATATATACTCATGACAATTTAAATTCAATTTAAATTGTGTTAGGTGCCATTAAATCAACAAAGAACTAGTCCTGTGTTGATGATTCACTTTGTTGATCCAAGGGTAATCGAAAGTTCTTGAGTATACGAAGCATTAGTTACGTTAGTATACTCAAGACACAATTAATCTTTCAATCAATTTGTCTTTGGGTTGTGGTCAATCATCAAAGGATCTTGGGAGCATCCATTGTGTGTTAATGGAGTGCACTGATGATTGAGGCAACCTTGTGTATTGGACTAACACTTTCAATGAGTTTAAAATAGGTTAAGTGCAAGGTTGAGATGGATGAACGGGATAAGGACGTCATCATGTGTTGATGAGCATCAAGAGTGGATCTCAAAACTAAGACAAGGGGAGTTCAACATGTGTTGGTGAACAAGACGAAGATACCAACTTAGAGAGAAGATGATGGAAATCATAAAAGCTCCAAGTGGATGTGCTAGAGGCAAAAGTATAACTAGTTAGGGCTAAGGATGTGTTCCTAGTCTTTTACCAGTCTCGGTGTTTGCATGGGAGACCGGGTTGCTAGTTAGGTGCCGTACTATTAAGAGGGGTTAAATCTTTTAGCTTGAGCTTCATCATGTGTTGATGAATTCAATCCGGTTCACTCTAGCTCACTCTCTTGGTTTGTTTTTTATGAACTAAGTATTTGCATGTGTTGCTAATAAGGGAGCCCATGTGTAACATCCCGAAAAATAAAGTAATATAAAAATAAATATTTTAAATTTGAAAATATTTATTTATGAGTTTTATTGGCTTTATTGGTTCTTATTTGAATTTCCTTGGATTTATGCTTTGTATGAAAAATCCAACAAATGAAATTAAAGAATGGAAATGGTAAAAAGGTAAAATGGTAAGAAGATAAAAGGTAAAAGTAAAATATTGAAAAGTTTATATATTTAAAATCATTTTAGCTGGTACATGAATTTTTAATGCATAGCATAGTGAATAAAAAGTTGAAAAGACATCCCTTGACCTCCAAATAGTGCAAGGACAGATTTATTATAAAATTTTTGAAAATCATATACACCTGGAAAATTTACCATGATTCCCACAATACAGTATTTACCTCTGGTAAAAGTTGTAGAAATTTATCATGTCATCTAAGCCATTTTAAAATTTATAAACAGAGGCATTGGAAATCTGTAAATCAGCATGTTAGAGTTTATATAAAATAAATATACAATATTTTAACTTGAAATTTTTATGAGAGAATCCTTGATATAAATATAACTCTAAATAAAATTTTAAAAAATAAATAATAATGTTTTCAACTTTAATTAAATCAAAATTGAAATCAAAATTCTGAGCAGTGCACAGTATCATAATTTTAATTAATTAAAAATGCGGTATTTTAATCCCAAAATTTTACTGGAAGCTAACCACTCCCAGTAGACCATGGTCAAAAAGTTTCGAAATTTTCCAACTTGGTTCATAGTAGTTTTCACGTCCAGCACTAGAGCCATTTTGTTTTCCTGTGCTTGGGGACACCTCACCAAAAATCCAGAGACTTCCTTCACATGGCTGTGTTCAAGCCAGCCATTTGATTCATTCTCTCACCCAAGCCAGCACGTCCCCAAGCCTTCCATCGTAAGCTACTAAGCCTCATCCATTTAAGGGAAGCTGCCAGAATATTACTCACGCCAAAACTACAAACTCATAGTAAGCCAAACACAATAGCTTGCCAGCTTCAATTTTCCCAGAGCACGTAAGCACCAGAAGACCATCAGGAGCTCGAAGGCAAGGAGATCACTAGGAGAAAGGGGACTTCACCGAGAGTGCTCCTGAACCCAGCTTCACCCGCGGTCTTCCTCCTCGCCATTTTTGTCCGACAACCCGAAAAGGGAGGAAATTTCAATCCGGCTGCTCGGTGAAATTTTCTTCAATTCGTTTGAATCAGAGCTACCTGATGCCGTCTTGAGTTCATTCCCTGTCCGATTTCAGCTCCCCTTGTCCGCAACGCCGCTGCACCGCACTCCTTCTTCTCCAACTCCGGCGCATGGTGGCGGAGCTCTCCGGTCAACTTCCGACCGAATCAATAGGTAAAACGAAACCCCTAGTACTCCTTGATGCTTTATTCGCTACCGATTCGAGTTGAAATTGATTCTTTGTCTTCCCCGGTGAGCCGCCGTCTCCTCCGCCGCAAGCCCACGGTGGCAGCCATGTCCGGTCACTACTGGAAGTGAAGAACCCCACCACCTTGTGCGCTGTGACAAGCTGGTGCTCGAGGTGCTCTCGGCCGAGCCCCTCCGTCGCCGTAGCTTCATCGCCGGCGAGCCCTAGCAGCCTCCCATGCTCTGTCTCGCTGCCTCGCGGGTCCCAGTCATCAGTGGCGCAAATGGAGTCAGTGCATCGGTAAAATACGCCATCTCTATACCGAAAGCGTATTTCCATTTTCTTTAGGATTTTCATACCCGAGAGCACATAAGTGCTTGTAACTTTTGCATCACATGTCCAAATAAGATGAGACAAAGTTCTAAAATCATATAAAATCAAGTTCTTCCACATTATGCAAAAATATTTTGAAAAACAGTACTGGGCTAATTTGAAATTCAAATTCAAACAAAAGGGCTCAATGTATTCTACATATTAAAATGTTGTAGATAAACTTAGAATGTCATGAAAACAATTTTATTAGAATCTTTATACATCCAGGAACTCAAATCTATAAAAATATTTATATTTTACCTTTGTTTAAATCATTTCCCATTAAAGGTTATTCTCAATAGAATAAATAATCAAAAATGAGTAATTGTATAAAGGAAATTCTAAAATAAATAAAAATTGATTTATAAACACTTAGATGTCAGTAGGCTACTTTAATATGCTGAAATAATTAAAGTATGAACTTGCTTTAGATATGTGATATGAATAATAATACGGTTTAAATGGAAAAGATGTATGTATATATGTAAGCGCATATAGTAATCAGTAACAATATATATATACATGTGAAAAATATCTAATAGCTGTTCAAGGATATGAATAGCTATCAAAATGAGTAAACTGTCACTATAGAATTGTTTCTAATGAAATATCACATATGCACAAATTGATATTGCATCTAGAGCATAAGCATTTTATATGTAGAAAAATGTATACATGTATAGTTAATAAAGAGCAAAGACATGAAAAGAAACTGGATTCTAAATATCTAATGTGATCAAACTAAATGATTCAACCAGAATCATTATAACAAAGTTGTGAATAACACTTAACCAAACAATTGAATTTCCAATACTTGTATAATTCAAATAGTTATAACTTTCACAAACTAACTTCAAATCTGACAAAACCAAATCCTAGTAAACTGAAGTATAATATCTTTGATGTTATGTAAAAATATATTATATTTGAGTAAGTCTGAACTGAACCCATGTTAGGCCCTAATGATCGTTTATATGGAAAACATTTCGGATAAAAGCCAAATATCACAAAACTAACTTTAAAATGCTCTTACGGTCATTCCAGGTTTATACCTGAAAAATGGATAGATTATCGTATAAAGTGCAATCGCAAATTTAAATCGGAAATCGAACTTTTACCGTATAAAGTTAGAAACACTTAAGCATTTTCAGTAGCTTATAAAGTATCTTGTCCAAATGAAAAGAATTATGAAAACAGCATAGAAATGCTCTATATAGTGTATGCTACTATGTTCCGAAGAAAGAATGCTATTTCGTTAAGGTTTGTATATAAAAGAGTCTAGTAACGTAACCCTAAATTGTTATGTTTTCTAAATAAATGAAACACTTAAGCCTTTTTAGCAACCCGTAGAATATCTCTTCTAAATACTAATGTTATGAAGATCAGTTTAGAAATGATATTTGGGATATGGACTATCATATTCTGGAAAAATATTCATTTATAGCTTGATATTCATCCAATCCAAATAGTGCAATAACCTTAAGTGATAATTGTTCGCTACACTTCTAATCCAATTCCTCATAACGTAAACCTTATTATCATATAAGCTTTTTCAAAAATGAGTATAATATCGTGTTTAAACACTAAAATGTATGAAATCAACTTAGAAATGTTCTTCAAAGTATATATTATCCCGTTCAAAGAAATAATCTTGTTTCATCGTGTTCTGCATATAAATCTTGTCACCCAAATAACACTAAGTATTATGATTCATGAACTTCATAATATGAATAAGCAAACCTTGTAATAAAGAAGAAATTTGTAATTAATATATTTGTAGCACCAGAACCTTCTTAGAAACCATAAGTAAATCCAGTAACCTAACTTAACAGATATACCTTATTCTGAATCATTCCTTGTGTAATATCATTTCAGATGAAGTGCTATTCACATAACCCCTTTTTCTAGTGTTTTAATTCTATTAATCTAAATAATTTTAGCATCTATAATTCGAAGTCATAAATGCAAGAATTCATAATTTTAGCTTCTTGAATTCGTAAATCAAGAATAGATAATCTATAAAAGAAACCCTGTTTTGTTCATCATAAGTCATTAACTATATGAATGTGTAATTATCCAATTCATGAAATCTTAAAATCATAATTAAACCCTAAAGCATTCCTATTTTCTGTAGTGAATCTTTATTTGATTTGCTGTCTGTTTTCTTTTTGCCCTTATTAAAGCTGGATATTTGCTTTATTTTCGTTGAACGACGTGTAGAATCCGATGTCGCCGTTTTCGTCGTCGACTTCATCTATTGCGACCTCGTCTTCACCGTAAGCAATGATTAAGCAAGGCAAGCGCCCCTTGACCATCTTGATCCCAGTATTTGATTTGCACTGTATTTACTAAATTGTTTCATGCATGCGTTTACTTTCTGTAAATTCGCTATTTTGTGGTATTGGTAGATATACCTGTTGTCAGATGAAATTCCTTGATAATTATGGAAATGTGAACCTTGATAACCATAGAATAAGGCTTGACAATACTTAATGTCATTTTGGGTATATGCGATCATATTAATCCTGCTTAGCCTTGCTTTAGCTTTTTGTGGGGCAGATGATCATGATTAAAATTGTTTCCTGAAATGTTTTGTATGAAACCTAAATGGTCCTTTGTGGGAAAATAGTTGCTGGTAGTTTGATTAAAAACCCAAAATAAAACTATGGTTTGACGCGGGCGATTATTGGCAATAGCCGGATGTGCAGACGGGTTTGCACGTAGTGTAGGGTGGAGTATCGCCCGTGTCAGATTAAGGACCGAGCAAATGGGATGTTGTAGATCCATGTTTTCGTGCAACCACGAGGGCTGGTATGGGACAGTCTTAGCCTATTAAGTTATTTAGATGTGGCTTTGCATCTAAGGAAGGCGGAAGATTGCACAGGCATTCCGGTCAGTGCATGCGTAGGGTTTCTACATACCAATGCAACGGTGTACGCCTTGCCCTGGACAGAGACGTGGTGTTGTGTGTGATAAATGTGGATCCACGGCTTGGGTGAGTGTCTCTGTTTTCAGGGCGAGGGTTAACGTCCCGGGCTGGTGTAAAGCCACGTCTAGATAATGTAACGGCTCTGTATGATCTCCTTGCCGACACACCAAAGGAAGTGTGTTAATTGTTCTGGCGAAATGGTTGATCATTCCTTGTGGGTAAAGTGTACACCTCTGCAGAGTGTAAATCTAATCGATTAGCCGCGCCCGCGGTTATGGGCACTTGGGGAAAATCCTCCCAATGCTAGAGTCTTTGGTATTTTCTAAATGGGTTTGGTCTGAACTTGTTTTAGCAACTGTTGTTTTATGTCGAAGGGCTGACATTGATGGACCTTATGGTTTGGTTTATTTCGAACTCACGTCATGGAGGACTGTGAGTATTACTTACTGTTGTATCTATTTTATTATCAATCAACTTGCTTTTATAAATTCCGTTTGCAAATGATAACTTGTTTTACAATTCAATTTCGCTTTATGCAAATTAACTGTATTAGCCTTTCCTTTGAAATGGCCTGCATATATTATAGGTTTTGCTCAAGTCTTGCTGAGTACGTAAAGTACTCACCCTTGCTTAATTATTATTTTAGGTGGATGAGTTAGCGAGGCTTCGAGTCTCTTTTCGTCGCAGGTTGCGGGATCTTCTTCGTCATGTTCTATCTGGAGTTTATGCCTTGTCAGTTGCCTGCGGGTCGGATGGGCAAACTACAAGATAATATTTCTTTTGCTACTTTATTCTCTGAGTTGTAGCTTTTCCTTTATGTATTAGTTTCCGCTTTAGTCTATGTGAGGTATGGTTGTGATTGCAATTGTTGTAAACATGTGAGTGCTAGCTACTGATCCAGGAATAGCACAGTAATCACATGGAGGTTCCTGTTCATCAGAACGGGGTCTTACACCATGCTTGCTTCTCATTAAATCTTGATTTGGTTTTTGCATAGAGCTATGGATTTGCATGTGTTGCAAAAAGGGAGATAGTTTATGCAAGTTGGTTTAAGTGGTTGTTTGAATGGAGCTAGATATTTTCATGTGTTGCAAATAGAGAGCTCATGCATCGGAGTCTTTGCTTGTGACTTGATCATGTGTTGATCGTCACAAAGGCTAAGATATGTTTATGCTTTGTGTTTGCAAAATGAGTTTTTTTTCCAAAATATTGTTTAATTGAATCTTATCTTGGAGCATGTGAATAGAGTTTGCAAATGTGTTTGCAAATTGGTTTGATCATGTGTTAATCATCACATGGCTCAAAGATATGATCTTGATTGCTCTTGTTTGCAAGATTTATATTTGCAAATGTGTTTTACAAAATATTGGTGTTCATGCATTTGATATTGGAGCATGTGATTAGAATTTGCAAATGTGTTTTGCAAAATTATTTTGATCATGAGTTGATCATCACATGGGTCAATATTTGATCTTATTGACTCTCTCTAGCTTGTAGTCACGCTCTTGATCAAGTCTATTGAGGGATTTCGAGAAATCAGATTTTAGACATGAATGACTACATCAAAATATTTACTTTTGTGATATTTAAAACTATCTGTGGTTGCTTAAATCTTGAAAATGGGTGGAGATTGTAGCCCTCATGATAAGCTTCGCATAGAATTAAAGATCACCTAAATCAGAGTTCGGAGTAAAAAGTTATAAGTGTTTTAGTGCCTGAATCAGTGGTAGCACCGCCCCTAGTAGGGCGGTAGCACCACTCGGCGGTGCTACCAGCCCTAGATGAGTGGTAGCACTGGCCCGTACGGTGCTACCGGCCCAAAGGGTGGTGTAAAAAGTCCAGAACGCGTGTTTTTAGCCCGAGAAAAAGAAAAAAGGCCCGGTGCTACCGCTCGAAGTCCGGTAGCACCGGATTTTCTGAGTAACGGCTAGTTTTTCTAGCCGTTGGTCTAGAGGCCGGTGCTACCGGCCCTAGTAGGGCGGTAGCACCGGGTTTGCTGCACTTTTTGGCCGTTTTGCCCCCCAACGGCTAGTTTTTTTAGAGGCTATAAAAAGAGCCTTGGGGCTGGCATTTGCGTGTTGCTGACCTTGGGGAAGGTTTGTGAGAGTTGTGTGTATGTGTTGCTCTCTTCCATTTGGTTTTTGATCTAAGAGTGAGCCCTATTTGCATGTGTTACATTTAAGAGAGGATTTAGAGCCTCTTGTGCATGTGTTGCACTTAAGGGAAGCCTTGTGCATGTGTTGCACTCGGTGATCACCCTTGTGCATGTGTTGCACTTGGTGAGGATCAAGCTACAGGGCTTGACTTGTTACTCTTGGTGTTTGCCGACACTTAGACACCGTGTGGAGGCATCGTGCGTGGTGACCTTCTCAAGGAGATTGTGAGAAGGACCGGTAAAGTTGTGAAGGTCGGAGCTCGCCTACTCGGAGGGGAAAAGAGCTATCACTAGTGGAATCGAGGCGGGTGCTCAATTCGTGGAGCCGATCCAAAGTAGTTTGGGCTTGCCTCAACGTGGATTAGGGGAGACCGGCAAGTCTGTGAACACCACGATAAAACATCGATGTGTCTCTTTATGTTTGCTTGCAATTCTCTATTTACGTTGTTGCAATTTATATTCCTAGAATTAAATTGCTTGATTGTCTTTAGGATTGTACATCCTTGAGTAGAGACATAATTAGCTAATGCACTTAGTAAGCCTAGTTGATATAGGTTTAAATTGTCAAAACCTTAGTTTATCGCTTCCACATTGATTATTGTTTAGGTTTTGACACAGAGATCAATAGAGCGTGTATTTAGTGAGAGAAATTTTTAAAACCGCCTATTCACCCTGCTCTAGTCGGCATCCTCAATCTTACAAGTGGTATCAGAGCTTGATCTCTCATTTATTAGGCTTTACCGGCTAGAGAGTAAGGATGACGACTAGTGACCTAGTGCACTTCACCGATTCATATATTTTTTATGGCTCAAATTATGCTTCATGGAAATTATTTATGATTTCTCATTTTAAGTCCATGAGCCCTAAAATATGGTGGATCGTAGATGTTGGCTTTTCTCTTCGGTTGAACGAATTTGCTCCAACTAAAGGAGAAGAGAAATGCCTACATCTCGACGCTCAAGCTACTAACGTTTTATTTAGTGTTGGGAGCGTAGATGCATTTAATAAAATATGCAATCTCAAGAGTGCTCATGAGATGTGGACAAAGCCTCAAGATTTATATGATGTGTCCACCTCCCCAAGTGAGGATTGCATAGAAGAATCGGTGTCGAGAGATGAAACCTCAAGTTCTATCTCAATTGATAAAGAACCAACAATACCATCGACCTCAACCACAAGAGATGATGAGCCTACCATTCCATTCCTTCCATCGCATTGCTTCATGACAAAAGTTAAAATTGAGGTAAGATGATGATGATGATGATGAGCCCTCATACAATGACTTAATGGATATGTTAGAGAAGCTCAATGAATATCTTGGGATGGAGAAAGTAAAGTATAAGATTTTTAAGCTTGAGCACGACTCACTTCAAAATGATTATAATGTGCTTAAAGAAAATCATGAATCTCTCCTTCTCAAGGAAATCATTAAGCGTAAGGTGGATATAGGAATTCCATGTGATTTAATCGATGATATGCCATGCTCAATTTCTAATCCTAGCATTTCATCTACAGTTGATATGTCCACCTCATGCCTTGATTTAATTGATATGTCTAGTAGCTCAATTTCAAATATTGCTACTTCCTCTATGTGTTTAGAGACTAATCTTGTATAGGAAAACAAAGAGCTCAAGGCTCAAGTCATAAAGTTGGAAAATGACTTGAAAAATGCTACAAAGGGAAAGCCACCCTCAATGATATCTTAAGCAAGCAACGGGTCTTGCACGACAAGAGAGGGATTGGCTACATCTCTAAGAAGAAGGTGAATAGCAAGACAAGGCACAACGCAAGACACACAAAGAGCATCAAATGCCTTGGATGCCATGAGAAGGGTCACTATACCTCGGTGTGCCCAAACCAAGAGAATGTCAAATCAAGGACATCAACAAAGAGGCAAACCGGCATTGAGCAAGACAAGAAGATTAAGAGAGGTCCAAATAGCCAAACTTGCTTCAATTGCCAAGAAAAGGGACACATTGGTAAAAATTGTCCCAATGGTAAATCTCCTAAGCCAACTCTTTACAATGATCATTATTTGCTTAGGAAGGACAAAAGTGGTAATGTGTTTGCCAAGTTTGTCAATTCTCCTAAGTCTATGCAAGATAATAATAATCTAGAAAATGTGTTTGCTAAATTTGTTAGAACCCCTAAGCCCAGTCAAAGCAATGCAAATAAATTGCTTAGGAGAAATAACAATAGCAAACCATTTGCTAGATATGCTAGATCCTCTAAGCTTATTTATTATAATTATCATTATGTGCTTAGAAAGGATAAAACTAGAAATAGATTTGCTAAAATTGATAAGACTCCTAAGCCTTCTCATTTCAATACCAATAATTCGCTTAGTAGTAATAACAATTGCAAATCTTTTGCTAGTCATGTTAGTTCACCCAAGATTTCTATTCCTAGGGCTACTTGGGTCACTAAATCTCTTGTGACTAACATTCTTGGACCCAACAAAAATTGGGTACCAACAAGTACCTAAAGGATGTTTAGTTACTTGGAGGGGTATTGGACGTTTGGCTTGTTCAAAAGGAAGAGGACTTCATTATTTGCAAAATAGAGCCAAGCATGAGGACGATCACTTCAATCATGAACCGATGCCATCTCGGGTAACAAGTATTTAAATTGATCCCTTATAGCTTCTAGCCTTGTGTAGGTTAAGTTGCATTATCATGAAAATCAATTTAAATAGCTTGTTCATGCTCTTGCTCTTGTATCTTAGTTATTATTTATTGTATTCTTGAGCAAGTTTGGGGTGTGGCACATTAATGGGGAGTGCTAAATCATAACCATGTATATACAATCCCTATGTGTGCCCATATTTATATAAGTGCTAATATATTTTCAAAATCAAGCCATTTAGCCAAAAGTGAAAAATCATAGTAACTATAGTAATCTTATGAAAACTAGTTGAAAAATGTATAAAATTGATTTCAAAAGGTTTTCCAAGAGTTTTGTCTCTATAAAAACTAATTTCAAAAGAAAATAAGTTTCAAGTCCAAAATTAGTTACTAGTTTCTTGTTTTGGATTTAAACTTATAATTTTCAAAGAATAAATTGTAAAAGGATTTTGAAAATAGCTCCAAAATGAAAAACTTACGGTAGGTCATTCTTAACAATTCTTGTATTCAAAAAGATTTTAAAAAGACCAATCTATCAAAAGTTATTTGATTTTGAAACTCAACCAAAAACTATGCTTGACCTATATTGGTCATATTCTAGCACTTTGTGAGTTTCACCTCCTGGACCGCATTCTTGCACATATCTTGGTTTAAAATGATATTTTAAACTCACACATACCAATTCCAATCAAATATATTCTTACTTGCTTCATTTGATATTTTTTGGAATAATTTTAAAAATCATATGCATGCATATCCTTTATATGAGCCTGTTTGGTCAAAAAGGCAAAAATGTGTTCAAAAGTCCAATATTTGTGAAATTTTTTATAAAAGTTCTCAAATAAGTATTTCAAATGTTTTACAATGCCTTCGGACTAAAAATTCCTATTTCAGAAACAAAATAGCAAATTTGGCCTCAATTGGATCTTATATGATCTTGATTTTGGATTAAATGAAATATTTTCATAAATCAAAATCTATTGAGTTTTTGAAAAAGTGGTCAATACAAAACTCGTAAGGTTGGTCATTTTAATCATTTCTTTGGTTCAAAGTTTTTCCAAACGACCAACCGTTCAAAATTTATAGTCATTCGAATTTGGTCAAAATCTTTCATTTGACCAAAAATGACCTATTCTTGCATATTGTGAGTTTTGCAATTTTGAATTGGATTTTTTTTGTATATATTGGATTTAAATAGTATTTACAACTCATACAAAGCCATGAAAGTTCAAATCTCCATAAATTTCAATTCGGATTGCATTTTGAGCATTCGAAGGAAATTTAACTTCTTCTCATGTCTACAAAGCGCATTTTGCCATATCTTTTGAAATAAAATTGATTTTGAGGAAATTATTTTTGTGAAAACTTCTAACTAGTACAAAGTTCATTTCTGGAAATTTTCAAACCATTTGGACTTTATCTGAAAAAGTTTTGACTTTTCTCCTCTTTGAGTAAAATTCATGCTTTGAATGCAAAATTTGAGATATCTTTTGAATGGAGACTCCTTTTTCGAAAATTCTTTTTGGAAAAGTTTCTTAGGAGTCCAAAGTATGTTTCTGCAATGTTTCAAGCAATTTAAACTTCATTTGAAAAAATTACGAGCTTTTCTCTCTTTGATCAAATGCTGAAAATTCAGACTTTTCATGATTTTTGGCTGATTTGTGATTTTTGTATCTCCAAATCAGATGATAATTTGAGGAGTTCATTATAATGAAATTTGATCCTCAATAGTTAATCTAGTGTACTAAATTGTATCAGATTTTGTAGACTTTATTTGTGCAGTTGTTCAGCCGTCTTTTGAAGCCTAAATGAAATGTCAAAATCTGAAAATCTGAAATTCTAGTTCATTGAAATCTTTGTGGTTTTCATATCTTCAAATTGGCTTCAAGTTGGAAGAACCTTCCAAAACAAAACTTATACATGTTTAAATGTATTAGCTCCATGATTTATCTTAGAATCCTTTTGGAGCTTGTTTAATGAAGTTTTGTATGTTTGAAAGAGGCTCTCCTTTTGGTTATATCATGGTATCATGTTGATCTTGAATTGACATATAGTTTTGATCTTTGAGAAAATGAGCTTGTTTTAAAACAAATTTCAATGTTTTTCTCAAAATTGTTATCCTCATGCAAAATGATCTTTACAAGTGGTATCTCTTACAAATAGTATCATTTGAAAACAATCTTTACTTGTTGTATCAATTAAAAAATGAGCATTACAAGTAGTATCACTTTAAAATTGATACTTATAAGGTTTATATTTTCTTCAAGTGATAATACAAGTGATGCTTTTTTAAAACTTTCTACAAGTGGTTTCATGAAAATTCGAAGCTCATTTGGATATATTCCTCATTTAAGCGCTATTAAGCTCTCAAAGACTCTTTTTGTGAGTTTGTTTGCAAATTGAAAAGTCTAATAAAATTAGGAGTTTATTTGAATGTGTTTCAAATTTGTTTTTCATGCTTAACTCAAAATATGGCATCGTTTCCTTTTGGTTACTCTTTTGGGCCATATAAAGAAGAAGTTTGCAGAATTCTTGAATCTTATTTAAAATTCTTAATATTTACAAGTAGCATTTTATTTAATAATTCTTGTGAATTTCAATACGTCATATGTATTCATTTCAATCTTGTTATGAACTCATTTCAGAGAATTTCTTGCCAAGCTCTCTCTTTTTCAAAGTGGTATTTCCTTGCCAAGCTCTATACTCTAAAAGGTCTTCTTTTTGGATTCGTTTTCCATTTTTGGTGTTTAATGCCAAAAGGAGGAGAATTTGTGGGAGCTTAATACCTCATTTGGTTAAAGGGGGGTTTGTGGGAGATTAATTTGGTTAAGGAGGAGAATTATTTTAATTATTTATCTAAAAATCTCTCATATGCATTCACAGTTGTTAATGCTTAAATTGCTCAAAGACATGCTTACATGTTCAAATAGATTAAATTATCTTAATATGATAATTTTCATCCAAATTTGGATATTAAGATTGGATTTGTCATAAATCACCAAAAAGGAGAGATTGAAGGTTCAAACTCCATTAATTTGGTTTTGGTGTTAATGACAAATCTAATATTGAGACTCACTCTTTTGATAATCATAATATTGATTAGTCTCAATCGTTAATTAATGACAAATCTTTTATGAGACTAACTCTTTTGTTGAGCATAACTCTTATTAGTCTCTTTTAGATGAAAAAGATGGAAATATCAAAGGCATGCATTCAAGTTTATATTATTATATTTTGTTGCATTCTTTGATGTCAAATATGTTATAATTTTATTGATAAATCTAAATGTGAGATTAACGTGTTTATTGAGTATATTTTTGAATAGTCTCATGAAAAAGAAAAATGTAAATCCAAAAGATATTTATCTAATGCAACTTTGTTATTTCTATATACATTTCTTGGATTCAAGATAAAGGGTGAACTCCACCATTGTTTTAGCCTTAAGATGTGCATTTTGTTTCTGACTCTATATATACATGAATGCACACATTTAGGGGGAGTTTATCCTTTACCTTGATGTTTCAATAGCATTGATCTAATTCATCTTTCTATATCAAGGATCATTACATTGAAACAATCCTTTTAGTATATTTAACTTGTGTAGTTGTAGTATACTCATGGCAATATAGGATAAACTCCAAAGCAATCTCAAATTGATTCCAAGTTCAATTATTTATATGCACATATATGCAATGGAGTTTATTCTATAATTAATGGTCTTAAGAGTATTGATCCTTTCCACCACTCCATATAAATTGGATCATTACTTTTAGATTCCATCGAATTGAGTATATGAAACTTGTGTAGTTAATATATACTCATGACAATTTAAATTCAATATAAATTGTGTTAGGTTGCCCTTAAATCAACAAAGAACTAGTCATTTGTTGATGATTCACTTTGTTGATCCTAGGGCAATCGAAAGTTCTTGAGTATATGAAGCATTAGTTGTATTAGTATACTCAAAACACAATTAATCTTTCAATCAATTTGTCTTTGGGTTGTGGTCAATCATCAAAGGATCTTGGGAGCATCCATTATGTGTTAATAGAGTGCACTGTTGATTGAGACAACCATGTGTTTTGGACTAACACTTTCAATGAGTTTGAATTAGGTTAAGTGAAAAGTTGAGATGGATGAACGGAACAAGGACGTCATTATGTGTTGATGAGCATCAAGAGAAGATCTCGAAGCTAAGACAATGGGAGTTCATCATGTGTTGATGAACAAGACGAAGATCCCAACTTGGAGGGAAGATGATGGAAATCATAAAAGCTCCAAGTGGATGTGCTAGAGGCAAAGGTATAACTAGCTAGGGCTAATGATGTGTTCCTAGTCTTTTACCGGTCTCAGTGTTTGGATGGGTGACCGGGTTGCTAGTTAGGTGCCGTACTATTAAGAGGGGTTAAATCTTTTAGCTTGAGCTTCATCATGTGTTGATGAATTCAATCCGGTTCACTCTAGCTCACTCTCTTGGTTTGTTTTTGCATGAACTAAGTATTTGCATGTGTTGCAAATAAGGGAGCCCATGCTTGCTTCTTATTAAATCTTGATTTGGTTTTTGCATAGAGCTATGGATTTGCATGTGTTGCAAAAAGAGAGATAGTTTATGCAAGTTGGTTTAAGTGGTTGTTTGTATGGAATTAGATATTTTTGTGTGTTGCAAATAGAGAGCTCATGCATCGGAGTCTTAGCTTGTGACTTGATCATGTGTTGATCGTCACAATGGCTATGATAGGTTTATGCTTTGTGTTTGCAAAATGAGTTTTTTTCCAAAATATAGTTTAATTGAATCTTATCTTGGAGCATGTGAATAGAGTTTGCAAATGTGTTTGCAAATTGGTTTGATCATATGTTTATCATCAGATGGCACAAAGATATGATCTTGATTGCTCTTGTTAGCGAGATTTATATTTGCAAATGTGTTTTACAAAATATTGGTTTTCATGCATTTGATATTGGAGCATGTGATTAGAATTTGCAAATGTGTTTTGCAAAATTAGTTTGATCATGAGTTGATCATCACATGGGGTCAACATTTGATCTTATTGACTCTCTCTAGCTTGTAGTCACGCTCTTGATCAAGTCTATGTGAGGGATTTCGAGAAATCAGATTTTAGACTTGAATGACTACATTAGAGTATATACTCTTGAGATATTTAAAAATATATGTGGTTGCTTAAATCTTAAAAATGGGTGGAGATTGTAGCCCTCATGATAAGCTTCGTATAAAATCAAAGATCACCTAAATCGGAGTTCAGAGTAAAAAATTATGAGTGTTTTAGTGCCTGAATCAGTAGTAGCACCGCTCGGCGGTGCTACCGGCCCAAAGGGCAGTGTAAAAAGTCCAGAACGCGTGTTTTTAGCCCGAGAAAAAGAAAAAAGGCCCGGTGCTATGGCCTGAAGTCCGATAGCACCAGATTTTCTGAGTAACTGGTAGTTTTTCTTGCCGTTGGCTTAGAGGTTGGTGCTACCGAGCCCT
Organism: Otatea glauca; assembly: GCA_036346275.1. Taxonomy (NCBI): domain Eukaryota; kingdom Viridiplantae; phylum Streptophyta; class Magnoliopsida; order Poales; family Poaceae; genus Otatea; species Otatea glauca. The sequence continues at coordinate 32,920,971 of CM070722.1, forward strand.
ATTAGGGAGGTAGCACCTAGTTTACTGCACTTTTTTTCCCCGTTTTGCCCTCCAATGGTCAGTTTTCTTTGGGGGAGGCTATAAAAGGAGCCTTGAGGCTGGTATTTGGGTGTTGCTAACCTTGAGAAAGGTTTGTGGGAGTTGTGTGCATGTGTTGCTATCTTCCATTTGGTTTTTGAGCTAAGAGTGAGCCCTATTTGCATTTAGGAGAGGATTGAGAGCCTCTTGTGCATGTGTTGCACTTGGTGAGGATCAAGCTAGAGGGCTTGACTTGTTACTCTTGGTGTTTACTGACACCTAGATGACGTGTGGAGGCGTCGTGCGCGGTGACCTTCTCAAAGAGATTGTGAGAAGGCGTGGCAAAGTTGTGAAGGTCAGAGCTCGCCTACCTGAAGGGGAAAAGAGCTACCACTAGTGGAATCGATGCGAGTAATCAATTCGTGGAGCTAGTCCAAAGTGGTTTGGGTTTGCCTCAACGTGGATTAGGGGAGACCGGCAAATCTCCGAACACCACGGTAAAACATCGGTGTGTCTCTTTATGTTTGCTTGCAATTATTTATTTACGTTGTTGCAATTTACATTCCTAGAATTAAATTGCTTGATTGTCTTTAGGATTGTACATCCTTGAGTAGAGACATAATTAGCTAATGCACTTAGCAAGTCTAGTTGATTTAGGTTTAAATTGTCAAAACCTTAGTTTATCGCTTCCACATTGATTATTGTTTAGGTTTTGACATTGAGATCAATAGAGCGTGTATTTAGGGAGAAGAATTTTTAAAACCGCCTATTCAACCCCCCTCTAGTCAGCATCAGCGATCTTACAAAAGGATATATGTATGTCCGAATGATTGTATCTTGTACCATAACGCGCATCAGGAACTGCACATTTGTCCAGTTTGCGGTGTGGCCCATTACAAACAAAAGGAGAAGCGTAATGAAAAGAAGCGTAAGAGCCGGGGCGACAATGGTGAAGAGGTCACTAAAGATGCATCGACCAAGATATTGTGGTACTTGCCCATCATTCCCTGTTTGGAGCAGTTGCTTGCAAATCTGAAAGAGGCAAAATTGTTGTGTTGGCCTTATGAGTCTCGAAAGGAAGATGACAAGTTGAGACACCTCACTGATTTAGCTCAATGGAGAAACTTCGATTGGAAACATGAGGAATTCGGTGCCGAAATGAGGAAAATAAGATTTGGATTGAGTACCGATGGAATGAATCCGTTCGGTAATATGAGCAGTCGTCACAGCACCTAGCCAGTTCTGTTGTGTATCTACAATCTCCCTCCTTGGTTGTGCATGAAACAGAAATATGTCATGATGTCGTTGCTAATCTCGGATCCAAACAGCCAAAAAATGATATTGATGTGTACCTTACTCCACTAATAGAGGATTTGGTAAAATTGTGGAACGAGGGGGTCGCGGTGTGGTATATGTACAAAAGAGAACACTTCACCCTAAGGGCTATGATATTTTGTACCATAAATTATTTCCTGGCCCTTGGTAATTTGCAGGCTACAGTACGAAGGGAGCCAAAGCGTGTCCTATTTGTGAAGAGGAGACTAACAACTTGTGGCTACTAAATTCCTGAGAGACTCCTTTTGCCAAGAAGGTAAAGCTGACAAAGGCCACAGCGTCCCCTCAAACACATGAAAAGCCCTCTGCCCCAACCTCGAAAACTCTTTCTATGCAGAAAGGAAAGTCGACACAGGCTACAAAGACCCCTCAAGATTTTAAGGCCTACATATATGGAAAGCCCTTTTTGACAGTCAACCAATTGAATGCTCTAGGTAGGTGGACTCGCTTGCTCCATGAATGGTACATTAATAGGGTGAATGAGGCAGAATGTTGTGTCGACTTCAATGTGTGGTATAGAAGGGGACATTTCCACCGCGACGAGCATGGGAGTCAGTTTTGAGGATCTGTTCCGCTTGTACCAACTGATAGCCAATTTTTATTTCTACTGTACGATCCTGGACGCTGTGAGTATCGCACCATACAGCATGGGCTTATGACTTTTATAGGATTTCACATTATGTTTTTTAACATTCAACACGAGTTGCAGGGCAATGAGGCAGCGAGCCGTGACAAATCGACAACTAGTTGGGTTCGTCGACCTCGAGATGAGAGTAGAGGTAAGGATAAGATCTTAAGAAAGAGGAAAGAATAGCAAAGGCTACATTTTGAAAATATATGGTAGCTTTTGAAAATAAATTTTGAATTTGGCCCACTCTAATACTATCAACCATTCTGTCTAGGGTTTATCCTGCAGTCAGTATAGCTCTAATACCAACTATAGCAACCCTCCTTTTTGGTACAGAATACCAAGAAGGATGATCTATGTGCATACAGTACTAGTCCCATGATCAGTAGCAAGTACGCACATTTACAATAATTGGAATCACAACCATACACAATATTATTAAAGCGGAAGCTATTGATATAGAGTAGTCTTACAATTCAAATTATATTGTAGTGAAAGAAGCAAAAGTCTTGCAGTATGCCCATCCAACCCTCAGGCAACTAACAAGGCATAAACCCTAGAAAAACTCGCTAAGATAATTCACGCATCCTGCGTCAAAGTACATATCGTCTGGAGGTTCACTATCCTCACCTAAAACCAACAAATAAGCAAGGATGAATACTTTCGTACTCAGCAAGACTTAAAGTGGTATTTGCAAATGCAGTAATGCAGGTCATGTCAAAGGAGGTTTCTATGGTTAATTTGCATAAAGCGAGATTGAACTTTTATAAAACAAGTAGTAGCTTGCAAAAGGAATTTGTAAAAGCAAATTTGACTGATATGAAAGTAATGAGTATGTAGAGCATAGTCACAACTCACAGTCCTCCATGACGTGGGCATCGAGACGTACAATTCCTGCCAAAACATGGCACAACACCATTCTTTGCCAACCCAAGGAATATAAGATGAAACCAAGCCTTTTTGAAAATAATAAAACATCTAACTATGTGATGACTTTACCAAGTGTCCATGACCGCGGGCGCGGCTTTTTGAAAAGATTAACCCTTTGCAGAGGTGTACAGCTTTACCCACAAGAAATAATCAGCTCTTTGTGCAAACTATTAGCACACTTCCTTTGGTGTGCCGCAGAGCGATCATAACATAACTGTTACATTACCTAGCCCTAGCTTTGCACCAGCCCGGTGATGTTAAACCCATATTATGGTGTAAATATTTGTACAGTCATTGTACAGTAAATGATTAAGCATATCCATAGCATGGCGTACGCCGTTATATCAGCAAACGTTGCTCCCAACACCTCGGTGTGGGCGCCTCTCCGAGCAATCACCACTTTGGCTCAGACTACTCCAGCCTACCAATGTGCAAACCTAGTTCTAAGTAACTTAATAGGTTAAGCCTGTCCCATATCAGCACTTGTGGTTGTACGTATTTCTTGGCTTGAAAACAACCCATAGTTCGGTCCTTAATCCGACATGGGCGATAATCTCCCCCTACACTATGTGCAAGTCCATGCACCTCCGGCTATTGCCAGTAATCACCCGCGTCTAAACCATAGTTTTGTTTTGAGTTTTTATACCAAAATACCAGTAACCATCATCAAGTCTCAAAATACCAAAGTTTGATATGATCAATTTATCAAATTTGTTCAACCCAGATCTAAAGCATGGCTAAGCATGATTATTATTCATCGCTTATACCCAAATTGATATTATATATTGTCTAACCTTAATTCTAGGGTTATCAAGGTTCACATGTCCATACTTATCAAGGAAGTTCCATGAAGCAATGGGTTATCTACCGATACCACAAAATAGCGAATTTACAGAAAATACGCGTATGCATAAATTGATTTGATAAAACAAAATGAAAATTAAACACTGAGATCAATATGATCAAAGGGGGTGCTTGCCTTGCTTGTTGATTTTGGTCGTGAATTCAGAGTCGACTATCGCAGACTCTGGAATGTCAGAGTCTACACGTAGCTCATCGAAAATATAGCAAATAACAATTTTAATAAGGGCAAAAAGAAATCAGATGGAAAATCAAATATAAATCTACTTCACAGAACAGGTGTGATTTCGGTTTAGAATTATGTGTTTTGTTTCAAATTCAAGATGTAAACATTATTTGGATTTATAAAGTTAAGATTTAAGTCATTTTATGGTAAATCATATGCATCTAGTGTTTATCTCTAAATGTGTTCCGAAGCTTGAATTAATTTAGAGAAAAGAAAAAAGAAAAATAAGAAAATAAAATCTAAATTTGTTTTCTACTGCTTCCTCTCTCGGTCATTTTTCTTTTTCTTTTTATTTTCGGCATGATTTAAAATACATTTGTAATATTTTATTCTATTTTATATTTTTATTTATTTTCCTGTCTTATTATTTATTTATTTTATCAGGCCAGACCGGCCTATCTATCTTGGCCCAACTGGCCCACTTGGCTCCCCACTTATCCCTAGCTTCACTCACCTCCAGCCGCCGCACCCATTCTCCTCTCTCTCTCGCCCTATCGCCCTCTCTCCCGAACACCTCTCCTTCTCCTGCGCCGGGTGTCGCCGCTCTTGGCTTCCGGCCCTCACCGCGCCTCTACCGGCTCTGGGCGTTGCCTCTCTCGTTCTCCTTCGCGTCGGGCGCCGCAGCCGGTCGCCGGTTCCAGGCATCGGCCGCTGGTCCCTCCTGCATCGGTCACACCACCAAGATCCGAGCGCGGCTGCCCTTCTTCATCACTTCGCACCGCCTCTCCTCTCGTTCTACGCCATCGCCATCTAATCTCCCCTTCCTCCTACTCCTCGTGCTCGCCTGCGCTCGGGCGCCACCGTCGGTCTTCGGTTCTTCCCCAGCGTCGACGCCCTCGGGCTCCTCTTGGCCGTTCGAGAGCAAGGTGAGCCCCCACCTCTTGTCTCTCTCTCTCACTCCCATCTATGATTACCCCTCTTTCACTTGCCCTAGCGCCGGCCTCGCCATTTTTGACCGAGCGCTAAGAATCGATAGAGATAACCCCCTCATCTCTATCGCTTCTTAAAAGGAACCGATACAGATACCCCTCTATCTCTATCGCTTCTTTCTAAGAACCGATAGAGATGAAGGTTTCATCACTATCGGTTCCTACAAAGAACTGATAGAGATGACCCCGTCATTATAATCGAGCGAGAACCGACTGTGATAGCGCCGTCTCATTACTGTCTAATGACTTTGTGTCGCCACCAGAACCGACTGTGATGGCGAAAAAGAACCGATTGTGATGTATATTCCTGTAGTAGTGGACTACTAATTTCTATTATAATATATTTATAAAATCCAATAAAATTATAATATTATGAAAGTATTTTTTGATACAAATATACATATATGATTTGCATGTATCAAGTTTAGATTTTTGAAAAATATATTAATGGTCAAAGTTTTGAAAGTATAAGTACACATATTCGCAAAAAAACAACTATTTATGACAGGGGAAGTAGTTCGGTAGGCATGCACTGTGCGCACTACTTTCGGCCGGCCCCGAGAAAATTACTATGGGGCCGATCCTCAAATGGAGACTGTCCTATTACCGTTCGGTCGTGATCTCATGAATCTTGAAGCACGACCGAGTGAGTGATGACAGAGGTAGTCTCTACGTGAGGTTGACCCTGTAGAAGTGCTTTGCCGCCGCGCTGCCCTCCCTACATACCCCTCTCGGTGCCGTTGCCGGTCTCTCTCCCACAGCTCAACCACAGTACGCGAGCCTTTAATTCCTTCAGTCTGGGCTCCATGTGCGTGCATCGCTGCATGCATGCGGCAAAGACGACTCGGCGGGCCGGGGCTAGATCCAACCAATTCTTTGTTTTCGCTCGTAAATGCAGTGCCTATACGCGCGCACACAACACTTGAGGCAGTATTATATAACATATTGTCGTGACAAGCCTAAGCTCTGTAATCTGTATGTACTGTCTTCAGTGTATATGCGGATCATGAAATGGCCTGGTATGGATAGATAACAGCATGCAGTCTACCATGCACTAAGAGGAACACACATGCTTAGCTAAAACACTTGCTTATGCAGTACTGAAGCACGTAAGTTAACGTACATGCATGCATGCACGCACACACAGAGAGTATATATAGTGCGCGCTAATAATTGGTTGGTCCGGACCAGACCAATCTGCACGTACGTACCTCAATCTTAACGTAGTGCATATGCTCCCACCGAAATTTATACACTTTCGGCTTCGGTGGAGCATGCACAAAAGCTACCATTTTCCCCTCCCAAATCTCGACATGGTCGATGATGACATGTTTGTAGGAGTTAAAACACCAGCGTGTCGCCTTCGACGTCGTTGATCCAGCCGAACTTGTCGATGTACGGGTTGGCCATCCTCTCCGGCGGGTACTCGTCGATGCACTCCGCCCACACGCCCTTGTCGGCCATGTCGCCCTTCACCTCCCACATGCAGCTGTTGCACTTGAACCCCGACCCGAAGGTCACCATGAGAACCCTGTCCCCTATCTTGAGCCGCCTCTTCGCCTCCATGTACGACAGCACGTACCACAGGCTGCTCGCCGACGTGTTCCCCCACCGGTGAAGCGTCATCCGCGGCGGCTCCACGTCGTCGTCGTCGAGGCCCAGGCTCAGCTTCACCGCCTCGATCACGGCCGTGCCGCCGGGGTGGAGGCAGAAATGGTCCACGCCGGTCTTGAAGTTGATCTTGGGGCCGTCCGACTTGGCTTGCTTGTGGGGGCGGAGCTTCATGAAGATGAGGTTAGCGACGAACCGCGCGAGCTCGGACACAGGGAGGATGCGCGGCGCGAGGGTCCGCAGGTTCACGGCGAAGGCGCGGACGGCGGCCTTAGGGAGGGCCTTGCTGAGGCTGATCCCGACGCGGCCGTCGGCGTCCTCGCGCTGCCACGCGCACGCGTGCGCGTCGTCGTTGGCGGAGATGTTGGCGCGAACGAGGCAGCGGAGCTCCATCTTGGCCCGACCGCTGAGCGCCGGGTCGTTGGTGAGCAGCACCGCGGAGCCACCGCAGCGGAACAGGCAGTTGGCCAGCATCATGGACTTGTCCGTGCCGGAGTACCAGTTGGGCGCGATGGATTCCGTCGAGACCACGAGGGCCAGCGACTTTGGCCTCGTCCGCAGCGTGTTGCGGGCGAGGTCCAGCGAGACCAAGCCGGCGCTGCACCCCATCCCGGAGAGGTTGTACGCGGCGACGTCCTCGCGCATGCCGTAGCGGTGCACGATCCTGGAGGTGAGCGAGGGCGCAGAGCAGAACATGGAGACGTTGACGACGAGCCCGTCGACGTCGCGGGCGCTGAACCCGCTCTTGGCGAAGAGCTCGCCGATGGTGCCATCGATGAAAGCGTCCATCTCGTCGAGCGCGTCCTGGTGGGTGGGCGAGTCCTCGCGGCAGGCCAGGACGTTGCGCGGGCAGTAGGTCTCCTCGCCGATGCCGGAGCGGACGATGACGCGGAGGAGGAACCGGTACTCGGGCAGTCCGAGCCGCTTGTTGCGCTGGACCACCGCGCCGGCCATCTCCGTGCTCACCTTCCGGTCGTCGTCCGGCCTGTGGCAGACGTAGTCCAGGAGGTAGCACCGCGACTGCCGGCGCCGGGAGGCCGCCGTCCACGCCAAGTAGGCCACGGCGTGCGCCAGGAGGAGCACCGTGAGCAACGCAAGCAGCTCCATTGATCGATCCTTGCTGATCTCTTAGCAAGCAACCCAAGTGTGTACTGTATATATAGCACACTAGCTAGCTTGGTTGTGTGTTTAATTGGGGGTGTGTGTGTGTAGCAGTGGTGGTGCGTATATATAGGCGGCCGTTGTGAAGCGCGCGGGAGTGGTCATGTGGAACGCGGCGAGGAAAGGGAAAGGTGGCGCGCGCAAACAATTTTTGTGGCTCATGAATCCGCCCGATTTGGTCTTGGAGACGAGACAGTGTATGCCGTATTGCGATGCAGAGGCGATTTGTTTTGGACTTTCGGTCCATATGCGGCAAGCATGTTGACAGTTCTGGTTTTGCCCTGCTTTATTTTCGGGATTTTTATTCATTCGAAAGTGATATATCATGTGCAACCTGCAGTATCTTTCGATTATTTCTTAGGTACCACGCATGCATGCATCTGATCTGCCGCTTGTTTACACCGTGAAAAATCCATATAACACTTTAAACTTTGTTTGAAAGTCCGTCGAGTATCTCAAACTTTGAAACTAGACGTTTGACTCTCCGAACTTAATTTGTAATCTAGTTTAAATAACACCATAATCCGGTTTCATATAGTTATATTGCTCATATGACGTGATCAGTGAGTGGTTTTGCAACGTATAACACACTGGACAAGTTTAGGTGAATGATATGTAGAATCCGCAAGGGCTTCTCTTCCAAATGAAAATAGAGGAGGGAGCTAAATGAGTTGACAGCCATGGAAGCATCTCTAGGAGCTCGGCGGGAGAGAAACCCTTGTGGGCTTCATATGTCATCGATCCAACTTAGCCGGTGCGTCATTCTATGTGACAAAACCGCTCACTTATTACACCAAGCGGGCAATACCACCATACAAAACCTAGTCAGTGTGTTATTTGAACCAAATTGCAAAGTTCATAGGATCAAATATATGATTTTATAGTTTAAGGTGCTGAATGGACTTTCAACCAAAATTTAGGATGTTATATGGGCTTTCTCCTTTACATAATAGCCCTTTTGTTTTTACTAATTGATAACATAGTCATGGAACCCCTCTTGGTTTGGGAAAAAAAATCTCCTGGGGCAGGCCTTGAGCCTCACCCTTCAAGGTCTTCTCCTAGATTGTGGCACCGAACCAACATCAATCTGAAATCAACTCATCCACTTGCCTTCTCCACCACCGAACTCCTTCCTCTCGAACTGCCATGGTTATTCACAAAGATTGCTCCAGCATGGCCACACAGTGCCATACCGCTCTCGGACGCCATCATCAAGTTGTTGAACGGTGTCCCTCGTGGTGTGGCCACAACTAGCATGTTTGGATCCTTCATTCGGCTTGCCTCACCAGGCAAGGAGAGGCCACTACTATAGAACAGCACATCACTGCCGGCTCCAAAACGCCATCACTGTCGGTTACCGGGGCGAAAGTGATTGGTCGGCAGCGATACTAGGGATTATCACTGTCGGCTCAGGAATCGACAGAAAGCAAGAGAAGGCAAGATGTTTGGTTCCTCTCCTTGCCATCGTCACCTTCTTCACCTTCCTCCTCTCTTCCCAACTCCCGATCTAGGGCTTCGCTGGTGGCTAGAGTTGAGTAGGGTGGCCGTGGTTGAGGTGAGGCAGGAGGTGCTTGCACGCAGTGGCGAATCCAAGATGAAAATGGAGGGTGGCTCAAAGTACTAAACTAAATTGAGGTAAACATACTAAATATCTACTACTTCTAATTAGGAGTTGGTGGCGGTCGTCCGTTCTTCTTCAGAACACCTGATCTGTTGGATCTAGCACGAACGGCTGTGATGGAAGGGGATTTAACCCGATCGTCCTGCCCCTTCCTCTAATCTTTACACGGGCTTACACGACCCGAACTGCTCCAACCACGATGTCTTCCATCTCAAACCACCTCGACGCCGCACCACCTTCTCCTCCCTCGATCCGGCGTGCTCAACTCTCCCTCTCAAATCTCACCGCACCCCACTCCCGATTCTCCTTCTCCACCACGACCCCCAACATCCGCCTTTTACGAGCTACGAGGAGATGGACCGACATCGGCATGGAGGCAAGTGGGCGGTGCAAGCACTCGCAATTGAGTCCCAAATCCTATCTATGCGGCTACCAGCGAAACTCAGATGTGGAGCGGTAAAGAAGCGCAGCAAAGGAGATTGCAGCGCGGTTGCCTCCCCGCTTGCCGACGACCTCCCTCGCCTCTAAGGCCAGCCTACAAGCCTAGGTACTTCACAAGGTCGGAGCCAGACGCATTGGAGGAGGCAGCGACAACCCTTGCTGGAGAACAGAGTCTAAACTAGGAACTGTGCCTTGTTCATGGGGAAGAGGAGCATTAGCGCTACAACAGGAGGAGCACACCGGCATTGTGGTGTGGTAGAAGAGGGGCCTTCCCTTCTTTCGTCCCCTTCCCTTGCATAGATTGTCTCTCTACAGTGATGACCATGATGTGAGTATTTGGCAGTTCGTGCGAGGATCGGTGTTCAATTAGGAGTTGGGTTTGCTTTCAATGATTTGTTAGATGGAAAATTGATTACATTTGCTTCCTCCCTTTCTCTTCTGGTGAGTCCATGCTTATTACTTTTAACTAATTTACTGTTCTACATTTTTTATCTACTTTCTTCTATGATTGGGTAGCTAACAAGTAAAAATTGTGATCAATTTGGGAGGCTAGAAATTGCCATTCGTAGGAACCATTACTTTCCTGTTTACTAGCTGATTATATTAATATCTAGATGAAAACTAAAAAATAGTTGTCACAGTACTGCAGTCTATAGGAACTGAACTTTATTGTTGTTTATCAAGTGGGACATGGCTTCCATGTTATATTTACATAGAAAGCACAAAACAAACGTAGGAAGCAAACTACAATTAATTGATTTGATGAAGAACATTCTTCCGTTGTTACAATTTTCTTACAATGAAAATGAATAAAAATTAGATAATTTTCTCATTAATTGAAGTCCACATTACCTACTGAAAAGGGAACATGAATGCTGGGCTGAGCGGTGATGTATTGCTAAAGTTTGATCCAATTATCTGCATCTTTTCACTTTTATTTCCTATGGAAAAACCTTCCATATTTATTCAGTATATGGCAATATAATTGTGTTGTAGGATTAATATAACATCATTATTGATATAAAGAACTTCAAGCATACTGCCATTTTTTATTACTGAAATATCTATAGATTTTCTTCCCTCCTGCATTGTGTGTATATCTAGAGAACATTTCAATAGTTCAGAACAAGCACCACTAGGTGTGCTTCACATCAACTAAAAAGCCCAATTGAGCTTGAGCTTATGTGTTCTGCATGAAAATCGGCTGTTTTCTGTTGTCCAATCGACTCTACATTTCTTGGCCTCTTGGGTTTGTGTTATTATGATCTTTGGTTGGTGTGGTTGAAGGTGAGTCTACAACGATTGGCAGAGTATCTCTAGGAGGAACTAGCACTGTGATGAAATATTGTTCCCCACCTGCAAGGTTAGGATTTTTGATGCATACTATGTTTATAAAACATCTTAGATCATTTCCAAAATTTGCTAACCCAGATCAGCTCTATACATAGCAAACAACGAAAAATGGTTCTACACATGGTTCTATCCATGGAAGTTATGTTTTCCATGGAGATTTTGGCCTGTCTCATATATCTTCCGTAGAGAAGAGGCTTATGTATGTGTGGTATGAGATTATGAGAATAGATAAATCAGTGGAGCTAAATGGGGGTGAAAATTAATCTGTCTCGAAGCTCATTTCCAATGGTTTGCACATATTTTAGTGTTAGGAGTGTCATTATTCAAGAAGTTTGAAGTTAATTGCTCTCCTAAAATACATATATTACTTTGGTTAATGGTTAATAATACATTTCTCAAAGTGATTTTTTGCCCAAAAACTAATAAAGCTTAAAGTGATAATCACAGTAATATTCGCTATGTGGATGATCCTTCTTTCTTTTTCTATGGGGAACCTGAATCTGTGTAGCCAAATGTGGTTGGCACATATTTTTAAGGATTTTAAAGAAACAACTTGTTGTGATCATCTACAAGGCACATGTTCAAACTATCCTAAATGTATGTCTCTATCTCCCTAATTTGGTTCTCTCATGGACAACCCTACATTGCACTCTCACAAGCTACTTCTATGAGCAATCTTAAAATATTTGTTGTGTTGCAAAGGATTGATTGGCGCTTCAATTCAGATGAGACGTTTACCAAGAATGTCGTCTACAAAGTTCTTACATCATAGATATCTTATAATACAACTGAAAGATGTTTTATTTGTATTCATGTTGAATGAAACTCAACATAAAATATTTATTTATAATCTGATTTATTTACTAGCTTACCGAGATAGCTCCGCTTGATGTGTATATGAAAGAAATTGTACTTTATTGTATGGCTTAGGATCCTTTCTACTTATATGTATCACTCTTTTTAGGATTCTGTTGCAATGCACGGGCACCCTACTAGTATAGTACTGTGTAGCTAAAAGTCTGAAATTAATACATGAATAAAAGAGAAACATATCATGGAAGCAAAAATACAATGAAAGAAGGTACCTCGCTAGACGCTAATAGAAAGGCATCCAAAAACACATTAATATGCGTCCAAAGCGATCTGTATATTCAAACTTGCAAAATAGTGATATAATAGTAAATTTTAAATAATTATGAACATTCAAAATAAGAAACAACATATCAATTTTAAAAAATCACTAATCACTATAACTAATCAATTATAACTACTCACTATAAATAATCACAAATTCTCCAATCGTTAGTCGTCACCAATCACCATTCAGCATTTCCATTTCACCATTATCGACAACTATCAATAGCAGACCAGCACATTACCTTCCTACTAGCAGCTGTCAGCACTAGGCAGCATCAGAGCTGAGCTGAGCAGCGCAGAGCTATCAGTCGATGGTCGGCGGCACAGTACAAACTAGCTCATCTCCTCGATGGCTCGATCAGTCGATCGGGTGACTCGTCTTCTCCACATGTCTCACGCGGACTCAAGTCTCAAGCCTCACGTGATCAATCAGTCGGTCGTCAAGCAATCAAGTCTCTCTTGCCCTCTCGGCCTCCTCAAGACAAATCACGAGGGCAGCGGCTCTAGATTTGCCTCGGTGGCTCGGCCCTCGCCCCTCAGTGTCAGCGGTCTGCCCTTGGCATCGGCGGCCAGCCCTCGCCCCTCGATGTCGGTGGATCGTCGTTGCGCCTCCTCAAGATGATAAGACATCACGCAAACCTCCCGACCCGACCGTCCCAGCTCCGTGCCTCACGTTCTTTGTCGGCTAGCTCACCTGCATGCCGTGTCCCAGCCACCACTGCTCGCCAGGTACTCTCCTCTGTTTAGATTTATTCAAATTGATTTTGGGATTTATGGAAGGGGATTGGATTGGGTCTGTGGTATGGAGTGAATGTTACTTCTTAGCAGTTGTTGGGCTTGTAGGCTTCGGGCTTCGACAGGCGATAGCAAAGGCCCACTTCTCTTCTTCTTCCTCCCCTTTGCTTTGCCACTGCCACTAGAAATCTGGAGATTGGAGCCTGGAGGCTATGACGAGGAGGGGGGTTTCTCTAGTGTGGGCGGTAGGCTCTAACCTGATGGAGCTCCCCCGTTGGATCCGCCGCTGCTTGCCCGTGCGATAAAGCCGATTTGGCTTGCCTCACCTAGCAAGCTTTTCCTTGCTGGGGTGAGCCAGTTTGCTGAGCAAGGCGAGTTTTGTTGGAAACTAATCAAGACTTGCTAAAATTATTGACTTGCCGTGTCGTGCAAGGCAAGTAAAGATCACGATGCAATCGGCAATTGGGTCAAATCAATTAATTTGTTTCCTCAGTTAAAAGCTTTCCAAGTTTAGTTATTGGCTTGGTTAACAAGTTGATCAGTTGTCTGCCCATTATAAAAGGGCATGTATCTCATGAGTTTGAGAATAACACAATACAAAACAATAAAAAAAAGAGAAAAAAAGAAAAGACGTTAAGATATGGTGACGTCAAAAAAGATCTCTCTATGTGCTATTGTGTTCTTCCTCTATTCGTGTGTGTATGTTCATGGTCTAGGGCTATAATCAACAATTGTTATTAGAGTGAGAGTCTAATCTTAGTGTTACGCTTGCCCCGAGGGAGGCCACCATTGTTGCGCCTCAGGGCATGCTATCGTCGCTAAGCGATGCAGTGTTGAGTAGGATCCGACAGTGCATCGAGCATGGCTACGGCGGTGCATACGGCTCCACAACGAGGAGATGGCGAGGTAGCGAGCTTTCATACATCGAGGTACGCATTGTACACAATGTACGGTGTATGTGCATGTGTAATTGGGTAGTTGTGTCAGTGTCCCATATGTACGTGGGTACCTGTGAGTATGTGTCCAAGTGCTCACATGGGGAAAGCTCTGGTCCAAGTCTCCATGCCATCAAAGTTGCGTCATGTGTGAAAGAGTTGTCAAGAAGATATGGCGGCGAAAGGGTGGAGGAGACTTGTCTCCCTGATACCTGCTATTGACGAGCGTTCGTGCTGTCGAAGTTGGGTCACGAGAGGGAAGAGTCATCGAGAAGATATGGTGGCAAAAGGTTGGATGAGACGTGTCCCCCAATAGCCGCTATTGACGAGCGTCGTCGACAACCAGCGTGACAAGATGGCATTAGCGACCATCTATGTGTCTCGTCGAGAAGGTGGCCAAAGCTACACGTTCTCATGTCAGTTATGTCCACGAGATACTATCTGTGATCACATGAGTTTTTGTGAGAGTTATGTCCACAAGATAAAGGTGTGCGAATTCCTTCAGAGATGTCGTGCGTATTAGAAAAGATCATGCTACATGAGAAGATCAAAGGGAAGCCACTTTGCATGTAAGAAGGGTCCAGGATGTTGAAGAGATGTGTTCGCCATCCTAAGTCAATTTCGTGGGAGATGAGTCTAGGACGTTGAGGAGATGCGTTCACCATCCTGTGTCGAGTATGAGTTGTGCAAGTCGTAGTTGAGACCGATTGACTCAACGAGTTAGAGTCGACAAGTTTTGATTAGGGGGGAGATTGTTGGAAACTAATCAAGACTTGCTAAAATTGTTGACTTGCCGTGTTGTGCAAGGCAACTAAAGATCACGATGCAATCAGCAATTGGATCAAATGAATTAGTTTGCTAAAATTGTTGACTTGCCGTCGGCCGTGTCGTCGTCTTCAAGTCCGGTGAGACCCCGTCGTCGCGCCCTTACCATTTGTTGTCAGCTGCATTCTCGACCATCCGATTTGACGTGAGACATTGGATTTACGCTGCGTAGATGCCACCTCTGTCCGCCGCGTCATCGCTTCGCTTCGTCACCGCTTGTGTAGCCGCAACCGTTCGATCTGCAGCAAACGCACTAGATCTCATCGCGTAGCTGTAGTGTTAGTTTGCTACGCATTCTCATCGTTGCTGTCGGTTGTGCCACATGTCGCTGATCGGGTGGTGTCACGCGTCCTTCCCATGTCTTGCTACGTGTGCACCTGACGTCATTACCGGCGTTAGCCGGTGCACAGCATAGTAGATAGGGTCCACGATGGACCAGAACCGACCGTGGACCGGGTCCATGCACCGAGATGACGTGTTGGCTTCCGATTGGTCCAGATCGGGTGCTGACGCAATAAACCTATTTTCCAGTATAGATTTAATTCGGAAAAATTAATTATTTAATATTTTCTTATTTATCAAATATTTAGAGAGCCTGTTCTCCCTCATACGGACTCCGATTGAGGTGATTCCAATTTCTAAAAATTTGTAAAATTGAGCTCTATTTAATGATGAATTTTATTTAATTTTTGAAGTTGAGTTTGCTCTCTATTGTTGTTATTTATTGCTTTATTTAATCGTTTCGTGTAGATGTTGAAGTACCCGAGGTGTTCGTAAGCGAGGATCCAACTCAAGAGCAAGGTCTAGAATAGGAATAAGAGCTTTTTGAAGGCAAGTTGTACTTTGATCATGTTGAGCCCATGTTTTGAAAGTTATATTGTTTTAAACTATTGCATGCTAATTCAATATATAATTATTTCAAGTAATTAGGGATTAGTTATTCAACCTTGTCGTTTATATGCCATGATTCATTTGTCACCCTAGTATGGATCTTTATTAGTTGGTAACTATTAATTGTCAATATGGGATGGTTAGAATGTGAATAGTTTGCTTAGCCATGCAACAAGTTATTGATATCATTTTGTGTATGCAAAATTAATCTTGCTTAATGGAACATGGAACATGTTTATGAAAAGGTGTGTCAAGTGTTGTCACACAATGTTGTTGATGGCACGTGGTGCATGGTAATCAACTGGGGTGATAAAATAATTTAGGCTGGGGCAAGTCGCAAGAGTTGTGAATTATAGTAGGCCAATGTGGCTTTTGGGAGATCACATTGTTATTTTGATAAATGAAAGTTGATGGTATGAATAATGGTTATTGTGAGTTTTTGAGAAGTCTTGCATTGGTAAATTAAGAATTTAACCTTGCAAGCATTTGAACTGAGTTAATCATACACCACATGTCTGGTATGGAATAGAACTGGCTGATTAATTTGTAATGTCTAGATTTTGGTACTATCATGGTGGTGTGAGTTTCGGGTGCACGGGTAGACTCACATGGCGCAAGAGGGAGGCCCTGAGTGTGGTAACTAATTCCATAAGTGTTGAAACCTTAGCAGACAGTACTAGGTTTAGACAGAGCATTGTAAAGGCTTTGTTATGATCATTCGCCTTTGTGGTGATACGATTGTATCTTGTGGGTAAAGTGTATAACCTCCGCAGAGTGTCAAACCTATTCGAATAGCCGTGCTCGTGGTATTGAGCAATGCTCGGGAATTACAGTCAATATTTAGATTTTGATATAATGAACTTGGGAATGGAGGTAGTGTGCCTATGGTAATATGGAAATTGATTTAAGGTTGGGAGTCAGTTTATTAGAAAAAATAACTAAGAAATTTATTAATGTTACTATTTATTTTACTGTCATTTCAATCTATTTATGCTATTCATTTGTAAATGCTGCTTTATTGCAAAATAACCAATTCAGCTATTCATTTGGAATAAGCTATGCATATAGGCATAATAGAATTGCATTATGTGCAAAACTTATTGAGTGCTTTAAGTACTCACCCTTACAACAACAAATCACCAGTTAGAGAGGAGCCTACACCAGCTTATGAGGAGGAGTACCAGGAGGAGACGATCAACTAGGGTGCGAACCTTGTTAGTTGCCTGTGGTAAATTGAAGGATTACTATGAAAAAAAAATTCCGTTGCAGTCTTATTTCATTTCTTAGTTTAAGCCCTGTGTGGCGTATTTATGTAAGGTTGACCTTAAGGTCGTTCAACAGGTTATATTTAATAGATGAAGTCCTTTGTTATATTTTCGCTGTGTGTTTTTGTGATATTCATCTATGTTGAGATTGTGTGCACTAGCGTGATCCTGGATTAGTGTAGAATACATAAAGGGTCCGAATTTGCATATTTGGGTCTCGACAAGTCGGGACCTATAAGGGAGTGGTCGTGACCACTTGGGACCTCTTAGGGAGTGGTCATGACCTCCATGGGAGTCATCTTAAGTGGTCCTAACCTCTTGGAGAGTGGTCTAGACATCTATAGGATTGGTCCTAACCTCCATGGCAATGGTCATAACTTCTATAGTTGTGGTCGTGACCCCTATAGGAGTGGTCCTGATCTCTATAGGAGTAGCCTTAAGTGGTCGTGACCTCTATAGGAGTGGTCATGATCTCTTTAAGAGTAGTCGTGACCTCTGATGAAGTGGTCTAGACCACTGTATGTGTGGTCTTAACCTCTAAGGACCTCTTGGGAAGTGGTTATGAACTCTAAGAACAACTTGAAAAGTGGTCGTGACCTTTGATGGAGTAGTCGAGACCACTATAGAAGTGGTCTTACCTTTAAGGATCACTTGGGAAGTGGTTGTGACTTCTGTAAAAGTGGTCGAGAGTTGTCTTGACCACTAAGAAAGTGGTCATGGTCTCTAAGGGAGTGGTCATGACCTTTGTAAGAGTGGTTACAGCTAAGAGTGGTCTTTGGCTTGGGAGATCACAGCCAAGAGTGGTCATGGACCAGAGTGGTTATAGACTAAAGTGGTCACAGTCAAGAGTGATCTTTTGCTTTAAGGGGTCACAGCCTAAGGTGGTCATGACTTGAAGAGTGGTCGTGGACTAAAGTGGTCATAGACTAAGTGACCTAAGGTGGGATCTTTTGATGTTTGACTAGTCAGTGATACTTGTCTAGTTTCTGATGGATGTTATCTGGAACAATGCTATGTGATGGTTTTCTTGTCTGTGTTGGTTGCATAACTTCGGTGCTAGGTCATGGTGAGGCTGAGGAGATTCAGTTAGGAGAGTTGAGATCTAGAACGGTTAAGGGACGCCAAAAGATGACTGAGGCCGGGAAGTGGTTGCGAGCTTGGAAGATAAGGAGCCGAAGCATGAAGTATTGGTGAAGGACATGGCGGGCAATGGCAAGGTGGGCTGGGACTAGGCTTAGGGAAAAGTTGAGATCCAGAACGGTCAAGGAAGCTAAAGCCGTCATGGTGAAGCGGACAAGGACATGTGGCATGCCATGTAATTTAGGCTCGTTTGCATGTAAGGACGGTTCGGGAGAGTCCGGACGCATGAGTGGCTTGGCGGTAAGTCATTGGAGCCACATGGAAGGTGACGAAGTATGGAGGATGCTTCGAGTGGATGAATGAAATGATAACTTGAGCCAAACTCAAGCGAAGGAGGATTGTTGGATCAAGTATTCACAGGTGGAGTAGCGATTAATTTAGTATGGTCAAAACCTGTTATGTTGTTAGGTTGCGGGTTAGCCCATGTATGTGTGAGGGAGTAAATCTCAACCCTCGATGAGGTTTCTTAAGGGTCAAGAAGGTCATCTAAGGGTAGAGATTGCTTCTAGTGTGCTACAAATGGAGGGGTAGAGGGATGTCTCCACACCCTGGTTGGAACGAAGGTCTGAACCAAGACTTAAAGAAGGGTTCTTTGTTTTCTTTATGCTATGTTAAGCTTTGCCCACTTGGAAGTATGGCTTTATACCCATCCCTCTCTAAGCAATGCAAGATCCAAGTTCATCTATGTTTTGATGTTTATTTTTGTTCATTATTTTTGTTTGGTTCTTTCTTGCAACTTGAGCTGTACTTCACCTCCTTCTATCTGTTGTCTTTTATTGGATCTATGACGCATAAGTGGTTGAGGAACTCATCTATAATATGTTCCAACCCAGCAAGACCTATTAGAACGTCTCTTGCTCAAGTGTTTGTCTCCTTCTTTTTGAGTCCTTGATCTCTCTTTGGTTTATTTTTCTCTTGATCTTGTGCTACTAAGGATGGATAATTGATGGATGAATCTTCTGCAGATCATATCCCGATCATTTAGGCAAGCTTTGCAAGATCCCTAAGATTCCTCTCAAGAAACCAGTAGATCTTTCCTTGCCTGTTTGAAGGGTGTGCCTTTGGGGTTCTTGCTTGTTGTGATATGTGGGAGATCATCTAAGATCTTGATCATCAAATTCTCACAAGCAAGTTCAGGGTATAAGTTGTGAGTTTGTCCCTGTTTTAGCGCAACCTTCCTTTAAACTAAAAAATATCAGAACTTTGACATCAATCCTTATGATTGAAGTTTGGAATAAGTTCCTGACATCCATAGGAAGGTGCAAGCAAAGTTTCACAAGATTTAGATCAGCCGATCAAAAGTTAGAACAATTCTTGATTTTGAGATCGCGCTGATTTTACTGTTCATCCTGATTTTACTATTCATTTATTAGTTCTCCTCTTTTTGCAGTACTGGGCTGGCTGAGCCTTTTAGTTGGCTCTTTTACAAAAGAGGCTTTGGGGTTCTACTCTTTTGTCTAGTGCTGGTTCTGCTCTTTTGTCCAGTACTGGGCTGGCTTAACCTTTTAGTTGTCTCTTTTAGAAAAGAGGCTTGAATACTTGAGGGATAATTTTATTTAGATCCTATTCACACCCCTCTAATCGTCTTTTCGGTCCTTCAAAATATGATAAATGGTTTAGAAGATATCGTCGTTCAAAGTTTGCAATCAACCCACATTTCTCTCTTCACCTGCCCCTTTGTGCTCAACATAATAGTAAATTGAAAAGCATTTGAATGTAAATGTGGTATCCATTTTTTACTACCGCTATTACATGGACTTCATGCGCCATGGTTATGTTCAACAGTAAAATCTAACAACGTGTCCATTAAATTCGGTCCATTTTTATGGACATTATGCTGATGGTTAGGTGTGGCTGTAAAATGTAACGACGCGTCTAGTAAATTGGAATTTGTTTGGCAATAATTTTGTACTATTTTATATTGCCAGTATCACACGGCCATCAAGCGTCAATGTGAGGTGCGGCATTAAGATCTAATAACACGTGCGATAAATTAGAATGTTTTTCGCAATAAGTTTGGTCTATTTTGTGTTGCCGCTATCACACGGTCATCATGCGCCACAGCTAGATGTGGCATTAAAATCTAACAATGTGTCCAGTAAATTAGAATACGTTTGGCATTAAATTTGATCTATTTTTTGTTGCTGCTAACACATGGCCATCATGTGCCCTGATCAGGTGTGGTAGTAAAATCAAATAATGTGTACAGTAAATCGAAATGTATTTGGTAGTAAATTTGATCCATTTCGTATTGCTACTATCACGTGACCATCATGCACATGGCGAGGTGTGGCAATAAATTCTAAAAATACTTCTAATAAATTAGAATATATTTGGTAGCAAATTTGTTTCATTTTATGTTGCTACTATTACATGACTATCATGTACCATGGCTAGATACGACAATATAATCTAACAATGTATATATTAAATTGATATTCATTTCTTACTTCTGCTATCTCATGGTTCTCATGCGACACAGCTAGGTATTGTAGTAAATCTAACA
Organism: Otatea glauca; assembly: GCA_036346275.1. Taxonomy (NCBI): domain Eukaryota; kingdom Viridiplantae; phylum Streptophyta; class Magnoliopsida; order Poales; family Poaceae; genus Otatea; species Otatea glauca. Next base: position 32,941,519 of record CM070722.1, read on the forward strand.
ATACATTCAGTAAATTGGCGTAAAATCTCATTCATATGATATTTATTGGTGAGACTTATGTCATTCTATTATCTCATTGTTAGTGAGCTACTAGTGAAAACAGTGTATGAATGAAGCCGTCAATATAAAGTTATGACAAAATCAAGGAAAAAGATTATAGTACAAATAAGGAACAATATTTATTGGTTGGTTCGCTATGTCACTAATTGGCTTGATCCACACATGACTTGGGCGCATGTGAGGTGGGTTAGACACGTTTGTCTGGCCAATGCATAGAATGAGCTATTCTACACTAGGATGTATTATATATACATACAAATTATACATACATACAAACATACATGTACACACATACACATATATATATACACACATGTACATACATATGTATATTATATGCATATATATATACAAATATGTATGTATATGTGTGTATGCTAATCTGCATCCGATTTTCCGTGGGTCAAACCCTATGTCCTACCTTTCAAAGACTGGTCAAATAGAACTCACTACCTCCCACTTGTGTCAACCACCTCACATTTTTCATGTAAAAATGATGCAGTAATTGTCTAGCTTAGATACAGTAAATTCAATATTTTGTTGCAGTAATTATTTTTTACAACATTGAAACATATTCATCATGGATCATTTTTTGTTAAGAACATTTTTCTAGCAAAATGCTTCAAATAGATTGTAAGTATGATAAATGTTTTAAGAGATATTATCCCTCAAAGTCTGTGATCAACCCATACTTCTCTTCATCTGCCCCTAAGTGCTCAACATCACATAGCCATCATGTGTCACAACGAGGTGTGGCTGTAAAATCTAACAATGCATCTAATAACTTGGAGTGCATTTGGCAATACCTTTAGTTCGTTTCATATTACCGCTATCACACGGCCATCATGCACCACGGTATAGTTTAGTTGTAAAATTTAAAGATGTGACTAGAAAATTGGAGTGCATTTGGCAGTAACTTTGGTTCGTTTCATATTGCCGCTATCACACGACCATCATGCGCCACAACGAGGTTCGGCATTAAAATCTAACATCTCCAGTAAATTAAACTGTATTTGGTAGTAACTTTGGTCCATTCATATTACCACTATCATACAGCCATCATGCACCATAGTAATGTTCGACAGTAAAATCTAAAGACACAACCAGTAAATTGGAGTTCATTTAGCAATAATGTTGGTACATTTTGTATTGTCACTATCACATGATCATCATGTGCCACGGTGAGGTTTCGTGGTAAAATCTAATACCAAGTCTAGTAAATTGGAGTGAACTTGATAGTAAATTTGATCTATTTCGTATTACCATTATTACAGGACCATCTTGCACAACGATGAGTTTCAGCAATCAAATCTAACAATACGTCCAATAAATTGGAATACATTTATTACTGCTGATATCGCATGGCCATCATACAACATTGCTAGGTATGACAGTAAAATCTAACAACGTATCCAATAAATTGGTGCAAAATCTCATTCATTTGGCATTTATTGGCGAGACTTATATCGTTCTGTTATTCTCGTAATCAGTAAGCTATTAGTGGAAACGTTCATGAATCAGAGCTGCCAATAAAAAGTTATGACTAAATTAAAGAAAAACAAATTTTAGTACAAATAAGGAACCATATTTATTGGTTGGTTGGCTACATCACTAGTTGGCTTAGTCCACACACGAAGTGGGCGCATGTGGGGTTGGTTAGGCGCGCTCGTCTGAATATCTATATATATGTGTAGAATAGTTATTCCATGCGTCGGTCGGATGAACGAATACAAACCATCCTATGTATGCTTATTTCGTGTGTTGATTAAACCAATCAGATACGTGACTAACCAACAAATAAATGTAGTTTCTTGGTTTTACTAAAATATTTTTTTCTTTGATTTAGCCTTAACTTTTTATTGGTAGTTCTAATTTACGAACGGTTTTCACCAGTAACTTACTGACGACGAGAGAAACAAAATGATATAAGTCTCGCCAATAAATACTAGATGAATAAGATTTTACTATCAATTGCACTTCGATTTACTAGATATATTATTAGATTTTTTAACCCAAACCCCGCAGTGGCACGTGATGATCGTGTGATAGTGGTAATACAAAACGGATCAAAGTTCCTGTTAAATACACTATAATTTATTAAATATATCGTTAGATTTTACTGTCGCACCGATAACTTATTCTCTGGTGATATTCAAGCCCCCGCATCACCGGCTTCCATCCCTACGGCTCCCTTTCTGACCTCTCGGTTGTCCAGGTCCGCCGCTTCCTCGTCTGGTTCAACGTCGTCTGCAACAAGGTCGACCCCCGCGCTTCGATCACCCGCAAGCTCCCTTCGGGCGACTTCCAGTCCCTCCACACATGCGTCCTCCAAGAAGAAGACAAACTCAGCTTCATCCGAGTAAAGCCGTTGCAGCATAATAGCAGAGAAGACCACCGGCTTGGACAACAAATAGTGCAAGAAATTGACCTCGACTCGACAGATTCACATGCATAAGATAAGCCCGGGACACTTGGCATGCAGTCAACTGCTTCCATTGCAGCCATTGATGGTACATGATATACGGCCTAGCTAGGCCGTGACATTACAGTTTTGTACTCTACCTATGGCATCCATCACAGTTTCGTGGGCAGCTTGTGTTCCTTCTAGAGGCTTACTCGAGTAGTGGTTGGTTTTGACTTCCTGTAGACTCTGGGGGTACTGTGTAGTGCTCAAGGAGAAATCAAGCAGACAGTTGCTCCCTGTCGTAAAATTCGACATGAAGAATGAAATATATGACGTCTTTACATTTTACATGTGAACCTGACCTCTAATTTCATAGTCATATTTTTAGATTTTACTGTCGATCCTCATTATGATGTACTATAGCCATCTGATAGCGGTAATATGAAACGGACCAAAGTTACTGTCAAATTCACTTTAATTTAATGGACGTGTTGTTAGATTTTACTGTCGCACCGGAACTCGTTCTCTAGTGACATTTCATGACATTTCAGCAGCCGTGGAGTCTGGAGTCTGTGCAGCAGTAAATCTAACAATACATTCAGTAAATTGTTGTTTATTTAATAGTAAAATCTTATTAATGTGGAACTTATTGGCGAGATTTATATCATTCTTGTTCCTCTTGCCGTCAGTAAGTTACTCGTGAAAACCGTTTATGAATCAGAGCTACCAATAAAAAGTTAGGGCTAAATCAAAGAAAAAAATTAGTACAAGTAAGCAACCATATTTATTAGTTGGTTGGTCACATAATTTATTGGCTTAGTCAATACAAGAAGTGGGCATATATGGGGTGATTTAGACGCGCTTGTCTGGTCGACGCATATAATAACTGTTCTATACTCGGGTGTAGAATAGTGTATATATATATGGAAGCGCTAATGTGCACTTCCACGTAGAATAGTTATTCTGCGTTTCGGTCGGAGAAACGCATGCAAATCATCCCATGTACGCCCATTGTTAACAAAGCCAATCACCTATGTAGTCAAATCACTAGTAAATGCGTTTCTTATTTATACATGAATCTGTTTTTTATTTAGCTATAACATTTTATTGACAGCGCCGATTCACGAACGGTTTTCACCAGTAGCTAACTATCAATAAGAGAAACATATTAATATAAGTATCGCCAATAAACACCGCATGATCAGATTTTATTATCTGTATACAAAGATTTTACTATCGGTATACATAAATTTTACTATCATGTCAGAAGGTTCAACAGTATGTGCAGTACCAAAATCTTACTACACGTTCGATAAATTGGCAGTAAAATCTTATTCATGCGGCATTTATTAGCGAGACTTATATAATTATGTTGCTCTCATCGTCAGTAAGCTACTGGTAAAAATCGTTCTTAAATCGGAGCTGTCAATAAAAAAATATGGCTAAATTAAAGAAAAAAGATTCTAGTTCAAACAAGGAAACACATTACTAGTTTACACCGTATGACCAACTAGTAATATGTTTCTTGTTTATAAATAAATTTGTTCTTTCTTTAATTTAGCCGTAACTTTTTATTTACAACTCCGATTCACGAACGGTTTTCATCAGTAGCTTACTAACGATGAGAGCAACACGACGATATAAGTCTCGCTAATAAACTTCGCATGAATCAGATTTTACTATCCGTATATATAGATTTTACTATTGGTATACATAGATTCTATTATCTTGCCAGAGGGTTTAGTAGTCTGTGCGGTAGTAAAATATTACGACACATTTGATAAATTGGCAGTAAAATCTCATTCATGCGGCTTTCATTGGTGAAACTTATATTAATATGTTGCTCTCGTCATCAGTAAACTACTGATGAAAACCATTCATGAATCAAAGCTATCAGTAAAAAGTTACGCCTAAATCAACAAGAAATGCATTACTAGTTGGTTTGGCCACGTAACTGATGGGCTTAGTCAAATAGGGTGTTTTTGTTGCGCTGATTAGTAGGATGCATAGCTTGATCGGACTAGGGTAACTAACTCAAACATACAAAAGTTTATTCTATACACAGGTACAGAATAGCATCATCCATTCATTAAAGATGAAAGAAATCCCGGCCTCCCATGTGTTTCAGCTGGCTCGGCTCGTGGCTTGGGCCGGCTCGTGGCGAGGGCCGGCTAGAGCCGAGTAGGGGAAATTACGCTTAGATCATTTTTCGGAAAAAAATTACATTTAGGTCTTTTTCGGGAAAAAAACGAATAGGTTCTTTTTTGAAAAAAAAATTACGTTTAGGTCCTTTTTGGCATTTTAGATGTTACGTTTGGGTCCTTTTTGAGAAAAAAAATATTTAAACCCTTTTTCGGTGGAAAAATACGGATAGGTCCTTTTTTAGAAAAAAAAATTATATTTAGGTCCTTTTTGCCTTTTTAACATTACGTTTAGATCTTTTTGGAAAAAAATTCCGTTTAGGTCTTTTTTGCTATTTTTTACGTGTTGTGCGGTGGTTACGGTGTGGCACGCCGTCAGTGACTTATCTAGTATATATTATGAGAAGATGATTTGGTTTCTAGCTATCCACACCATTAATATTATGAGTATACACTCTAGAACTATAATTTTTTTTAAATGATACCTGGATTTAACTTCAATTCGTGTAGTTGAAATGACAGCGTCCTGACACTACGTGTCCCCCCGTTTCGGCGAATTGTGTCTGTCAATGTCGACCAGCTCCGATCGATTTGACCAGCAACCTCCTAGTACGTCCAATATCGGTGTAGGGCAATCTCTTCATTGCTGGCATGGCTTTCGCTAGCTTTCTGCCCGCAATGGAGTCCAACAAACGTAGTTAGTGTACGTTGACACTTATGGCCCAGGCACCTAGCTAGTACTACATCGGCCGGCGGGCAGTACACCACATTAATTTTGTTGATCTTGTCTTTATCCGAGACGTCGACGTAGAACTTCCACGAGCTAAAATTTGGGCTTAACTACAGCTTGAAAGTTTTTTTGATTGCTGGCTCATTGTGGCGTGTTCGAGAACACGAGCAACTAGCGTGGGCAATTTTTTTTACGGAAACGGAAAAACCGAATTAACTGAGAAATTTAGTTTTTTCGTCCTATTTGATTTACGATTTTTGGTTCAATTTTGTAATTTAGGAAACCAAATACCTGAATAAACCAAATTCCCCGTTAGTCCATTACCTACCCGTTCCCTATTCGGGATTTTCGCATCTCTATCCCCACTCTTTGTTCCCCATTCCGATTTCCGCATCCCCATCCCTATTCCCATGCTTTGGGCACCACGGCCACCATGGCCAAAATCCCTCAGCAGACACCTGCGTCGTCGACATCCACCAGCCCACCTTCAAGATCTTCAGCCGTGTTGAGGAGAACTACTGCCTCGATGACCGTGCGTGACAGCAACACGTCATCCTCGCCCTCGCTAACCCATGCGACGAGCACTGGGACTAGTTCAAGGACATGCGCTTCAGTACTCAGGTCAAGGACGAGGAGTCGAGGAGGGCAACCCCACCTTCACGCTCGTCACCAAGACAGCAAGGCCACCGGCCTCGCCATCAAGCCCTCGCTCGGCCAAGGCCACCCAGTTCGTGATCTCTCCGCTCACATCTCCCATCTCCTTCGTTTCTATTATGATTTGTCCATGCGATTCTTGAATCTTTTTATTCTTGGGTGTCTGGAGATGGAGATCAGAATGATGTGTTTGGGGGTGAGCCAAGAGGGACAACTAGAGTTGGAATCTAGATCTTTCTTCTCCCTTCTCCTTTTTTTTGGTTACGATGTGCTTTGGTTCTTGAATCTTGATGGCGATAACCAGAGTTGGAAGATCCTCCCTAGGGAGATGATGCCTACGCTGGTGGCAGTGTCAACCGAAAAATGGAACCAAAATTTTTTCGGTTAATTCGGTTCGATTTTCTACTTTAGTCTGAGAAATTCGGTTGCATGTTTTAAAAACTGATTTATTTTTAAACCAAATAAACTGAGCCGGATTAACCAAATGCCCACCCCTATGTGCAGCATTTCCGTATTCAACAGTTGCAGCGACTTTGTTTACTAGTTTTGGTTTACCAATTAACTGTTGTTTGTTTACTGTGCTTTAAATATATTACTGGATAGACCTACACGCCATACTGTGCCGACTAAAATTTGATAGTGTTCATCACAAATTAGAACAAGATTCTAGAAAATTTATGGGCTTTTATAAAAAACGGCGATCAAGGACATGAGAGGAATACATATACATATATGTGTATATATATATGTAATTATACATATGTACATATGTATGTGTGTATATAGATATACTATTCTACAACCGAGTGTAGAGTAGGTTATTCTACTCCCCAGCCAGTTAACACATACCGACCGAGCCACGTATTCCAATCCCAGTTGACTTCAGTAGTGTGGCCAACCAATTAATAAATGTGTTTCCTTGTTTGTGCATAAATCTTTTTTATTTGTTTTAGCCATAACTTTTTATTGGCAGCTTCGATTCACGAACAGTTTTCATCAGTGACAACAAAATGAACAACATGATATAAGTCTCGCCAATAAACGTCGCATAAATCAGATTTTACTGCCAAATGAATATAAATTTACTATTCGTATATATAGATTTTATTACTGCACAGACTGACAGGCTACTGAACCCTATGGCATGATAATAAAATCCATATATACGGATAGTAAATTGAAGTGCATTTCGCAATAACTTTAGAGAAATATATCGCATGGCTATAATATACCACGGTGAGATTCGACATTAAAATCTAAAAAAGTGAAGAAATACATTGGAGTACTATCAGAGGGTCACTCAGCCAATATTTTTTGTTCCCATCCAATAGCACTCGACAGAATGTAAGAATCAAGAGTGTACTGTGGATAGAGTTGTTTCCTTTGTGATAGACTGACTAGTAGGTACGTAGCAGCGGCTTGTATTTCCATTCGCCAAATAATCAACCGAACAAAATGCTGTGGTAATTGTAAATCAGTAATCGGTACCCAAGTGTTGTTAAGTCTTTCTTTTCTGTTGATTGCTGGAATAAGCTGATCAAGGGATTGATATGCATGGTAAAGTTGCAAGATAGAAGTTCAGAACTTCAGATACTAGTGTACAGGGGCATCGGATCGATTCTGCAATGACTAGATGGGCTTGGCTGGTAAACAACAGAGAGCGGCAACCGGTATCCCGTCCCGTACAATAAAAGGAAGCAAGGGCATCGAAGAAGAATCAAAACACACATTCATTCCTAGTCTTCACCAGCCTCAAATTCTTGCGCTGTAATTTACTAAATGTGTTATGTGTGATTTTACTATCTAATAAATATCAATTTACTGAATGTGTTATTAAATTTTACTGCTGCACATGCTTCATAGGCAACAGAAATTTTTGGAATATCATCAGAGAACTAGTTGCCAGTATAACAGTAAAATTTAACAGCACGTTTAGAAATTTAGAGTGCATCTAGAAGTAAATTAGAACGCATTTGACAGTAATTGTGTGATTCAAACGCTTGAGGTGAGCTGCTGGATACCGAAATCTCTATCCTTTGATTTTGTTCCTGCGCGGGAGATCTTGCCGCAATGCCGCTGGCATGCCTACATAAAGTTTCTCTTGATCACATAATAAAAATCCCCTACTTGCGCATCATTATTTATCAAGTCTCTAAATACTATGAGTATTAAATTGTTTTGTTACATATCCTCCGTTAGTCGAGATACTCACTACATTGTGAGTTACGGTATAGAGATTAACTACTCCCGAGAATAGAAAAGAGGCTTCCTTTCCCACCATAATAGGACACCATAGAGTCTGGGCTCTATGATTTCAAATGCGCGAATTTAAGTCATATTCGGATATATTTTTTAAAAATTTAGTTTTAAAATATATACTCATCTATAACAATTCAAATGAAACACATACTTTTGAAAAATATACTCGAATTCAAATATTTTGAACGAATTTAGATCCCATGCTTTGCTGATATATGTGTGTGTCATTCTATAATTGCGTGTAGAATAGGCTATACTACTCCCTAGCCGTTTAACAGAGACCGACGTAGCCACTCGCGCAACCAAATAGTAAGTGTCAAGCCAAATTCGGATATATGTGTGTGTGTCATTCAAAATCGAAAGAAGGAACAATTAAATAACAATGTGACGAATCAAATCCAGGCTTTGTGTGGGGTCAAAATAAGAGGACGCGGAGAGGGAAGTGCCCCCAAACGCACAAGGTGATCGAGCCGCCCGGCCGGGGCACGTGCTTGATGCAGAAATTGCACTAATAGCGTGGAGAAGACTGCCTTTTTTTTTCTTTATCGGGTGTAGCAGGGATGGAGAGTCCGGTTAGCGCGCGAGCTCGATCATTCATGACACGCTGCCATTAACTAATTAATTAATTAATTATGGGGGCCAGCAGTCAACTGATCGAGAGAAAGTCCTCCCATCCTCTTCTCACTCTTTCTCTCTCTATCTAGATATGTACATATACATACACATACATATATATACATATACATATACATATATGTATATATATATATATATATATATATATATATAAATGCACACACATACACATATATATATATACATTTACATATTTGTGTATATATATATATATAGGAAAATGATTCCATACTCCTGGGTGTACGTACTCCCACCTCCAGTATACCATTTAAATGACGTTGTTATACCTCTTTATCCTTTTGAGTATACTCTAATACTGATTATAAGATACCCCAAAGTGAGTTTTATGAAAAATTTCATTAAAGTCCACCCTTTGTAGCATAATTTGTTTATATATTCCTTTTACATATGGAAAAGGGTATGTAGCAAAAAAATAAAGGCTCTGATGAAATTTTTTCAACCATGTCGCATTGGAGTATTGTAGAATTATTATTGGAGTATACCGAAAGTGATAAAGAAGTATAAATCGTTCATTTAAGTGGTATATTAGAGGTGGGAGTATGTACTCTGGGAGCACTGGAAAAGCTTCCTATATATATATATATATATATATATATATATATATATATATATATATATATATATATATATATATATATATATATATATATATATATATAGGTACCATGATTTTAAATCCGTGAATTCAAGCCAAATTCGGATATAATTTTTGAAAGTCTCAGGTGACGATACTTACACATGATATAGTAACATCTTTGTGTAATAGTGAGTAATATGTTATTTTCTTGGTAGTAAAAGTTAACATATTTCGTGTGAACTATAAAATCAGTAACATCTTGTGTAATAGTAAGTATTATATTATTTTCTGGATAGTAAAAGTTAACATATTCTTTATGAACTATAAAATCTATTAAAATCATATGTACATGTTTTGAAAAATTCTCAAAAAAATATCATATGTACATGTTTTGAAAAATTCTCTAATTTTTTTTAAAAAAATTAAACTTTTTTGTTTGCTCAATCAAATCTATGGATGCATTGAACTTCATTTGTTATCTTTCAAAAATAAAAAATGCAAGGAACACAAATGGTACAGTACCATTGTAAGAATTTTATAAATTCACTGGAGTGTGATCATGATCGAAAATTTTTATGACTGCTTAAGCATTGCCTCAACACCCTTCTCTAAAAGTTTCAAAATTTCTAAACCTTTTTTAGTAGCTTAGTCAAATCTATATATTGGTCATCAGGCTTTTATCAAGACTGTAGCACTATCTTAATTTTTTAAAATTACTCAGGCTTAATCATCATATGAAAATATTATAAGAACATTAGTGATGATTCAGGACCATCCAAATTTTTTTTCAAAAATTTATAATGTATTTGAACCATTTTTCATTCGGTTGAAATTTGTCGGTAAGACTTCAGTAGCACTATCCTAATTTTCTAAGATTCCTCAAGTTTTTTCATCATCTGAAAATTTCATGGAGATATTATTGATGCATCAGAACCATCCACAAAAATTTTCAAAATGTTCTAACGTGGTTTGCACCTTTTTTCATTCGTTTGAAATTTTGTCGGTCAGTTTTTTATCAGGACAATAGCACTATCAAATTTTTTAAAAATTTCTCAAGCTCAATCATCACCTGAAATTTTTATGGGAATATTAATGATGTTTCAGGACATTCCATAAAAAATTTCGAAACATTTTAACTTCGTTTCAACTATTTTTCTCTCGGTTGAATTTCTTCGAGATTTCGGAAATTTTGGTAGTTCAAGAATTCCGGATTTCACATTTTCTTTTTGAATTTTGACCGGATTTTATCCTAAATTCTGATATTTCACCAAAAATTTTGATTTCACCTAGCTCCAATATGTGAACTGAAAACGAAATTTGAAACTACTCTTCCTCTCGTTTCTTCCTGCTACATCCTTCGTTTCTATTGCTTTGTGATCCCAATTCTGATTATTCAGTTGGAACGATGGTTTGTGGAAGCATAGGGCCATTGGCTCCTGAAACAGCCCTTGCCTTTTTTTTTTCTCTCCGATTTGTTTTTTTGTTAGGTTTGTGTCTCATGTGTTCTTGATTATATTCTCTGTTTGCTGTTCAGTTTTCTAACTGTTCCCTTAGAGCAAGTACAATAGTAAAGTTAACTACTGGCTAATAGTAAACTAAAAATCAGTTTGTACAATAACTGTCTCTAAAAGTTGTCTCTAGAAACTATCTTTTCTCTCTTGTACGTAAATGATCTACCTATGCTCCCGTGCAAAGCCGGCTACTAAATAAGAGCCAGCTCTCTTCTCTCTCCTCTTTTCTCACTCCTCTACATAGATCAAAACTGATGTGTACATGCTAAGAGCTAACTGACGTGCCTTATGTGACAAATCGGGTGACGGCCATGCAGATCAACGGCAGCCGTGGCACGGAGAATTAGATGGTGACCCGGAGACGGTGGAAATCGGCAATGTTGACAGCGGATTGGGCGGCTGGAGGCGGAAATTAGCTGTGGTGACCTATGGAGATTGCTGCCACAGATTTCTGTGCAGTTGCTATTACAACGGTAATTTAAGCGGTTGTAATAGCATCAGATGATTCTAGATAGATGGTTCAGATCTTGTAAGGAAATATAGTAAAGCAGCACTAAATGCCCCGAACCGAATCTAGACCGCTAATTCTGAAAATAGATGGTTCATATCAGATACAATTGGTTATTGTGCAGTTGCAGCTGCTGCAGCCAGATCTCTGTCCAAGGATCCGCCGATTGGAGCTAGTGACGGCAGTGGCAGTGGAAGGATCCCAGCGGCGGAGACCCCGGGCCTCGATCTACCGATTGTTAGCGTCAATTGGAGCTACCGATCTACCGATCGTTGACTAGCTTCTACAGGAGCCTGCCGCGAAGCCCGGCCAAACCAACAGTGCACTTAGTACAGACGTGCAACCAAATAGTTAACTCATCAGTAATAGCACACCCATTATAGCGATATTGAGTATACAAAATTATATCGAAATTTATGACGAATACAACCTGACGTAATCATATCCATTCTAGCCATTCTGACCACACAGAAAGGACACGTACCGAATCACGTTGAATAAAGTAGGGGTAAAAACGGATCGGATATAAGCAGATATTGCCTTTTTCATATCCTAACTCATTTTGTTTTTTAATTCGGAACCAAATATGGACTAATCGGATACGGATAAGAATCCAGATTATTCAAAATACGAACAAGAGACGGATATGTGACGGATTTGGATCGAAAACAGATAAAGATATACGGATAATACACGCATATATAGAGTAATATATATTGAATTAAAACCGTATGAGTACATGACTATAATAGCAAGTTATATATCAATCAAACCCAATAGATATTATAGAAAGGATATACTTCTTAAGGATCAATAGAACCAACTAATTGTCAATATAAATTATCCGCCATGGAAAAAATGTGATGAAAATGGATTGGACCTTGCTGATATCCGAATAGAAAAAAAATCCAAATATCCAAATAGGAAAAATCCGGATATCCGAATAGGAATAATCTAGATATTCGGATCATATCCCGTATTTACCGGATATTGACTACTCCGTATCTGATTCTAGATCCGAATTCAAGTATGCAGATCCTATCCCGTCGGATAGTTAAATCCGATCTTGAATCTAGTCCCAGATCCATCCAATCCGTTTTACCCTAGCACAAAGTAGACATCGCTAACATGGCCCAGCTAGCTCCGCTAACATATTCCGAATCTGAATTCAAGCAAGTATGTATGTATGTATGTATGTATGTATGTATGTATGTATGTATGTATGTATGTATAACGTCAAAATGGGGCACCATAGAGACTAGGCATTATGATTTCAAATGCGCGAATTCAAGTCAAATTTGGATATATTTTTTTAAATTTTCAATTTTAGGATCTACACCCATCTATAATAATTTAAATGAAATATATACATTTGAAAAAATATACTCGAATTCAAATATTTTGAATAAATTTAGATCACATGCTATTCTACTCCTACTTATGGTAATTTTTTTGATAATTTTTGAAAACTTTACATATAATTTTCACGAACAAGAATTTAGTTCTATTTGTGGGCCTTTTAGTAAAATGATTGAAAAAATTTCAAAAAATTACCATACATAGGGGAGATGAGATTCTATAACCCTATAAAATTTGAAGACCAAAATCAATCTCAGCTGAAAGATATGAAAAAGACAAATTTGGCTCAATAGTGATTTTGCACTGTTTAGCGCTTTGTCAATTTCATATCTTTGAAATGCGATTGAGTTTAGTCTTGAAATTTTACAAGGTTGTAGAAAATCATCTTCCCTATGTATGATAATGTTTTGAGAATTTTTGAAAACATGTACATGTGGCTTTCATGTATTTTACACGATAATGCTGGTTTACACAGGATATAATAACATCTTGTTGTAATTGTGAGTAATATTATTTTCTGGATAGTAAAAGTCAACATATCTTGTGTGAACTATAAAATCAGTAACATCTTGTGTAATAGTGAGTAATTTGTTATTTTCTGGATAGTAAAAGTCAACATATTTTGTGTGAATTATAAAATCTATGAAAATCAGATGTACATGTTTTCAAAATTCTCAAAAAAAATTCATAAGTAGGAGAGGTGATATTCTACAACTGTACAAAATTTGAAGACAAAAATCATTCTCATTTGAAAGTTATGGTAAAATCAAAGAAATAAATATTTGTATACAAACTAGAAGTAGTATTTATTAGTCATTTACTAATTGGGGTGCCACTTACTGCTTCGTTGTGCGAGTGGCTCGGTCGGTCTATGTTAAATGGCTCGGTCGGTCGATTATTCAGGACCATCCAAAAAAATTTTCAGAAATTTTTAATGTGGTTTGAACCATTTTTCATTCAGTTGAAATTTGTCGATCAGCCTTCAGTAGCACTGTCCTAATTTTTTAAAATTCCTCAGGCTTTATCATCATCTAAAAATTTCATGAGGACATTATTGATGTGTCAAAACCATCCACAAAAATTTTCAAAATGTTCTAACATGGTTTGCACCTTTTTTTTCATTCCATTGAAATTTTGTCGGTCAGTCTTTTATCAGGATAGTAGCACTATCAGAATGTTTAAAAATTCCTCAAGCTTGATCATCATCTAAAATTTTTATGCGAATATTAGTGATGTGTCTGGACCATCCAAAAAATTTCAAAAATGTTTAACATCGTTCTAACCATTTTTCGTTCGGTTGAATTTTGCCAAGATTTCAGCATTTCTCGGCGAAATTTTGGTAATTTCGGCCGAATTTTAGTTCAGAAAATTCCGGATTTCACATTCTCTTTTTGAATTTTGACCGGATTTCATCCAAAGTTCCGAGATTTTGCAGAAATTTTGGATTTCACGTACCTCCGAGATGTGAACCGAAAACAAAATTTGAAACCGTGGACTTCTCCTCTTCCTCTCGTTTCTTCCTGCTACCATCCTTCGTTTCTATTGCTTTGTGATCCCAATTCTGATTATTCAGTTGGAACGATGGTTTGTGGGAGCATAGGGCCATTGGCTCCTGTAACAGCCCTTGCCATTTTTTTCCCCTCCGATTTTGTTTTTGTTAAGTTTGTGTCTCATGTGTTCTTGATTATATTCTCTGTTTGCTGTTCTGTTTTCTAACCGTTCCCTTATGCGGCAAATCGGGTGACGGCCATGCAGATCAACGGCGGCCGTGGCACGGAGAATTAGATGGTGACCCGGAGACGGTGGAAATCGGCAATGTTGGCAGCGGATTGGGCGGCTGGAGGCGGAAATTAGCTGTGGTGACCTATGGAGATGGCTGCCACAGATGCCAGGATTTCTGTGCAGCTGCTATTGCAATGGTAATTTAAAAAGTTGTAATAGCACCATATGATTCTAGATAGACGGTTCGGATCGTTTAATTACTGGATCAAACTGCTTGCTAGACGGTGTTGTTTTACGCGTTTTCTTCTTAGTCCTTCGGGACAGTTGTAGTAAGGTTTAACTCTATTTCTCTCTTTAATAAATTGAGCTCTCGTCCGGTTGGGTTTTTTTAGGTGTGCATAATACGTAGCTAGCTCTAGAGGTGGGCACTCGGTCCGGGCTCTTTTGGACCAGCCCGAGGCACGATATCACGGCTCGGCACGAAGTCCGACCCGATACAAAGTGGGCCGTGCCGGACCGACACGACATTGTAGCACATGCCGTACCGGGTTCGAGAATCAGGCACGATGGGCGGCACGACCCGGCACGATACTGTAGAATGGGCTGTGCTGGGCCCGACGACCCAGGGCATGAGGAAGAAACTTAGCATGAAGGTTTCCGCGGCCCTGACGACAGTCCCCGTCCGCGACCGAGGCAGGGTACGGGGAGGGCAACACGAGCGGCGCCCGAACGCTCTTCAGCTCACCGTTGAGCTCCAACCCGCAACAGCGGAGAGCTCGAGGAGCCGAAAGTCGTTCTCGGCCGCTCTCAAAGCCGACCCAGGCGGGCGCAAGCCGAAACCCAGCATAAGAAATCTTTGAAGCGGCAACGCGCGCGAAGCGCAGCCAAGAGCACCACAAGTTAGAGGCAGATCCGCGCGCCCGGTTTTTCCGCACGCGAGCCAAAAGCGTGGCTGCGGCCCGGCAATCTTTGCTCCGAGGCCTTAGAGCCCGCAAACCGGAGGCCGAGCTACCTACCGAGACGCCGGTCTGGTGGAGCGCTTGCCGGTCACGGCTTATCGCGAACCTCCCGGCTCCTACTACCGCCGGCGCCGCCTTGGCCCACCGGGCCCGTCCAGGCTGGCAGTGGGCTGGAAAGCGGCAAAGACCGCGCCCGCCATGAACCACCCGGGCCCCACACACCCGATGCTTGCCTGGCCTCAGACGTGCCTACGACATCCGGCGCCACCGGTAGGCGAAAAAGAAGAATGGCGGAGGGCGCCGCCCACTCGCGTGTTGCGGATGGTGGCCTTGACTACCGCTTCTCGAGCCCTCGATGGTCCGGACTGCGGGCTTTTGCGAGATGCGCGGTAGTTTCCCGCCCAATTCCGAAGCCTACCAACATTGCCAAGTGCACCGGGCCACCAACCTGTGTGCGACTCAAGGTCTGGCACGGCCGCATCTTGCGGAATTTGAGGGAGCGACGGATGATCTCTTCATCATCCAGAACCTCTCCCATCTACCTCGCGTGACTCTACTCGAGCTGGCTCGAGTACTCTGCCAAAAAGCTGTCGAGGCCCGGGCCGATTTGAAGAAGTCTCTTCGTCGGTAACTTCTGCAGCACTTACAAGCGCCACGGAAACTCTGGGACTGAAGGGCTGCAAGCAGCTGCCGTGGAGACCTCTCGGGACTACATCAGGAGGTTTCCGCCAAAGGTAACGAAACTCCCGACATCTCCGGACCGCTGGCGTCGGGAGCCTTCATCTCACGGCACTCTGCCAAGGCCTGGCGTACAAGCCGGTCGCTCAAGCTCGGACCACTCAAGGAACTCCTCGACATCGCCATTCAACCACGCCCGCGCAGAGGCCGAGGGGCTATTTTCAAGGAGGAAAGGCCCACAGAGCCCGGCGGCGTCAAACCGGTCTCCTCGGACCGCCCGATACGGGAAGCGGCAGGAAGCGATCCGCGAGACCCAAGTGGTCGCCGCGGTCGGCCATGCCGCGGCAAGAGAAGCGCAAGCTCGTCGCCTTACTCCGCCGAGAATTGATGGGCCGGCCCATGCCCAACCATGGGTTCTCCGTCGCACACAAGTACGGGAGCTGCGAAGTCTCCGAGGCGCTATCTCTAGCGCGTCTACCACGCCGCAGCGAAGGAAAGCCGCTCGCCGCGGCCCATGACGAACGCGGAGAAGAAAGCGACGGCAAGTTCTCGAGCCCGACGGCTGCCTCATGATCTTCGGAGATCCAGGCACTCACGCAGGTTGCCGTCGACTCAAGCTCGCTATCGCGAGGTCCACCGTCCTCACGCAGGCGTCCCGAATATCTTCTGCGGTCGGAGTTCCCGATCACCTTTGATCGAACCGATCACCCGATCGCGTCCACGCCGAGGTACCGCCGGTGGTCGACCTGGCTGTCGGGCAGGCGTCTCGCGAAGGTCTTGGCGGGCGAAGCGTGACCTTAACATCCTCTACGTTGAGGCGTTGGACGCCATAGAGTCCGCGCTCAAGCCTCCCGCCAAGCAAGGCACCTTTCCATGGCGTCATCCGGGCAAGAAGTTCATCCGCTCGGGCGGTCGACACGCCCGTCACCTTCGAGGCCGGAAACTTCCGCGCCGAGACCCTCACCCGAGGTCGTAGATTTCCCCGCCGCTACCACGCCATCCTGGGAGGCCATACTACGCCAAGTTCATGGCGATCCCCAGCCTACGCCTACCTCAAGCCGAAGATGCGGACCGCGATGGAGTCATTACCGCGCGGCATCGTCTTTCCAGCTTGCCTTCAAGCTATGGTAGCTACGGTGCGAGCTCGCCTCAGCGGTGGGTGCCTCGCGGAACTCAACAAGCTCGTGAGGAAGCGCGAGTCGATCCACGAATCCGAAGAAATCGTGGGCGGGATCCTTCAAATCCGCCGAGGACGCGAAGGAGGTCACGTCCGATCCACGTGATCCGACCAAGCCCGTGTGCGCCGAAGCCACGCTCCCGCCAAATAGGAGAGCGGCGGCATCGACTTCCTCCGCGACTAACAAAGATGTCTTCGCATGGAGGTCCTCGGGCATGCCGGGCGTTCCAAAGGAGGTACGAGCACTCGTTGAGCGTCAGACCAGGGCTCAAAGCTCGATCGCCCCCTGCTTGTAGCTCGGCGAGGAAAAGCGCGAGTTATAGGGGAGAGATCGCCAAACTCTTGGCGGCGGGTTAAATAAAGTGCGCCACCGAGGTGGCTAACCATGCTTGTAAAGAAGCGGGCAATGGAGAATGTGTGTTGACTATCCGAGTCTCAACAAAGCGCCCCAGGACCCATTCCCTTACCTCGCATCGACCAAGTAATCGACTCACGGCTGAGTGCGAGTCTCTTTCCTTCTGGATGCCTACTAGGGCTACCACCAGATTGCTAAAGAGTCCGACCATTCTCGACCCTTCATCACTCACGTTCGGCTGGATTACGCTATGTCACAATGCCCCGGCTGAAGAGCGCGGGCGCTACATACCAGCGATGTATGCGTGCTTGATGACCGGATCGGCATAGCGTTGGCGTATGTCGGCGATATTGTCGTAAAGACGGGAAGGGCGCGACCTTATCGCCGACCTAGAAGAGACTTTCGCGAACCGCGGTTTAGCATAAAGCTCAACCAGAAGCGCGCTTGAGGTCCCCAAAGGAAAGCTCTTAAAGCTTCATCGTCTCGAGCGAGGCGCCGAGGCTAATCGGGAGAAGATCTCGGCGATCGCAGAAGGATGGGCGGTCCGGCCAAGAACCTCAAAGGGTCCAGTGGTCACCGGATGCCCGCGGCTTTGAGCCGTTTCGTGTCTCGCCGCGGCGACGCGAATCTTGCTCACAGTGCACTCAAGAAATCCGGCCAGGTTGCTTGACACACGAGGCTCGTGAGGCCCTCGCCCGCCAAGGCCTTCTGTCCTCGCTCCACCGATCTGATCGCCCGGCACCGGTGAACCTGGCCTCCTCTCACATCGCCGCCACTACCCGTCTCGTCGTAGCGGCCCTCGTGGTGGAGCGAGCGGAAGAAGGCCGTGAGCTCAAGGTACAGCGGCGCTCTACTTCATCGTTGAGGTACTTTCCGAGTCCAAGACTCCTGCATCCACAGTGCGTAGTTACTCTCGCAGTGCTCGCATCGCAAAGAGGAACTTCGTTCACTACTTCGATCGAGACGCCCATCCTTTGTGGTGACCACGTCTCACTAGGCGAGATCATCCACAATCGCGATGCCTCGGGAAGGATAGCCAAATGGGCGCGCGAGCTTAGCTGCTATGGCATAATATACGTCCTCGACGCGCGATCAAGTCGCAGGGCTCGGCGATTGTCGCCAGCGGATCAAGCTCTGAGCATCACCGGTGGCGTCGAACCCAGCATTGGATAATGTGCCGGCGGGTCTTACACTCAATAAATGGCGGCGCGGGGTAAATCATCATCTCGCTCGGGGATGCGAGGCTGTACGCCATTAGGTTGCTCTTCGACGCGACCAACAACATTGCCGAAACGAGTTCTCGTCAGCAGTCTCGGATCGCTGCTGACCTCGGTGCTCGCCAGCCACGTCCGCAGGGACTCCAAGCTTGTCGTCGACCAAGTCATGAAAGGCTGCGGAGCCAGGAGACGCCAGCGTGGCCGCGTCTTCGTCGAGAATCGCCCGGCGGAGGAGCGATTCAAGGGTTTCGAGCTTCACCATAGCTACGGACGTTACAATGGCGAGGCCGATCACTGGCCAATCTTGCCTCCAAAGCGAGCACATCCGCCGGGATCTTCGTCTTCGACCTCCTCAAGGCTCTTCGTCCAAATACCGACTCGGTGGCTTGGCTGGCCACCCAACCAATCGGCAGTCGCCCCGCCGGCCAGTGATCGGCCGTGCGACTTGGCCGGACTCGCTCGCGGTGTGCTAGCACTTGAGTCCATTGGAGGAGGCCTTACATCGACAGTTTGACGGACGGTTCACTTCCCCGACCGGACCGAGGCCCGGCGCCCGCCGCCTACAAAATCCTCGCCACTGACGCGGCGGACCTCTACAAAGGAGTCCTCCGGGTCCTCAAAAAATGTATCTTGACCGACCAAGGAAAGCAATTCTTTGACGATATACACAAATGAGTTCGCGGTCACCACGCAAAGACTTCGATCTCTTGTGGGAAGGCCTTTCGACAAGCAGTTTCTCTTGCGCCAGTTGTTGTCGACGCCATGAGCATATAAGATGCGCCGCGTGCGATGCGAGTTCTTTGTTCGGCAGACGCATCGCGGCAAGCTTAAGCTTTACAGACGATCCCATCACGCGGGCCTTTTGCGCCCAGGGACTCGATTTGGTCGACGCTTCGGGAAGCGCCCGGGCTTTCACCCGCTGCTCGCCGCGGTAGATAAGTTCACCAAGTGGATAGAGGCCAAGCGGTCGTGAGCGCCACGCGTCGGTACAAGCGGCCATCTTCTTCCGCGACATCGCTTTTTAGGTTTGGAGTCCCAAACTCCATCATCACCGACAAATGTAACCACGGTTCACGGGAAGGAATTTCTCGAGTTCTCGCGATTTACTTCAACATCCGTGGTCGATTGGGCGTGATAGTCCATCCGCGGGACTAACGCCGTGTCGGCGCGCACTAGCGGCATGATCCTTCGGCGACTCAAGCGCGGATCTTGATCGGCTCAAGCATTTCGCAGGTATTGGGTATGCGAAAGCGCCCTCCGTCCTCTGAGAGTCCGCGGACCACGTCGACCGGCGGCCGGGTTCACACCCTTCTTTATGGTGTTCGTGGCTGGCCGCTTTTGCCCATCGACACGGAATATGGCTCTCCGAGATTGCAAGCCTCGATGAGGCTCCTGGGCTCGCCTCGCAACAAGGCGCCATCGACCACTCGACTCGGCGGCAGCGGCGTGCGCGTCCCGCGGTCGCCGGATATCAACAAGTTTCGCGCGCTACCACAACCGCCAAGTTCGAGGGCGATCGCTTCGCTATTGGCGACTTGGTTGCGTCGTCGTCGGACAACCAAAGATAAGCTGGTGGCGCCCCACAGGAGTGGTCCTTTCACCGTCGTGGAAGTTCTCGGGCACGGCACCTTCCGACTCAACGCGGCGCCATGGTCGATCCTCCCTAATGCTCCGAACATTGAAAAGTTAAGGCGATTCTATCCCCAAACTCTTTTCCTCTTCCTAGCGTGCTCTTTACCTTCTTCCTTGAGCAAGCACCGTCGTGATGCAGACGACTCGGGCCGCCTTTCGCCGCCCGGTCACTCGCCTCCCGATCGGGCACTTTGCGGCTGGTTGATGACCCAACCGACTACAAGGTCCTTCGGCAGTAGACTCCTTGTTCCAAGTGCTCTGCACCTGCGCCCAAACGACTATGTTGCTAACACATGGCGGAAGAAGGAAGTGCCGAGTGGAGTGACCTGTCTGGCAGTGAAATTTCCTCCCCGCACGAACTTCGGCTATCCCACGCTTATGAGGGCACGCGGACCCGGCCGGTCATGAGGTCCATCCCGAGCGTAAACCTCTCAGCCCAAGTGTTCACGGCCTACGCCCGACAGCTATAGTTGCTAAGTAGCACTTTGCGGAAGAAGGAAGTGCCCGAGTGGAAAGATCCTGGCCGGTCCAGAACACTCCTATCCCTCACAAGTGCGCCCTAATCGTGCATAGCCAAATCTCCAATCCACCTCGCTCCTCCCAAAACAACCCGACCCTACGCATAAGTGGCCCTGCGGTCCTTGGGGCTATAGTCGCCATACGCTCATCCTAAATACGAAAAAGGGCGAGGACGGTTCAGGGACTTGATAATTTCAAGATTGTTTAAATAACGGCCTTTACAATCTAAGAAGGATAAAGCTAACTTTTTCTACTCTTCATGGCGCCGGCCGGTGGCGAAGCGAGAGTTGGGCACTTTCAGCTTCAGGAGGCTGCCCGCGGCGAGATCTGGTGGCGCATCTCCCGGCGTGCAGCTCAACCTAAGAGCTCGAGGCGATCGATCTCCTCGTCGATCCGGTTCCCAGCTCGTTACTCCCACCACCGCAGGTCGATCACGTCGTCGTGCACGCGAAGCGTGTTGACCAAATACCATGAAACTCAAGCGCGCCACGGTGACCACCGCCTTCTTCTCACAGTCCGCTTTCGCCACGGGCGGCCCAGCAGAACAAGCACTCGGGCCGCCCGCTCAGAGCATGACCGCCCGCTATGGATGCACCCAGTAGTATGAACATCACCCCTATCGCCGACACCTGAGAGAGACGGACAAAACAAGAGAGAGAGTTGAGAGAGATTGAGAGACGGTGCAAGAAGCTGCTCTTTCTCACTCGTCCCTCTCAATCTTTCTTAGCTCTCTCTCACCAGTCTCTCTCAATCTCCCTCACAATCTCTCTCGTCTGTCTCGCTCACTCTCTTTCTCGCCTATTGCCCTCCCTCTCGCCTGTGTTGAGCACATCCTTCTCGCTCTATGTAACTGTTTAATAATAAATAAATTTTAGTTCTTTCTCTCATAATATTTGCATTCACTGCCTCAATTCTATACATTTTCGGCTCCTTTCCTCTCGTTACAATAGTGCAAATGGGTCGGACCTAGACTGGCACGGTACGAAGCAGGCACGAAGCGCAAATGAGCCGTGCCTGAGCTCACCGAAGACGAGCTGGGCCGGCACGGCAAGCACGACGGGCCATCGCGGCCCGACACGGTTCAGGCACGAAGCACGATGAGTCCGTGCCGAACCGGCCCGGCATAGCACGACGCCCGCCTCTAGCTAGCTCATCATCAATCCTGCACATGCATTGTCCAGGGCTCTTGGCACGGGTGCCCTCGTAAGATCAGAATTAGCCGTACTATATATGAGGTTCATCCCCTATGGGCTGAGTCAACTTGGCAGCTGGGAGGCACACTAGCTTCATGAATCAATCTGGCGTAGACTTGTCCCTTTGAACAAGAACTTTGTTTGGTAGTAACTGGGTAGAGCTATAACTCATTATATTGCTCCAGTCCAAATTAACTAGAGAGATTGTTTGGGTGTATCCAGTGAGAACTAAACATAAGAATTATTTTTAAAAAAGATCCCAAAGTACTCGGGGAGATATTGGAAAGGGGAAAAGGGCCCTCGGCCCTCCCATCAATCACCTTCTTCTCTGCGCACGTGGGAATCGAGGCTAGGGAGAGTAAATGACAGCAGCGAATAAGCACGATGGCATCCAGCGGCTTCAATCCAGAGCTCGGTGGTAGCGGCGGGCAACAAGGGCGTCGCCGCTTGCAGGATCAATGGCAAGTGGTTGGCCGATGAGACGATATAAACAGACAACACTGTCTCTATTAATCCCTTTCTTTCTTTCTTTTCTTTTCTTGTTCAATTCTGAAAAAAGAAATTGGGGAAGATTTTTTCTTCCCTATCGTGAACTTACAGCCCTAGGGAAAGAGTGAGATGAATTTTTTAAATTCATCATAGACTTTCCCTAGGGCTCGAGAAGGAAGAAACAAAATGGTAAATTAGAGAGAGGCGGGCAGGACCTGATAGATTTACCTGACGTAATCAGGTAAATCTTTACATGAGAAATTTTGGTTAGGATTTACCTGATGTAAATAAGATCCTAAATGTCTATAGTTAGTTGACCCTCTCCATTTACTAATTTTCTCTCCTCTTTAGCACTAAATTCTAGCTTATTAGATTTTTGTTTAAAAGAATCAAAGAAGATAAATAGAACTAAGAACAAATAAAAAGCATAGAGGACCAAGACGATTACCAAATGTTTCTCTCAAGAATGCATTTCAGATAATATATCAGTTTCATGAGGTTTCATTTTGCAATAAAGTTTCATGATTTTCCAATGAGGTGAATTGGATGCCCAAGCGGGAGGGTCTGAATTGGGATTTTTGGCAACAAAGATTTAAATAAAAATTTAAACTTTACTGCTCAACCTAAGTGACAACGGTTTCTAGTGATTTTGTAACCTAATTCCAACTCTACACAATTCTAGTAATCCAGGAACGGAGATACGGTAAAGTAAATGTGGAAACGTAAAAGTGACAAGGAGTACAGTCGATTTTTTATAGAGGTCTCAGAGATTCGGCGATTTCTCCTACTCCTTATTGGAGCACACTCGTAAAAGTTTAGCTCTGATTTGAAACCACTCAAGGAATCAAGCAATCCACTCATGGTAGTCCTTCTACACTCTACACTAAACCTTCACGTCTCCCGGTGCCTTCCATAGGCGCCTCCAAGGAAGGTCACTGAGCCAAACACCTCCAAGCCATCTAGGAGTCACCGAACTCTAAGAGTAATAAGCCCAAAATACTCACTTGAACCTTGCAAGGTTAAGCAACTATGAATGATGCACAAACTAGGCATATCTACTCTCTTAGACACTCAAAGGATCTTCAATCCAAGATTCATACTGCCCTTGAGATCTTCACTAGGTGAATACTGAGATAGGTCGCAAAGCCTTTAGGAAAGAACCCCATAGAGTCTATATATAGCTCCATTTCTTAGAAACTGGCAGTAGATATATATATTTTAAAGTATCTCCTTGAGACGGATCATCCAACCACTCCTATTATCTAACTAAAATGCTTCCAATGGTAAAAAAATATAGCTGTTATGCATAGTTGGATTATTTGGGTCAAGTCGGATCATCCGGTTCACTCATATTATCCAACCCACTCGGATCATCTAGGCCCATACAAAATCTTGAGAACACCTTATCTCTCAAATTGATTAGACCGATGGCCCAAACCACTTGGATCATATAACTTTCATGCACTACAACTCAAAACCCTCTGTCAAATTGATCTGACCCATGCTCCGAATCACTCGAATCATCTGACTCCTATTGAGACTTTAGCACATGTCCTCTGTGAAGATATGACTCATACTCCGGGTCACTCGGATCATCTAACTCTCGTTGAAACTTCAATACATGTCCTCTGTTATATTGATTCGACCCATACTCAGGGTCAGTCGATCATCCGACTCTAGTTGAAATTTTTAGGACATGCTATCTATTGAATTGATTTGATTGATGATTTTGTGACTCGATCTGAATTTTTCAGACCAAGTTTGAAATCTCACATACATTCTAAATTTGGCATTCTCAATTGGTTTCTTGAAAACTTCTAACTAGATATAAGTTAAAAAGACCTAGTATGTATCACAATTAGCTACCTAACCTCACCAAGCTCAATCTACTAGTCTTGAATCCTCCTTAATAGTACGATTAAAACTAAAGTGAAACATATCATTACACTACTATAGAAATGGCCATCATAGACGATTCAACAACGTCATCATAGACGGTTTTCTGAATCATCTGTAAGTATATGTCAATGATAATACAGCACATCATAGACATTTTTTGAACCATCTGTGAAATACCTATCACAGACGGTTCTTGATACAGATCGTCTGCGATAGTCTATTATGATAGAAGGTTCATAGACCTAGCTACCCGTGATATGAGATGTATCACAGACGATTTTTTCTAAAGAATCGTCTGTGATATTATTTTGTATTGTTGAAGCTTTTTCTGTTTATTGGCTAGCCTCAGGAAATGCTAGCCATGCCCTCTGAAACAAGCAGATTACAGATTATACATCCATAAGTACACATATACCGTCATAAATCAACTTATATTACATCACACACATGTATATTACAGACTATACCACAACACATCCATTTCAGATATCAACTCAGATATATCAACCAATTGAATGCACAAGTGTATATGCCACTACAATTCATAAATTCACAGCACAAGTTTCTCTACACATATGCCCCTACAACTCATCAGGTTAGGCAAAGTGAAACTCACCTTTTGCGTTTACGACCTCAAGCAACAAAAAGGAAACAAGTTGTCTTTGAATGTTGTTTAGATTGGCCTGTTCCAACGCAGTTGTAGCACATTTCACAACCTGTTGATGGGAAGATTAAAGTCGTGCATATATATAAATTGATAAGTATGAAACAATTATTGCATGATTGACAAACCTCTAGGTCATTGGTCTTCGTTATACCCATGATGAGTTGTATATTATGGCAAACATAGAATCCACATAGGTTAGTTCCCTTTGGCTGCTAGTGGCACTATAAAAATAGAATTGGATAACTCAAGAGGCATTATTACAATGTGTGATATAGGATTATTGTGTACTAGCGGATACCGCAAACTTGAAATCGTGGTTCAGCTGCAACTCTCCCTTGAACGGCTCTCTACGAATTATGTACACTTTGAACAACCTACATGATTCCAAAATATTAGCATCAGCCATTCCACGAGCAATGCACACCTTGCACAACATACATCAGAGTTATCTATGGAGGAAATGTGATTGCCTGTCGAGTAATTATGCGATATGCCTCAAGTCATGGGAGCCACCCTTTAAGGAATCAAGGTAGATTACCAAGTTCTTTCTTGGTACAATTACAATAAGAACCTAGTGAAACCTACACAGGTATGTCGCTATATATGAACATTTAACTTAACTTTGAGCTGTGTATAAAGTACAAATCAACAAGTATAGCAACTAGTGCAGCACATACCATAGGTTGTGGGGTAAAAGTATGTACAATTTATTGCGTTGAGCCAACAATGCACTTGTCATGTAATCCTCGATGGCTTGTAAATTGTTGTCCATGCTTTGCTTGGAGACCATGTGTGGGACGAAGAAACCTACCGATTCATCCTTGCTTTTGGCTTCAAGGACATGTATCTATATATACAAAAATAAGGAGTATATATATACATATATGTATATACTATATATATAGGAAAATGGTTAAGTACTTCTAGGAGTACGTACAACCACTTTTCATATACCGCTTAAATGATGTTGTGATACATCTTTATCCTTTTGAGCACACTCTAATATTGATTATAACATACTCCAAAGTGATTTTCATGAAAAATTGCATTAAAGTCCATTCTTTATAGCATAATTTGTGTATATGAAAAAGGGTACATAGCAAAAATAAAGGGCTCCGATGAAAGTTTTTTCAACCATGTTGCATTGGAGTGTCTTAAAATTAGTAT
Source organism: Otatea glauca (assembly GCA_036346275.1). NCBI lineage: Eukaryota > Viridiplantae > Streptophyta > Magnoliopsida > Poales > Poaceae > Otatea > Otatea glauca. The sequence goes on from CM070722.1 coordinate 32,968,053, forward strand.
TTAAGTATATCGAAAGGGATAAAGGAGTATAACACATTCATTTAAGTGGTATACTAAAAGTGAGAGTATGTACTCCAGGGAATATGGAAAAGGCTTCCTATACCTGTGTGTAGAATAGGCTATACTACTCTCCAGCCATTTAACACAGAACGATCGAGCCAATCCGCGTAACGAAACGGTCCATGGCAACCAACCAGTAAATGACTAATAAATGCTACTTCTAGTTTTACACGAATCTTTCTTTCTTTCATTTAGCCATAACTTTCAAATGAGATTGATTTTTTATTTCAAATTTTAGACGGTTGTAGAATCTCACCTCCCCTACGTATGGTATTTTTTTGAGAATTTTTCAAAACCTGTACATATATTTTTTACGGAATTTATGTGATAAAAGTGGTTTACTGCCAAAATGAAAACAAAATTACTGATATGTGTAAGCTTTTACTGTTGAACAGACGCATAATATTTTACTAACGGTTCTTATTTGATTTTATCATTTATTACAGTAATATTTACCTTTGTCCACGTAGCATTTTACTATAGGGCCAACAAACGGAGTAAGAGGCAGTAAAATGTAGCTTTCTTAACAGTAAAAGGTAGTATATGCTGTTGTTTGGCACTTTGTTATTTTCATATCTCTCAAATACCACTGAGTTTGGTTTTGAAATTTTACAGGGTTGTAGAATATAACCTCCACTACGTGTGGTAATTTTCTGAGAATTTTTCACAGTAAATTGTTATTTTTTTGATAGTAAAAGATAGTATATGTTGTTGTTTGGCACATTGTTATTTTCATATCTCTCAAATCTGATTGAGTTTAGTTTTTAAATTTTGCAAAATTGTAGAAGCTCAACTCCCCTACGTTTGGTAATTGTTTGAGAATTTTATAAATATTTTACCGTGGGTCCGACAAACAGAACTAAATTTTTATTTATGAAAACCAATAGTACGCATTTTCAAAAATTCTAAAAACATTACTATAGATATAGGAGGTGAGATTATACAACCCTGACAAATTTGAAGATCAAAATCAATACCAACTGAAAGATATAAAAAAGACAAATTTGGTTGACTAGTGATTTTTCAATTTCTAGCGCTTTATCAATTTCATATCTTTCAAATGCGATTGAGTTTGGTACATAAATTTAAAGAGTTGTAGAAGCTTACATATCCTACTTATGGTAATTTTTTGAGATTTTTTAAAACTTATACATATGATTTTTATAGACTTTACACTATTTAGCTGTTGTGTATAGAATGTAGTAACACATTGAGTAAAAGGCAGTAAAATGCAGCTTTCTTGACAGTAAAAGGTAATAATGCTGTTGTGTGGTACTTTGTTATTTTATATCTCTCAAATTAGATTGAGTTTTGTCTTCAAATTTTACAAGTTTGTAGAATATCACCTCCCATACGAGTGTTAATTTTTTGAGAATTTTTCAAAGTAAAGTGTTATTTTTTATAGCAAAAGATAGTATATATTGTTGTTTAGCACATTTTTATTTTCATATCTCTCAAATTCTATTGATTTTTATATTCAAATTTAGTAGGATTGTAGAAGCTGAACTCCCCTACGTGTGGTAATTTTTTGAGAATTTTTGAAATATGTTACTGTGGGTCTGACAAATAGAACTAAATTTTTATTCATTAAAACCAATAGTACACATTTTCAAAAATTATTAAAACATTACTATAGATATGGGAGGTGAGATTATACAACCTTGAAAATTTTGAAGATCAAAATCAATGCCAGCTGAAAGATATGAAAAAGATAAATTTGGTTGACTAGTGATTTTTCACTATCTAGTGATTTGTCAATTTCATATCTTTCAAATACGATTAAGTTTGATCTTCAAATTTTGTAGAGTTGTAGAAGCTCACGTATCCTACGTATGGTAATGTTTTGAGATTTTTTGAAAACTTATACATATGAATTTTATAGACTTTACATCATATAACTGTTGTTTACATCATGTAGTAACACATTGAGTAAGAGGCAGTAAAATGTAGCTTTCTTGACAGTAAAATGTATTATATACTGCTGTTTGGTACTTTGTTATTTTTATATCTCTCAAATCCCATTGAGTTTGGTTTTCAAATTTTACAGGGTCGTAGAGTATCACCTCCCCTACGTGTGGTAAATTTTTGAGAATTGTTCACTATAAAATGTTATTTTTTATAATAAAAGATAGTATATGTTGCTATTTAGCACTTTGTTATTTTCATATCTCTCAAATCTTATTGAATTGTGTCTTCAAAATTTGCAGGATTGTAGAATCTGAACTCCCGTACGTGTGGTAAGTTTTTGAGAATTTTTGAAATATTTTACTATGGGTTCGACAAATAGAACTACATTTTTATTCATGAAAACCAACGGTACACATTTTCAAAAATTCTACAAAAATTACTATAGATATGGGAGGAGTGATTATACAACCCTGAAAAATTTTAAGATCAAAATAAATACCAGCTGAAAGATATAAAAAAGACAAATTCGGTTGACTAATGATTTTTCACTATCTAGTGCTTTGTCAATTTCATATCTTTAAAATGCGATTGAGTTTGGTTTTTAAATTTTGTAGAGATGTAGAATCTCACGTATCCTACTTATGTTAAGTTTTTGAGATTTTTTCAAAACTTATACATATGATTTTCATAAACTTTATTCCATATAGCTGTTGTGTACAGAATGTAGTAACACATTGAGTAAGAGGTAGTAAAATACAGCTTTCTTGATAGTAAAAGGTAGTATATGCTGCTGTTTAGAACTTTATTATTTTCATATCTATTAAATTCCATTGAGTTTGGTTTTGAAATTTTACAGGATTGTAGAATATCACCTCCCCTACGTGTGATAATTTTTTGAGAATTTTTCACAGCAAAATGTTATTTTTATCGTAAAAGATAGTATATGCTGCTGTTTGGCACTTTGTTATTTTTATATCTCTCAAATATGATTAAGTTTGGTCTTCAAATTTTGTAGAATTGTAGAAGCTCAACTCCCCTACATGTGGTAATGTTTTGAGAAATTTTCAAATATTTTACTGTGGGTTCAACAAACAAAATTTTATTCTTATTCATGAAAACCATAAGTACATGTTTTCAAAAATTGTCCAAAAATTACCATAGACAGGGGAGGTGAGATTATACAACAATGTAAAATTGGAAGACCAAAATCAATATCAGCTGAAAGATATGAAAAAACAAAGAAGATACATATTCATGTACAAACTACAATACGCATTAACTAGCTCGGTTGACCAACGCATGAACTAGTAACTGATTCGGTAGTAATTCAATATATATATACGGTGACGCTATTCTACTCCCGAGCGTAGAATAGCTATTCTGTGCTCCGACCGGAGAAGTAAATTCCACACGCTAGCCGAAACGAAGTGAGTATTATTGCAAATAACACCAGTAAATGAAGTCTGGTAATAAATCATGAAATATTTTACTACAGAACAACAGATGAATTTACTAGTGAAGCGCATGCAAAGCACACCTGAATCCAATTCAGTAGTAAATCACAAACACGTTTTACTATAGAACAACATATAAAATTACTGCCGAATTAGTTACTAGTCATGCGTTGCTGAACCCAGCTAGTTAATACGTACTTTAGTTTGTACAAAAATATGTTTTTTATTTATCTTTTTCATATCTTTCAGATGGTATTAATTTTGAAATTCAAATTTTATAGGGTTGTATAATCTCACCTCCCCTAATTACATTAATGTTTTTAGAATTTTTGAAAATGTGTATTGTTGGTTTTCATGAATAAGAATTAAGTTCTGTTTGTTGGACCAATAGTAAAATGCTTGAAAAATTATCAAAAAATTACCACATGAAGGGTAGTTGAACTTCTATAATACTGTAAAATTTGAAGACCAAATTCAATCATACTTGAGAGATATGAAAATAACAAAGTGCTAAATAGCAGCATATACTATCTTTTACTGTCAAAAAAAATAATATTTTACTGTGAAAAATTCTCAAAACATTAAGACACGCAGGGGAGGTGATATTTTACAACCCTGTAAAATTTGAAGACCAAACTCAATCGGATTTGAGAGATATGAAAATAACAAAATACCAAACAGTAGTATATACTATCTTTTAGTGTTAAGAAAACTGCATTTTACTGCCTCTTACTCAATGTGTTACTGCATGCTGTACACAGCAGTTATATAGTGCAATGTCTATGAAAATTATATGTATACATTTTCAAAAAAATCTCAAAATATTATCATATGTAGGATAGGTGAGCTTCTACAACTTTACAAAATTTGAAAACCAAACTCAATAGCATTTGAAAGATATGAAATTGACAAAGCACTAGACAGTAAAAATCACTAGTCAACCGAATATTTCTTTTTCATATCTTTCAGATGGTATTGATTTTGACCTTCAGTTTTTTTAGGGTTGTAGAATCACACCTCCCACATCAATAGTAATTGTTTTAGAATTTTTCAAAATGTGTGCTGTTGGTTTTCATGAATAAATATTTAGTTTTGTTTGTCGGACCTGCAGTAAAATATTTGAAAAATTATAAAAACATTACCACACTTCGGGGAGTTGAGCTTCTATAATCCTGTAAAATTTGAAAACCAAACCCAATCAGATTTGATAGATATTAAAATAACAAAGTGGCAAACAGTAGCATATATTATCTTTAACTGTCAAAAAATTAACATTTTACTGTGAAAAATTCTCAGAAAATTACCACACGTAAGGGAGGTGATATTCTACAACTCTGTAAAATTTGAAGACCAATCTCAATAGAATTTGAGAGATATAAAAATAAAAAAGTGATAAACAGCAACATATACTACCTTTTACTACCAAAAAAACTGTATTTTACTGCTTATTATTCAATGTGTTACTACATGTTGTACACAACAGCTATATGGTGTAATATCCATGAAAATCATATGTATAAGTTTTCAAAAAATCTCAAACAATTACCATATATAGGATAGGTGAGCTTCTACAACTTTACAAAATTTGAAGACCAAACTCAATAGTATTTGAAAGATATGAAATTTACAAAGCACTAGACAGTGAAAAATTACTAGTAAACCGAATCTATATTTTTCATATCTTTCAGTTGGTATTGATTTTGATCTTTAAATTTTTCAAAGTTGTATAATCTCACCTCGCATATCTATAGTAATGTTTTTAGAATTTTTTAAAATGTGTAATGTTGGTTTTCATGAATAAAAATTTGGTTCTGTTTATCGAACCAGCGGTAAAATATTTGAAAAATTCTCAAAAAATTACCACACGTAGGGTAGTTGAGCTTATACAATTCTATAAAATTTGAAGACCAAACTCAATTGGAATTGAGATATATGAAAATAACAAATTACCAAACAGCAGCATATACTATCTTTCACTGTAAAAAAATAATATTTTACTATGAAAAATTCTCAAATAATTACCACACGCAGGGGATATGATATTCTACAACTTTGTAAAATTTAAAGACCAAACTCAATAGAATTTAAGAGATATAAAAATAACAAAGTACCAAACAGTATTATGTACTACCTTTTACTGTCAAGAAAACTGCATATTACTGCCTCTTACTCAACGTGTTACTGCATGTTGTAAGTAGCAGTTATATGGTGTAATGTCTATAAAATTTGTATGTATAATAAGTTTTCAAAAAATCTCAAAAAATTACCATAAGAAGGATAGATGATTTTCTACAACTTTACAAAATTTAAAGACCAAACTCAATCGCAATTAAAAGATATGAAATTGACAAAGCGCTAGACAGTGAAAAGTCACTAGTCAACCAAATTTGTCTTTTTTATATATTTTAGCTGGTATTGATTTTGGTCTTCAAATTTTTTAGGGTTGTATAATCTCGCCTCCCATATCTATAGTAATTTTTCTAGAATTTTTGAAAATGTGTACTGTTGGTTTTCATAAATAAAAATTATTTTCTGTTTGTCGAACCTGCAGTAAAATATTTGAAACATTCTCAAAAAATTACCACACGTAGGGGAGTTGAGTTTCTACAAATCAGTAAAATGTGAAGACCAAACTCAATCAGAGTTAAGAGATATAAAAATAGCAAAGTAACAAACAACAACATATATTATCTTTTACTATAAATAAAATAACATTTTACTGTGAAAAATTCTTAAAAACTTATCACACGTAGGTGAGGTGATATTCTATAACCCTGTAAAATTTGCAGACCAAACTCAATCTGATTTGAGAAATATGAAAATAATAAAATATCAAATAGCAGCATATACTACCTTTTACTTTCAAGAAAACTGCATATTACTAACTCTTACTCAATGTGTTACTACATACTGTACACAGCAGCTATATGGTGTAATATCTATGAAAATCATATGTATAAGTTTTCAAAAAATCTAAAAAAATTATCATATGTAGGACAAGTTAGTTTCTACAACTTTACAAAATTTGAACTCTAAACTCAATCGCATTTGAAAGATATAAAATTGACAAATCACTAGAATGTGAAAAATCACTAGTCAACCGAATTTGTCTTTTTCATATCTTTCAGATGGTATTGATTTTGATATTCAAATTTTTCAAAATTATATAATCTCGCCTCCCATATATATAGTAATGTTTTTAGTATATTTGAAAATGTGTATTGTTGGTTTTCATGAATAAAAAATTGTTTCTGTTTGTCGAACCTGCAGTAAAATATTTGAAAAATTCTTAAAAAATTACGACACGTAGGGGAGTTGAGCTTTTACAATACAGTAAAATTTGAAGATCAAAATCAATTGGAGTTTAGAGATATGAAAATAACAAAGTGCCAAACAGCAGCATATACTATCTTTTACTATAAAAAAATAACATTTTAGTGTGAAAAATTCTAAACAAATTACCACACGTATGTGAGGTGATATTCTACAACCCTGTAAAATTTGAAGACCAAACTCAATTTTATTTGAGAGATATGAAAATAACAATATATCAAACAGTAGCATATACTACCTTTTACTGTTAAGAAAACTGCATTTTACTACCTCTTACTCAATGTGTTACTACATGTTGTACACAGCTGCTATATGGTTAATGTCTATGAAAATCAGAAGTATAAGTTTTCAAAAAATCTCAAAAAATTATCATATATGATAGGTGAGTTTTTACAACTTTACAAAATTTGAAGACCAAACTCAATCGTATTTGAAAGATATGAAATTGACAAATCACTAGACTGTGAAAAATCACTAGTCAACCGAATTTGTCTTTTTTATATCTTTTAGCTGGTATTAATTTTGATCTTCAAATTTTTAGGGTTGTATAATCTCGCCTCCCATATCTATAGTGATTTTTTTAGAACTTTTGAAAATTTGTACTGTTGGTTTTCATGAATAAAAATTTGGTTCTATTTGTCAAACCTGCAGTAAAATATTTGAAAAATTCTCAAAAACATTACCACACATAGGGAAGTTGAGCTTCTACAATCTAGTAAAATTTGTAGATCAAACTCAATCGGATTTGAGAGATATGAAAATAACAAAGTGCCAAACATCAGCATATACTATCTTTTACTATTAAAAAAATAACATTTTATGGTGAAAAATTCTCAAGAAATTATCACACGTAGGGGAGGTGATATTCAACAACCCGTAAAATTTGGAAATTTTTACTATTCTAGCATCGAAAAAAAACAAATTTCGCTATTAGCCTCTAATCCGAAGAATTTACAAGAATAGCCTCCTCTGATAAAATCCATGAATGGATGTGCGGAAATTTTTTTTTATATTTTTTTCCTCATTTCCCGTGGACTGCGTCCGCGAGATTTTATTTTTTTTCCTCATTTCCCGCGAACTCACCTCCCGAGGCAAAAAATTTTAAAAAAATTTCCAGCGGACGGAGTCCGCGTGATGTGGGAGAAAAATAAAAACAAAATCTCATGACGCAAATCATGGAAATGAGGAAAAATATAAAGAAAATTTCACGCATCCGTCATGGATTTTACTGTAGGGAGGCTATTCTTGTAAATTCTTCGGATTAGAGGCTAATAGCGAAATTTGTTTTTTTTCGATGCTAGAACAGTAAAAATTTCTAAAATTTGAAGTCCAAACTCAATCTAATTTGAGAGATATGAAAATAACAAAGTAACAAACAACAACATATACTACCTTTTGCTGCCAAGAAAACTGCATTTTGCTGCCTATTACTCAATGTGTTACTACACCCGTGTAAAGATGTTGTCTAACACTTTATTTCTATATAGTAACATCTAGTGTAATAGCTCGTAACATGTTGTTTGTTTGAATAGTGAAAGGCAACATATCCAGTGTTTTCTAAAGTTCATGAAAAACACGTGTACAAATTTTAAAAAATAGTCAACAAAGAAATTCATATGTAGAGGATGTGAGACTCCACAATCCTTAAAAATTTGAAGACCAAAATCATTCTCATTTGAAAGTTATGGCTAAATCAAAAAGGAGATAGATTCATGTGCAAGCAGTAACTAACATTTATTAGTCATTCATGTTCAGACACGTTTACTAGTAGTTTTGCCACGTAATAGGTTTAGTCATCTGGACAGGCCATTGCACTAATTAAACCGCGCGTAGGCTCGAACAGTAAGCAAAATTGGCTGGCATGTAGAATACGCTATTCTACACGCAGTTGTAGAATAGCATTTCTATATATATTTTTGTGTATGCGTGTAGAATAGCCTAGTCTACTCTTGAGCCAATTAATCCAATCAAATCGAGCCATACATTCCACTAATTAATGCATCGGTGTAACACCCTAAAAATTTCATTAATTTAAATTTTGGAGTTATTTTGACTTTTGAAAATTTTTGGAGATTTATACAAATAAGGTTTTTCTTGAATTTAATTAAACTAATATAAAATTTAATGCAAAGTTTTATTAGAAATATTTTATTTGAGTTCAGAATGTTGAAAAATATTTTCAAGAATTTTTTGGATTTTTTCGGGTATTTTGTTATTTATTTTGGCTTTGTTTATTTATCTGATTTATTTTTAATCAGAAATATTTTAAAAATTGGGTGAATAGTGTTTGGGCCGAAACCATTCGGTCCGGCCCAAGTCAGCCCGTGCAGCCGCTTCACCGAAACCCTAGCCGCCGCGTGTCCGGTCCGTCGGATCGAGATCCAACTGTCACCGTTGCGCCGCGTCGCCCGCGTACGTGCGCCATCGTATCGTCGCTGCTTAGACGGTTGAGATGGAGCCACGTCAGTCCGACCAGGCGTAATCGCCGGAGTTAATGCCGCCGCTCGTTTCGCCGGTGTTTGCGCGCACGTTGAGGCGTCTTTATAGTCGCCGCTAAGTGCGTTGTGCAGAGCTCCTCGCGAAGCTTCTTTTGACTCCTCGCATGCACATCGAGATGCCCCAGAGACTCCGTTTTAGCTCGCCATAGTTGCTCGAGTGTGCCGCCGTAGTTTTTCGCCTTTTGCCCGCTGTCCGTTGAGTCTCCACCGTCGCCGAGGCCACCGGAGTAGCGTTCTCACCGAGACGCGTTGAACGCGCCAGTTCTTCACGCTGGAGAGACACCATAGCGTCGTCAACCGCGTCGTCTTCCCCAGCTCCAGTAACCTTCGCTCCCTCGCCGCCGTCGACTTCATCAAGCCTCGTCGACCGCTCGACCGCATCGCCGCGGTTACGCACGCCCACGTGGTCGATCCCTTTTCTTACCCAGCGTTTATCTTGACCGTTAGATCTAGATTGAACGGTGGTGATTAGATTTAGTTTCAGTGCTTGTTTAGATCTCAGCCGTTGGATCGTTAGTGTACGCGTGAGATTGCGTCGCGCATTTAAGATGAATAGTAATCAGCTCGGGTACCGTTGGCCGTTGGATTAGATGTAAACGGTAGTTGTGGGTTGAGCTATGTCGCGTGCATCCGCGCCGTTCAGATTTGAGCGTGCGGCGGAGATGACGTCGGACTCCCCCCGAATCGCGCGCAGACGCGTGTGCGCGTTGACCGAGGCAGAGACCAGATCCGACCGTTGCTTTCGGGTGCACCACTACAAGAATCCGGGAAAAATTCGTGGGCCAAAAACCCACGAATTTAAGCTAAAACCCACGAATGTAATTTAAATTCGTGAGCAAACCGTCGAATTTAGTTCACAAATTTAACTCGACGAAATTAATTAATTAAATTCGTGGGTACCCACGAATTTAAGTTAAATTCGTGGGTTTCTGCCAAGCCCACGAATTTAATTGGGAATCTGAGTTAAATTCGTGGGTTTATTAAACCCACGATGATTTAATAAACAGATTTAAATTCGTAAATTCGGGCTAAATAACCCACGAATTTAATCTGTTAAATTTGTGAGTTTATTAAACCCACGAATTTAGCAGTCATTTTTACCAAAAAAATGTATATATATATATATATATCCATATATATCCAAATGTATGTATTTATATATATATATGTATCGCACTCAATACATATAACAACTAAAGAAGAAAAGAAAAGGCAAAAAGAAAATTGAAACTAAAAATTACTAAGCGAAGAATAAATAAGAAGGATCATCTATTTTGTTCAAATCTGATCAGAAACACTAACACAAAAGACAAATTCCACAATGAAGTTCAAGCGAACGAAGAATTAACAAACGAGACACCAAACCTATTACCAAGACTAAAATATGAAACCAACCTTTTAACTCTTCAAACCGGCTTAAAACTAAGTCTCCGAATGTACAAAATTTCGCATGACCTCTCTTGTAAATAGGACATCCACTCACAGACAAAAAAAACATTTGCGCTTATAATATATATATCAATCTCTCAAACCGAAGGAGACATTCTAGCGATCCTTAGATAATCCAATCACACATCCAACGGCAATTTGTAAACTACGCAATGACGTACAACACATTACAACCGCAATAGATACAATCCACATTCCATTAAAATAAGTCCATCACAATAAGTCGATCACAACGTATCCATCACAACAAGTTATAAAGTACAACGATTATACACCAATCGAGCTCACAATGGAATTCATGCCTCGGGGTTGTTGGAGTTGTGGGCGCTACCACCACCGTCAGTACCTTTGTTGAAGATGTCTTCTATGATGTCGCCGTTAGTACGTCTTTGGAGGGCGTGACCTAGAAACCTGCAAGTTCAAGATTAACTTAGGTTGTGCTACAAGTAACATTATGCTGATTCACATGAGTATCAATATGAGAATATCAATAGTACTATTCAACCAAGACACAATATGAGAATATCAATATGATAGGTCAAGCTAAACAAGAATAGATATTATATATAAGAACTACACGTACGAGCTAGTCAAGATATGCTGCAATAATCATATGAACATCAATCTCATATTCAATGAAGCATCAAAGTAATACTCTCTAGTATTAACATAAGGCCAAGATTACAACTAAAATTATTTAATTCAACTTCCAAAGACCCCAATTGCATCACTGAGTATTCAAAAGATAACAAACAGTGAAAATAGTTCAAAGAAGCAATTAAGAGTTTTGGTAGTCATTTTAAGAGTTCAATATACAAAGTACAAATATAAAGCATTCTACAAGGATAAACAATCAGATTGTACATGGGCAAACAACACATTCTACAAGGATGCCATATAAAGCATTTAAAACATAAGTTCACAATTGAATAAGTTGTCTTAAGATAACTGTTCAATTCCAAGAAGCCAGCACAATATAAGGTTCGAAATCAAAAAGTTATTGACAGAAAGAAAAAATCAAATAGCACGTAATGGGTTAATAATTTGGTAAACCATCACTTATCTACAAGAGCACAAAGAATGAACTTTCATAAGCACACAAGTAAACCTTTTCAAGTATGAACATTGAGATGATTTGTGCAAGGTTTAAGAAAGAGTTGCCTAAATGTCCTAAAATCGACTAAGTTATGCATTTCAACAAAAATTATCACTTTTGCAACAGATTACTCAGATTGATATATACTAAAAGAATGAACTAGACACCAAACCTACTACCTCTACTAAAAGACCGAAACCAACCTTTTAACTCTTTAAAACCGGCTTAAAACTAAGTCATTGAAATGTACAAAATTTTGGCATGACCTCTCTAGTAAATAGGACATCCACTCAGCAGACAAAAAAGCATTTGCAGTTATAATATATATATCAATCTCTCAAACCAGAAGGAGACATTCTAGCAGATCCTTAGATAATCCAATCACACATCCAACAAAGAATTTGTAAACTACGTGCGCAATGACCACTCACACACGTATTACGTTGAAGATGTCTTCTATGATGTCGCCGTTAGTACGTCTTTGGGGCGTGACCCGTAAACCTTTAAGTTCAAGAATTGACAAACTTAGCTCGTGGTCGCAAACTTAGAATGTTTTCGCATCCATACCGTGGTGTCGCTCGAGGTGGCTGCAGGCCCACGAGTTGAAGTACATATGCATTCCTTGGCCCGCATAGGTGGTGGGTACATGTAGAACGGGTTTGGAGGTCGGGAGCCCTGTAAGGCATAGACAGTACATTATGCCACATATAAATCATTCATTCAAATTTTGAATAACGAATTGAACCGATCCGTCTTTACCTGTGGTGCCTCTCTGTAGAAGGTGGTCGATCTCGTGGAGTGAACATGTAGAAAGGAGGAGGAGGTCGGAGCTCTGTGGATCATAGTTTGTGACATGAAGTATACATAATAGAGTTTTTGAAAATAAAGAATGCATGAGAATATCATATAACCCGAGGTGCATCTCCTAGGGGTGGTGCCTGCATCCCAATGGGTTTATGAAGGACGCCGGGAGGCCGAGCACCCGTGATGCTTCTCCTTGTGGTGGTGGCTGCATGTGCGGAGAAAACATGTAGAAGGGAGGTGGTGGGAGCCCTATGACATAATAGTCCGGTTTGTGAATTCGTGATTTTACGAGCTAAGTGAATTAAAGAGTAATGAACTCAAGTATCTTTACTCATGAACAGAGGGCGAAACACTGCGCACGTTAGGTCCAAGAGATTGTGACATTCTTTGCATATAGATTGTTTGTTAGATTTTAATCACAAATGTAAACTTGAGCGTTTTGTTCAAAGTTGAGATTGTACCGCAGATACATTTTCATGTATTCTCGAGTCTTCTCGGCCTGCGAGCTTCCTCTCGTGCTTGACGAGACTCTTCTCGCTTGACGAGCCTCCTCTCGCGCTTCACGAGCCTCCTCGTGCGCTTGTGCTTCCCGTGCGAACCTCGACGAGCGAGCACTCCCCTGTGAGGAAACCAAGCCTCGTGGAGGACGATCGCAGTCCACAACTCCATCCCCCATGGCCCACCTACAAACGATATATACTGAAATGTGACCATGCAATATTTTTTTCCTTAGTAGAGCGAAAACAAATAAAATCAGTTTTATTAACGAACCTCCCATGCTTTAGGCCCCCTCCAGCGTGGTACAACGCTTCCACATCGACCGGTGCGGCCCTCCAATCAACCTCCGGCCCATGACGTTGTGTCATTTGTTCTGCATATGACGCCTGCAAAACAGCGTTTTGGTGCTCCTGAATGTAAATTTGCACAAAACATATTGTGTCATTTATACTTACCATCCTCTCACTAGCCCCGTCGTCGCACAACACATCCGGGTTCTGTGGATCCTCACCTTGTTGCCCCCGGATGTAAACTTCCACAAAAGTGGGAGTACTCCCACTTTCAGCCTCCTACAATGCAAAGTTATAAACATAGTGACAAATTCACTAACAATTATAATACCGATACTTACCATGCGTTGCTCTAGGCCAATGTGTCCGTCACACTGCATTTGTGCTTTCCCAATCTACTTCTTCCATTCCTCGATTTCTATTTGATTTTCTTGAAAATCCTCCGACCCCAAGATCTGCACATCCACCTCCAAGCCTCCATGTCCTTCATTATCCAATCGACCGAGCTCGAGATACTCTTGTTCACAGTGTACCTCCTCGCCTCGGTCCTCTTCTCATGTTCACCTTCTTCACCCTCTTGTAAAATTGATGACGCTTGAATGCGCATTGTTTGAACGAATCTCCGACAACCTTTTGTGCCGCCTGTTGAAGACGCTTTGGCCTTCTTCAAATCGTTGTAATCGTCTTCGTTCTCAAGCCGGAACCTCTCCTGCATATAATCACACACTGTCAAGTTGTACTTACATTTAAAACAATACTCAAATAGAGTAAATACATAACGCAAACTCACCCAGAAGCCAGCCCACACTGCGCCCTGACATGTTTGGTTGTCTTCGCCTCCTTCCACGTTCTCTTTCAACGCCCAATGCTTCCGGCCAGTGGGCGCGAATCTATCCTCACTGACTCAACCATGCCAGGGTAGTAGTACAGCGCCAAGGGCTCCCGAAGACGGCGTTAACCTTTGTAATGTGGCCCGTCCCAGTCCAACCCGGCTATTTCCAGTGCCTACAACAAAATACAAGACAAAGATGCATCAAAACAATAAGTTGTCACTTAGCTAATGCTAAAAGAGAAGATATAACTGTTACCTGCTCCCGTGTACCTCTATCAACCTCCTATCGGCCGGGTTGCATCTCGGACGAACTGAGACGGTTTTACGAAACCTGAAATGCAAATAATTAGTTCATAGACATTACAATGTAAATATGGAGATTAAATGATAATCCAATACTACACATATACCTGATGGTACCCGAAGAAGACCCGCCCTCTTCAACTGGCTCTAAGGTCGCCTCCAACTCTGCATCTGCCGCTGCCTCGGCCTCGGCGTCTGATCAGATGTCTGCTGCCCCACCGCCACCACCCCCAACGACCTCCTCGTCGTCCGCCGCCCATGTCGCCATGCTCACATCCCAATCGCCCTCCTCTGCAACCCCTACCGCCTCGTCATCCTGTGGGTGCTCCGCGCTGTTCGTGCTCTCGCCATCGGCACCTCTGGAGCTGCTCTGCCATTGTCTAATTTGCGCCGCCTCAAAGAATATGGCGCTGCCGCCGCCGAGTCGACCATCGTAACCCTTGCTCCTCGACCTTCCGGAGGATGACCACGAACTTGCCTTTAAGCTTGTCAACCTGATGCCTGAACATACTCATCTGTTCAAATTTGACAAGAGTTAGTATACAGGTTTACAAATAATTTTCAATAACTTGCAAAAAAGAATGAGACAACTATAACATGTAAAAAATGAAGGAGACAACAATGACTTGTAGAAATGAACGAGGCAACAATAATCATACAAAATATACATATCAAAAGTCGTCGGCGTCGGAATCTGCTTCTGCGACTCGTATTTCATTGAGACGTGTATTTCATTGAGACGTGCTTGAAGACGTGCAATCCTTACTGACTTTTGAGGGCGTTTTCGTGACGGGCCGGGTTCATATGTTATTACGTCTGTGGCATCGGTAGGTAATTGATCGAGTCCTGCCCCGTCGGAGACAAGGAAAGAATCCCCCATAGCTTCTTCTTGATATAAATCACCCACATCATCGTCTACGTTAGTTGCCACATACGAAACATCCCCAGGAGGATATACTTCAGGGTTAACTTTAAATACAACCCACCAAGCCTTCAAGCTACGGTGAGGATAGCTCGTAGTACACTGCTCAACTCGATGTGCAAGCACGATGTTATTGATATGGCCTCAAGTCTGAATCGTGCTTCACCTCCACCATCCCAAAGTCATCGACACGTGTGCCGCTGTGTGGATCGAACCAATGGCAATCAAAAACACAACCTTCGCTTCTTTGCCACCCCAAAGGTATACTCAATTATGTTTTGTACAACACCGTAGTAGTCTAATATATCGCCACTGGAATCGGATGATGTTGTGACTACTCCATTGCTTGAAGTGGCCGCAAGTGGACGGCTAGCTTCTAATTTCACTATTCAAAAACGAACCCGCTCACATCACAATGACTATAGCTCCTTGCCGTCACATCACCATGTGAGAGCCGCCGGAGATCCTCGTGGACGGAGGCATCACGCATACACTATATAGCAACATTCATCATCATAGTCTAATATTAAGTTACTACAACAATTCATTTTAGAAAAATGAATAAATAGTCAAATTACATGCTGACGGAACCATTGCACGAAGCTTGGGCCGCCTTTCAACCCATCACGACGTAGGTTATCCAATTGGTCAAGTCATGCAGCTTCTCGTCCGAGGCGTCAAGTAGCCTATAGGATTCCTTAACCTCCTCCGGCTATGACCCCTCCCCGGAGTTAAATTCAGTCCCCCTGCCAAGATCATCCAGCATCTCTTCCATCCGGTCGTGATCCTCCACATGGTCCAGCATCTCTTCCATCTCAATGGCCTGCCCTGCGGCCTCTCCATGACGGTGCCACACCAAATAGTTAGGCATGAACCCGTTTTTGCAAATGTGATATTGCACTATATCCTTGCTGTAGTAGCTGTTATTCTCGCAGAGGGTACACGGGCAATACACATATTCAGCTCCTCCAGCGAATGCTTGCTTCAAGAAAGCATTTGTGATCTGGCCCCATTCCCTTGAGTGCCCCCCATCACTCCTCCATCCGTCATACATCGCCCTTCGATCGTCACCCATTATCAAAGCTAAACAAATGAAACAATGTCAACGTACGACCGTGGCTTAGGTGACAAAGACAACCCTATTAGGAAAGATGTGTTCTAAACCCACCCAAGAATGGAGGCTATTGCATGCGACCTGTGACGTGCGCTACGAACCGAACGAAATTTCGGCAGCATAATCCCGCTGTTCTCCAAACGCACGCCTGATGCTGGTGCGTCGGAGAACAACAGGGTTATGTGGCCGAAATCACGCTCGAATCGCCGCACGTCCACGTGCCCTATGCAACAACCAACATTCTCGGTACGTCCAAAATACGCTGGACAATTCCGGAACCGCGCACCTCACAAGCAAATGTGAGATGCGCCGTTCCCGAACGGGTGACGCCTATGCTCTCTACTGTTCGACACAAACCCTAAACTCTAACGTTATATACAACGGCAGCGAGAAAATAAAAATATATATATCATATGCAATAATATAAAATGAGATGAAATAACTTTAAACTAATATAAAAGAGATGAAATATACCTTCTCCAACGCCGGTGGGCGTCGCGGAGGGTCCGGGCGGGTGGCGCCAGCGACACGCAGGCGGCACCGGCGATGGCGCGCGGTGGCGCGGCGGGCGGTAGGGCGCGCCGGCGGTCGGCGGCGGGCGACGTCTCGGCGGCCGAGCGGGCGGTGGCATGGCGGGAGGGCGGCCGGGCGGCGGCGGGCGGCGCGATGCAGCAGCAGCGGCGACGGCGCGGCAGCCGGTGGCCGGCCGGCCAGCAGGCGGGAGGCCGACCGGGCGAGGGGCAATGGCGGCGCGCAGCGGGCCGGGCGTCGGCGCGGCGGCGGCGGCGGGCGGCGGCGGCGCAAGGCGCGGCGGCGGGCGGCGGCGCGGGCGCGCGTGGCGAGCGGGCGCCGGGCGGGCGGGCGGCGGCGGCGCAGCAGCGCGGCGGCGGCGCGGGCGGGCGCGGCGGGCGGCGCGGCGGGCGGGCGGCCGCGCGCCGAGCGGCAACGCCGCGGCGGAGGGCGGCCGGCGCGGTGGCTCGGCGCGGTGAGTGAGGCGGCACGCAGCGGCGGCGGCGCGCGGGCGGGTGGCGCGGCGCGCGGCGACGACGCGGAGACGGCGGCGCGCGCAGCGTGAGCGAAGCGAGGCGGGCGCGGGGCGGGCGCGCGGCGCGCGCGGCGGCGCGCGTGGGCGGTAGGCGGGTGGCGGCGCGCGTGGGCGGGAGGCGTCGGTTACCGGCGTGTGCGGGCCCGTAGGGTTTTTCTTGGCCGCAATTAAATTTGTGGGGATGACCGGGCCCACGAATTTAAAAGTTTAAATTCGTGGGTAATTTTTGGCCCACGAATTTAAATTTTTAAATTCGTGGGTAACTTCTGTCCCACGAATTTAAACGATTAAATTCGTGGATATTATTTGAGCCCACGAATTTAAATAAATAAATTCGTGGGTTTCATTTTGGCCCATGAATTTAATTAAAAATGCGGGTTTTATACAAACCGATGAATTTAAATAAATAAATTCATGGGTTTTTTTTGGCCCACGAATTTAAAAAACCCACGAATTTTTCTCTGTTTCTTGTAGTGCACCGCTGCGATCTTGCCGCGTGGTCGCGCGTGAACCGAGGTGCCGCCGAACGAACGCGAGATCCAGCCGTCGGATTCGGGAGTCCCGCCGGATGCGCGACGCGTGGAGGCGAAGAACGCGATGCGTCGCCGAGTCGGTGCGTGGGATCTAGTCGTTGGATCCGAGCGACCGTCGGATGCGCGACGCGTGTCGCGTGGATTCGAGGCAGTGCGGTGTGACGCATAAGATCTGACCATTGATTCAATGAATGGCTCGGATCTTTCCGCATGGATGCACTGTGCTGGTGGACCGAGTCCACGGTGGAACCGATCCGAGCCGTGGACCGAGGCGACGTGGCGGCATCAGAAGGCTGCCACGTGTCATGCTTACATCATCGTTGACGTCATAAATATTTTTTTTATATAAAAATATGTTAGCAGAATTTCATTTCGGTGCTGACATCATCATTAGGTCATGCCGATGCAATAAACCGGGTTTTCAGAGGAAAAATATTTAGTTAATTCGGTTTATTCTTTTTAATATATTTGCAAACTTTAAAAGGCTATAACTTTTGCATTTGAACTCCGATTGAGGTGATTATAGTCTCTAAAAATTTGTAAAATTGAGATATTTTGATTTATAAATTTTATTTGAATTTTTCAGGTATTATAGTCTACTGTTTTAGTTATTTATTGCATATGTAATTTTTACGCGTAGACGCAAATTTGCCGGAAAGTTTCGAAGAAGAGTTCGTCGCTCAAGATCAAGCTTCGGATCAAGACCAGCAACTCTTTGAAGGCAAGTGATGTTTTGACCATTTTGATCCCAGTTTTTAAAATATATTTTGCTTGAAATTATGCATGCTAAATTAATTAAAAATAAATTTAAATTAATTTGGGTAATGTAGCTAATCAACCCATATTGTTAAATACCACCTTGAAATTACTATTTGTTTGCCCTGAAGTCATTGTCACCTTAGGTTGCTTATACTAGTTGGATGATAATATTGTGCCAACACGGGACGCTAGACTGTGAATAGATGCTTAGCCTTGCAACGAATCATGAATGATGTTTCGGAAATACTACAATATTGACTAATGAAATATTGAATGTATTATGAAAAGTAGTGTGATGATGCTACATGATGAAATTAAAGTACGAGACCTGTATGGTTCTGTACCGATGTTGAGTTATTGCTGGCATGTGTTGCATAATAATCAACCGGGTGGGAAATGATTTAGACTGGGGCAAGTGGCAAGAAGTTGTGTGCCAGGTGGGCCTGTGTGGCAATGGGCTGATGAGTGATGTGAGTCTGTGTGCCACATTGGGCTGTGTGCCACTGTTGAGTGTTGGAAGTCTTGCCTTGGTCAGCTAAGGACTTCACATTGCAAGTCTTTGAACAGAGTCATCCGTACAACCGCATGTCTGATATGGGACAGACCAGTTGATTAGGGTTCTAATATCTTTCCTCTGATACCTCGGGGTGACAGTACACAGGGGTGTATCTGTGTGGGGGAGTGTACCTGTGCTACGGCTTGGTGCCCATCCAACGTTGTTGACCTGTCCTATACTTCGGCTCTATGTGAGGGGAGTGATAGTGAAGGCAATACCGGAGAGGTTCCTTGGTTAAGGTAGAGGTTCCCGAAAAGCTTTGTTATGGACGATCACCTGCGTGGTGAGCGGCTGTATCTTGTTGATAAAGTGTACAACTTCTGCAGAGTGTAAAATCTATTTGAATAGCCGTGCTCGCGGTATTGAGCATTGCTCGGGGATTACAGTCAAGGGGTAGATCTTCAAAAATAAAATATGGAGAGGGTGGCTGTGTGCCAGTGCTAAAAATGATCTGTTTAAGGCTGTGTGCCGAGAATATTTGAAGAAAAACTGTTTGAAGAACTTAGCATTATATATAGCTGTTTCACTGCTTTCAATCTAAATAAGATGCTAGTTTAAAAATATTGTTTGATGCAAAAGAACCAAGTAATCCAATTCTTTGGAATAAGCCTTGCATGTAGTAATAGCACCGCATTCTGTGCATTACTCGCTGAGTGCCTTGAGTACTCACCCCTCCTTGCCTATGAAGCCCAACATCAGTGGAGGAGTCCACGCCAGCCTGGGAGGAGAAGTAAATTGAAGAGCCGGACAATTAGGGAGCAAGCCCAGTCGGTTTCCTGTGACAAGATGAAGGCTTCCACGAAGTTTATTTGTTTTTCGCTGTTTTCTTTCTTACTCTGATAATGTAAGCCCTACGTGACTGATTTATGTAAGGAGACCATAAGGTCGTACAATTCAGTTTATATAAATGTTTGCACTATTTATGATATCATTGTAATGTCCGCAATGTGCAACCTCAGAAAGATCGTGTGCAGTGATCTGGGATCGCACAGAATGCACAGAGGGTTCGGATTCTCAGAATCGGGTCCCGACAGAGGTGGTATCAGAGCAGGCTGACTGTAGGTCTTAACCCTAACTAGGTTAGTTGTGTCTGGAGGATAAAACTATTTTCTAAAATTTAACAACTTGAGCTAGAATGTTAATGAAACCTCAACTTATCTTTTCTCTCTTACTTCATATCCATGCTGAATTCTCACTATTCTTTGTTTATTTTAAAACTGAGGTCTGACCAAAGTTGTGCTGGCAGATGGTGAGGAGGATCCACACTTTTGGAGAGCGTACTGGTGGATACGCCGCAGAGTTGTGAAGGATGCTTCAGGTGCTTGGAGGATTCGATAGGCCCATGTACCGTGGTCGCACCTGGGTGGTCCATGGTCAGGTTCGGGGCATGGCTACGTCAATCACCGTCTACGCCCGTGAGCACGCGGGAGCAAGCCAGCCATTCAATATCACGGTTCGGAGGGCTACCTTTGAGGCTGGGATTCAGGAGACCGCTCGTCTGGCCATGCGGAGAATTTGTCAGGCGTATGCCGGGGAGCTTCGGGACACTGTCTTTCGTCTGCACCCACAGGAGGGAGGAGCTCCAGGAGGACAGCTTCACCTGGAGGGTGATGCGGTGGTCGTGCATCTTGCACGATTTGCAACTCCTCAGGAGCAGGTTATGGACCAGACTGTCCATGAGCTACAGTCGGTCTATGCCGCTTTGGAGGCAGTTGAGCAGACCCTTCAGGAGACCAGGTCTTTCGCTTTTTAGCGGATTGGAGAGATGGAGGACGCGCTCTACGCCAGACCGCCACATGCCGAGATGGAGCTTGACGAGGAGGAGGACCCTGAGGAGCTAGTGCCCTAGCCAGAGGAGCCGTTGGACCCAGATGCCGTGCTCGAGGGTCAGGACTCCTCAGCGCCAGTAGTGGCAGAGGGGGGTGGTCACCAGGACCAGTTCGCCCCAATGCCAGAGCACCCGCCGATGTATGCCCCGGGGGAGCCGCAGCCGGGATGGCTCGAGTGATCGAGTCTAGTTTGGTGTAGTGTTGAGACTCGAGTGTTTGAGTCGCGTCTTTGTTTCAGAGTCACCAATAGGTGTGAGTCGTTGTTGCCTTTTAATGTTGTTTGCTTGCTTTCGTTTATAAGCGTCTTGTATGTATTGCATTGCCCTTAGGCACTTGTTAGCAACCATACTATTTCATCGAAATAATAAAATTTCTAAAGGGATTAAGTTACACCTGCTTCCCCTGCATAAGTCCTTTACTTGTCTATGCTTTCTTTTTCTTAACCTTGGAAGGTTTCAACAGATGGTGAGGACTCGTGGCAATGTTGGAGCCAGCGGAAGTGGTGCTAACCAGGCAGGCAACCAGAATGAGGAGCCAATTCCTCAACCGCCGCAAGTTGATCTGCAGAACTTGGGAGCTTTTCTGGCTGTCCAAACCCAGGTCATAAGTACGATGATGCAGACCATGCAGTAGATCTGCAACCAAGCTACTGCAAATGTTCAACCAGGGGGTAACCATGGACCACACCCCTACTCAAGACTGTCGGAGTTCATGAGGACTCGCCCACCCTCATTCTCAGGCAATGTCAATCCGTTGGAGGCAGATGATTGGATGAGAACTATCGAAAGGAAATTGCACATTACCCAATGTGTAGGAAATGAGAGGGTACTCTATGCCTCTCATCAACTAGAGGGAACCGCCGCAGAATGGTGGGAAAACTTCTGTGCATCGCACGAGGATCCTCAGGGTATCTCATGGGAGGAGTTCACAACAGCCTTCCGCCAATACCATGTACCAGAGGGTATCATGGATCTAAAGAAGGAGGAATTCCGGAATCTCAAGCAGGGTGGCCAATCAGTGGCCGACTACTTGAACAATTTTACCCAGCTGGCACGCTACGCACCAAAAGATGTAGCGACAGATAAGGCCAGACAATCCCGCTTCATGAAGGGATTGAATGCGGGGTTACAAGTGGGACTGATCACCCACATTCCGGACTTCGGGAGCTGGTTAACAAGGCTCTTATTTTGGAAGACAAGCGCCGAGAGTTGGATGACAGCGGAGCGCGAGAATGGCGCAACAAGGAGGTCGTCGGGGCCAACAAAGGCGAGAGGATGGCACCTCAACGGTTCGTCCGATTCCAACCCGAGCGGTGATAGAGCACCATGGCGACAAACCGTCGATGGGCGAAATACTCAAACTCCGCCGAACGGTGGTACAGACTAGAGGGAACTCCCAGGCAGCAGGAAGACGATGCTATCACTGCAATGAGTTGGGGCATTTTGCCAATAACTGCCCCAAGAAAGGAGGTGTCACCCCAGTCCGCTTTAACCTGGGAAACACACCTGCAAGGACTCCAGCGCCGAATGTGAATCATGGAGCAACATCATCGGCAACTCTGTCTCAAGCAACCGCGTGAGGCCGAGTCAACCACATCACCGCAGATGAAGTCCAGAATGCTACGGACGTTGTACTAGGTAAGTTCCTAGTAAACTCAGTACCAGCTACTGTTTTATTCGATTCTGGAGCTTCACATTCATTTATTTCCCGAGATTTTGCTGTTCAAAATGATATGGATATAGTGAATCTTAAATGTGTGCTTATAGTCCAATCCCCTGGAGTGAAACTCCGATCAAAAGTAGGATGTTCTGGGGTAAGACTAATAATTAATGAAGTAGAGCTCCTAGCGAACTTAATCGTGCTGAATACCCAAACCCTGGATGTTATCCTGGGATTGGATTGGCTAACTAAGCACAAGGCAGTGTTGGACTGTGGATGAAGAGTCCTATCAGTCGAGAGCCCGGAAGGGAGAAGGATTGAGTTTGAAGCAACAGCAGTGCGAGATGGACAGTTGATGGTCAACAGCATGAAGGCCGTCGGTTTAGAGGATGTACCAATAGTCAGGGAATACTCAGATGTTTTTTCGGAGGATTTAGCTGGAATGCCGCTAGATAGGGATATCGAGTTCGTTATAGAACTTGTCCCAGGGACAGCTCCCATAGCTAAGAGACCCTACCGGATGTCCACAGATGAGTTGGTAGAAATGAAGAAACAGATTGAAGAATTGTTGGAGAAAGGTTTTATCAGACCTAGTTCATCGCCATGGGGAGCACCTGTCTTGTTCGTCAAGAAGAAGGACGGGAGTTTTAGAATGTGTATAGACTATCGTGCACTCAATGACGTGATGATAAAGAATAAATATCCACTACCAAGGATCGATGATTTATTCGACCAGTTGAGAGGAGAAGGAGTCTTTTCCAAGATTGATCTCCGATCAGGATACCATCAATTGAAGATCCGATCAGAGGATATTCCGAAGATTGTGTTTTCGTCAAGATATGGACATTACGAGTTCACAGTTATGTCCTTCGGTTTGACAAATGCACCAGCATATTTCATGAACTTAATGAATAAGGTTTTTATGGAATACCTGGATAAGTTCGTTGTCGTGTTTATAGATGATATCCTTATCTACTCCAAGACTAAGGAAGAGCACGCCGAACATTTAAGGTTAGTTCTTGAAAAGTTAAGGGAAGAGCAGTTGTTTGCTAAATTTAGCAAATGTGATTTCTGGAAGAATAAGGTTGAATTTTTTGGGCACATAATGACCACTGAAGGAGTTGCAGTAGATCCAAGCAAAGTGGAAGAAGTATTGCATTGGGAGCCAGCGAAGTCAGTAACCCAAATCCGTAGTTTTCTTGGAATGGCGGGATATTACCGTCGTTTTATTGAAGGATTTTCTACAATTGCGAGACCCCTTACGCAATTGCTGAAAAAGGAAAAGAAATTCTTATGGACACCAGAATGTGAAAAGAGTTTTCAGAAGTTGAAGAAACGATTAACGTTAGCACCTGTACTAGTCTTATGTGCCGCTCATCAAAGCTTCGACATCTATTGTATGCCTCGTGTTAGGGATTGGGATGCGTGTTGATGCAAAACCGAAAGGTGGTAGCATATGCATCGAGGCAATTGAGGCCACATGAGGAAAATTATCCGATCCATGATCTGGAATTGGCTGCTGTAGTGCATGCCCTAAAAATATGGCGTCATTATCTCATCGGAAACAGATGTGAAGTATATACCGACCATAAAAGTCTTAAGTATATTTTCACACAAGCTGACCAAAATATGAGGCAAAGAAGATGGCTAGAGTTAATCAAGGATTATAATGTTGGAATTCATTACCATCCTGGTAAAGCCAACGTGTTGGTGGATGCCTTGAGTAGAAAGAACCACAGTGTAAATACGCTGCTGGAATCAAGTCAGGCAGAATTGTGTAAGGATTTCCAGAAATTAGAACTGGAGATGGTACTAGAAGGATTCTTAGCAACCTTGGAAGTAAAACCTACCCTGGAAGATCAGATCAGGGAAGGACAAAAAGATGACAACAAAATCAAGAGAATTAAGTCCAAAATGGATGCAGGTAAGGCAAAGGATTTCAAGCTGGATGAGCAAGGTACTATGTGGTTTAAAGGGCGCATTTGTGTGCCGAACAAAAAGGATCTGAAGCAGTTAATTTTAGAGGAAGCCCATGACTCCAAGTACTCAATTCATCCAGGAAGTGCCAAAATGTACCAGGATCTAAAGGAAAGATTTTGGTGACCAAGCATGAAATGGGAAGTCGCCGAATATGTTGCATTATGTGACATATGTCAAAGAGTCAAAGCAATGCATCAGAGACCAGCGGGATTATTACAACCCTTAAAGATACCTGAGTGGAAATGGGAAGAGATCGGTATGGACTTCATAACCGGTTTACCCAGAACTCAAAGTGGATATGATTCCATATGGGTCATATTAGATCGTTTAACTAAAGTGGCACATTTTATACCGGTAAAGACCACTTACTCAGGGGACCGGTTAGCAGAACTGTATATGGCAAGAATTGTCTGTTTGCATGGAGTACCAAAGAAGATAGTGTCGGACAGAGGAACTCAGTTTACTTCAAGATTCTGGGGTAAGCTACATGAGGCAATGGGAACTCATTTAAACTTCAGTACAGCATACCATCCGCAGACAGATAGTCAAACTGAGAGAGTTAACTAGATATTGCAAAATATGCTGAGGGCTTATGCTTTAGCATATTCTACTTCCTGGGACAAGTGCTTGCCTTATGCTGAGTTCAGCTACAATAACAGTTATCAAGCAAGTTTGCAGATATCTCCATTTGAAGCTTTGTATGGTCGATCTTGTCGAACACCGTTGAATTGGAATGAGACCGGTGAGCGACATGTTTTTGGTCCGGATATACTTTAGAAAGCGGAAGAGAAGATCACCATGATCAGAGAGAGACTAAAGATTGCTCGGTCAAGGCAGAAAAGCTATGCCGACAATCGTCGCAGGGAATTGAGCTTTGAACCTGAAGATTTTGTGTATCTCAGAGTTACACCCCTCAGAGGAGTCAGAAAATTCCATGCCAAGGGGAAGCTCGCACCCAGATATGTTGGACCATTCAAGATCCTGAGCCGCAGAGGTGAAGTTGCATATCAATTGGAGTTGCCACAGTCATTGGCAGGAGTTCATGATGTATTTCATGTATCTCAGTTGAAGAAATGTCTCCGAGTACCAGAGGAGCAAACGCCTTTAGAAGCAATCAAGGTGCAAGAAGATCTGACTTATAAAGAGCATCCGGTGAAGATCCTAGATACATTGGACAGAGAAACGAGGACCAAGTCAACACGCTTTTGCAAAGTTCAGTGGAGCAACCACTTGGAAAGTGAAGCAACTTGGGAACGCGAAGGAGACCTAAAGAAGGAGTTTCCTAACCTATTTCTATAGACAGCCCTAAATCTCGAGGACGAGATTCTGTTAAGGGGGGAGGTTTGTAACACCCTAAAAATTTCATTAATTTAAATTTTAGAGTAATTTTGAGTTTTGAAAATTTTTGGAGATTTATTGAAAAGAAATTTGGATTTATTCAAATATGGTTTTTCTTGAATTTAATTAAACTAATATAAAATTTAATGCAAATTTTTGTTGGAAATATTTTATTTGAGTTCAGAATGTTGAAAAATATTTTCCAAAATTTTTCTGGATTTTTCTGGGTATTTTACTATTTATTTTGGCTTTGTTTATTTATATGATTTATTTTTAATCAGAAATATTTTAAAAATCGGGTGAATAGTGTTTGGGCCAAAACCCTTTTGTCCAGCCAAGTCGGCCAAGACGCCAGTCGTCTGGCCGTATTGCGCCACAAAACCCTAGCCGCCGCGTGTCCAGTCCGTCGGATCGAGATCCAACGGTCACCGTTACGCCGCATCGCCTGCGTACGTGCGCCATCGGATCGTCGCTGCTTGGACAGTCGAGATGGAGCCACGTCAGACCGATCGGGCGTAATCGCCGGAGTTAACGCTGCCGAGCGTTTTCGCTCGTTTCGTCGGTTTTAGCGCACACGTCGAGGCGTCTTTATAGTCGCCGCTGAGTACGTCTTGCAGAGCTCCTCGTGCCGCTTCTTTTGACTCCTCGCACGCACATCGAGATGCCCCAGAGACTCCGTTCTAGCTCACCGTAGTTGCTCGAGTACGTCGCCGTAGTTTTTCGCCTTTTGCCCGCCGTCCGTTGAGTCTCCGCCGTCGCCGAGGCCACCGGAGTAGCGCTCTCACCGAGATGCGTCGAACGCGCCAGTTCTTCACGCCGGAGAGACACCGTAGCATCGTCAACCGCGTCATCTTCCCCAGCTCCGGCAACCTTCGCTCCCTCACCGCCGTCAACTTCGTCAAGCCACGTCGACCGTTCGATCTGCATCGCACGGTTCTGGTACGTCCACGTCGTTGATCCCTTTTCTTACCCGGCATTTATCTTGACCGTTAGATCTAGATTGAACGGTGGTGATTAGATTTAGTTTCTGTGCTTGTTCAGATCTCAGCCGTTGGATCGTTAGTGTACGCGTGAGATTGCATCGCGTAGTTAAGATGAGCGATGTCGGCTCGGATGCAGTGGCCATTGGATTAGATCTAAACGGTAGTTGTGGGTTGAGCTGTGTCGCGTGCATGACGCCGGACTCCCCCCGAATCGCGCGCAGACGCGTGTGCGCGTTGACCGGGGCGGAGACCAGATCCGACCGTTGCTTTCGGGCGCACCGCTGCGATCTTGCCGTGTGGCCGCGGGTGAACCGAGGCTCCGCCGAACGAACGCGAGATCCAGCCGTCGGATCCGAGAGTCCCGCCGGATGCGCGACTCGTGGAGGCGAAGAACGAGATGCATCGTCGAGTCGGTGCGTGGGATCCAGCCGTTGGATCCGAGCGACCGTCGGATGCGCGACGCGTGCCGCGTGGATTCGAGGCAGTGCGGTGTGACGCATAAGATCTGACCATTGATTCAATGAACGGCTCGGATCTTGCCGCGTGGATGCGCTGTGCTGGTGGACCGAGTCCACGGTGGAACCGATCCGAGCCGTGGACCGAGGCGGCGTGGCGACATCAAAAGGTTGCCACGTGTCATGCTTACGTCCACGCTGACGTCATAAATATTTTTTTTATATAAAAATATTTCATCCGAATTTCATTTCAGTGCTGACGTCATCATTAGGTCATGCTGACGCAATAAACCGGGTTTTCAGTGGAAAAATATTTATGTTAATTCGATTTATTCTTTTTAATATATTTGCAAATTTTAAAAGGCTATAATTTTTGCATTTGAACTCCGATTGAGGTGATTCTAGTCTCTAAAAATTTGTAAAATTGAGATCTTTTGGTTTATGAATTTTATTTGAATTTATGAGGTCTTATAATCTACTGTTTTAGTTATTTATTGCATATGTAATATTTACGCGTAGACGCAAATTTGCCGGGAGGTTTCGAAGAAGAGTTCGTCGCTCAAGATCAAGCTTCGGATCAAGACCAGCAACTCTTTGAAGGCAAGTGATGCTTTGACCATTTTGATCCCAGTTTTTAAAATATATTTTGCTTGAAATTATGCATGCTAAATTAATTAAAAATGAATTTAAATTAATTTGGGTAATGTAGCTAATCAACCCATATTGTTAAATACCACCTTGAAATTACTATTTGTATGCCCTGAAGTCATTGTCACCCTAAGTTGCTTGTACTAGTTGGATGATAATATTGTGCCAACACGGGAGGCTAGACTGTGAATAGATGCTTAGCCTTGCAACGAATCATGAATGATCTTTCGGAAATACTACAATATTGACTAATGAAATACTGAATGTATTATGAAAAGTAGTGTGATGATGCTACATGAAGAAATTGAAGTACGAGACCTGTATGGTTCCTTACCGATGTTGAGTTATTGCTGGCATGTGTTGCACAATAATCAACCGGGTCGGAAATGATTTAGACTAGGGCAAGTGGCAAGAGGCTGTGTGCCAGGTGGGCCTGTGTGGCAATGGGCCGATGAGTGATGTGAGTCTGTGTGCCACATTGGGCTGTGTGCCACTGTTGAGTGTTGGAAGTCTTGCCTTGGTCAGCTAAGGACTTCACCTTGCAAGTCTTTGAACTGAGTCATCGTATAACCACATATCTGATATGGGACAGACCTAGTTGATTAGGGTTCTAATATCTTTCCTCTGATACCTCGGGGTGACAGTACACGGGGTGTATCTGTGTGGGGGAGCGTACCTGTGCTACGGCTTGGTGCCTATCCAACGGTGTTGACCTGTCCTATACTTCGGCTCTGTGTGAGGGGAGTGATAGTGAAGGCAATACCGGAGAGGTTCATTGGTTAAGGTAGAGGTTCCTGAAAAGCTTTGTTATGGGCGATCACCTGTGTGGTGAGCAGCTGTATCTTGTGGGTAAAGTGTACAACCTCTGCAGAGTGTAAAATCTATTCGAATAACTGTGCTCGCGGTATTGAGCATTGCTCGGGGATTACAGTCAAGGGGTAGATCTTCAAAAATAAAATATGGAGAGGGTGGCTGTGTGCCAGTGCTAAAAATGATCTGTTTAAGGCTGTGTGCCGAGAATCTTTGAAGAAAAACTATTTGAAGAACTTAGCATTATATATAACTGTTTCACTGCTTTCAATCTAAATAAGATGCTAGTTTAAAAATGCTGTTAGATGCAAAAGAACCAAGTAATCCAATTATTTGGAATAAACCTTGCATGTAGTAATAGCACCACATTCTATGCATTACTCGCTGAGTGCCTTGAGTACTCACCCCTCCTTGCCTATGAACCCCAACATCTGTGGAGGAGTCCACGCCAGCCTGGGAGGAGAAGTACATTGAAGAGCCGGACAATTAGGGAGCAAGCCCAGTCGGTTGCCTATGGCAAGATGAAGGCTTCCACGAAGTTTATTTGTTTTCCGCTGTTTTCTTTCTTACTCTGATAATGTAAGCCCTGCATGGCTGATTTATGTAAGGAGACTATAAGGTCGTACAATTCAGTTTATATAAATGTTTGCACTATTTATGATATCGCTGTAATGCCTATAAAGACTATGTGTGTCAGCGTGATCCTGGACTGGCACAGAATGCACAGAGGGTCCGGATTCTCAGAATCGGGTCCCGACAATCGGACTGCTCCAGTCGATAGTGTCATGCATGCCATTAACCAACTAGTAAATGCATTTCTTGTTTGTACAAGAATCTTTTTTTTTTTGTTTTAGTCGTAACTTTTTATTCGCAACTCCGATTCACAAACGATTTTCACCAGTAGCATACTAACGACGAGAGAAATAGAATGATATAAGTCTTGCTAATAAATAGTCTTTTTTTGCTATTAGGTGACAGGTATTACTATATGTATAAATAAATTTTACTATCTGTATACATAGATTGTACTATCATGTAGAGTGTTCAACAGCCTGTGTATTATATGTAGTAGCAAAACCTTATCATGTAAAATTAATGAAAAACACATGTAAAAGTTTTAAACAACTCTTAAAAAATTATGATATGCAGAGGTGAGATTCCACAACCCAATAAAATTTTAAGACTAAAATAAATTTCATTTGAAAGATATGAAAAATACAAATTCAGCTAAAAAGTGACTTTATCGTTGTTTAACAGTATTCATCCGCTGTTTGTCAATTTCATTTCTTTTAAATTCCATTGAGTTTGCTCTTCAAATTTTGCAGGGTTGTAGCAGCTCACCTTCCCTATGTATGGTAATGTTTTGAGATTTTTTTCAAAACATGTACATATGATTTTTATGGAGTTTTCATGATTAGGGTGTTTACTACCAATGAACAACTAAAATCCATGAAAACAACAATTGAAAGTGTTCAAACATTCTCAAAAAAGTACCATACGTAGGGAAGATGAGATTATACAACTCTGGAAAAATTTAAGACCAAAATCAATTTCATATGAACGATATGAAAAAGACAAATACAACTAAATAGTTATTTTGTTGTTGTTTAGCACTATTCATCCACTGCTTCTCAATTTTTATATCATTCAAATGCCATTGATTTTGGTTGTCAAATTTTGCAGAATTGTAGAAACTAACCTCCCCTACATATGGTAATGTTTTGAGAATGTTTCAAAATATGTACATATGAGGGTAGTTTACTGCCAAATGAACACCAAAATTACTGATGTGTGTAAGATTTCACTAGTGAACAGACGCGTAACATTTTACAAACGGTTCTCATTTGAGTTTATCATCTATTACAGTAATGTTTACGACCGTCTACATATTATTTTAATACAGGGCCGACAAATAGAACTAAATTCTTGTTCTCACAGTTCACTTCTTTTTAGTATAGTAAAACTGTAACATCCCAAAATTTGAGTTTTGGAATGTTGAATTCAAAAATAAACCATTTGCATTTTCTTGAATTAATTACAGCTTAATTTGAATTTTCAAGTAATGAAAGGATTTAATTTGACTGAACTATTCATCAAACTAAAGATTTTCAGTTTTAGTTGGGTTCATTGTGCTCCAAGAAATTTTTCTGTATTTTTTGGGGATTTTTCTGAATTTATTTGCTATTTATTTGCACTTATTCGAATTTTGGAATTTCCTTAATTCGGAAAATGATTTTTATTTCTAAAATCCTCTCGGGCCGAATTCCCGTCCGGCCCATTCCTTTTTCCCCTTTGGTCCGGCCCAACTTCCCTCCTCGGCCCGTTTTGTCGCGCACTGTGTAGCACGCCAGCCCGCGCCGTGTCAGCCATCCGATTCACGACACGTGTGCGGTCTGGATGCTTTCGCGTCGCCCCGCCGCTGCTATCCCGAACCCTAACCCTAACCACCTTCGGATTCCGTGCAAGTCACCGCCACATCGACGTCAGGGTCGCGCATGCCTTCCAGGGCTATTTAAGGCCGTCGTCGCACCCCGTACGAGGTTCCCCTCACGCCGCCGCTCATCTTGCCCCATCCATCATCGCCTGAGAGCTCTCCGTTCGTCCTTGCGCCCTCGCCGGAATTCTCCACCATGGCTGAAGCTTTCCGCCACCTCTAGCTACTCCGTTAGACCCCCTCCTCCGCAGCCGAGCCACTCTTCATGTCGCCCACGACCTCCTCTTCCAGATCCGAGCCGAGCCCGATCCGTTGTTTTTCCATCGAAGGCCGTGTCATGTTCTTCGTGGCCGGTGAGTTGCGCCGCCGCCACGCCGTTGACCTCCAACGACCGTGCTCCGCCGTCCGATCTCCAATGGGCATCCCGGATTGCGCCGCGTCGCCGCAACTGCAGTCTTGCGTCTCTGCCGTCCGATCTGGCCATGCCGCCAGATGCATGATGCGTGGCGTGTCCGCGTCAGCGCTCGATCAGCCGCCTCATCTGCAGATGATGTCAGCGGTGACATCAACCCTAGCGCTGTCCCCGTGAGCCTGGTCCACCGTGGACCAGCCCAAGTCCGTGGACTCGGTCCATAGACCGAGGGTCCCACCTGTCTGTGAAATAAGAATTTTTGGGATTTATTTTTATTCGGGAAATTGATTGCTAACGTCAGCGTTGCCCAATAAATCGATTTTCCAATAGAAAAATAAATTGAGAAATTCGGATTTTCTTATTTTCAACATTTTATCCGAATTTAATCTTTCGGAGGCTCGTTCTCTCTCATACGAACTCCGATTGAGGCGATTGAAGTGTCTAAATTTTTCTAAAATCAAGTTCTACCTTTGAGAGCCATTTTTTTCAGTCTTAAGCTTGTTTGAGTCTCTGTTTGGTATTTATTTGTATTCGTTGTCTTCTTTTCCGGTAGACGCTAATTTCGAGGGAGCGAATGGAGACTTTGAAGACCAAGACCCAGCTCTAGATCAGCAAGGCAAGTCGTAACATTTGATCATATTGAACCTATGTTTGAAAAAGTACTTTTCTTTATACAATTGCATGCTATTTCTGTACAATGATTATTTGCCGGGAATAGTTATATACCTAGTTGACAGTATGCCACCTTGATTATAGGGGTGCCATGTATCCATTGTTAAACCTAGGTTGGGACATTACTAGTTGGACATAATCATTATACCAACATTGGGTTATCGTAGCTATGCTTAGACTTGCTTGGTTGTACGAAGGGATTCATGTCACATGTTGAATAATGTTAATCTTGACTTAATGAGATATTGAATTGTGGCCGTTAGCCACTGTTGTAAAATTTGTTGTACCATGACAGGGTTTGCCATTGGTCTTGGTTGAACGAATTGTTTTCCCTCGGGCAAGTGATCGTGCAGTAAAGGGGGTGCTTTCTAGCACATTGGGATGTGGATGTCTTGCTTTAGACAATTTAAGGACTTAATCTTGTGCGCCATTGAACTGGGCCTAACCGTACTACCACATGTCTGGTATGGGACATACCTAGCTGATTAATTTGCAATTTCTAGCCTTGAGTACTGCCAATTGGTGGTGTTCGAGATGGACGGGTAGATTCGCAAGGCGCAAGAGGGGCCCCTACGGGGTGAAACCTTAGCGGGCAGTACCGAGTTTAGACAGTGCATTGTAAAGGTTTTATCGTGATTTCTCTGCCGGCACACCAAAGGAGGTGTGCTAATGGCCAGGCACAAGGAGAATATCATGTATTGTGGGTAAAGAAGTACAACCTCTGCAGAGTGTAAAACTATTCGAATAGCCGTGTCCGCGGTCATGGACAAGCCCGGGAATTTCACACGGGGTATAGAGTGTTTCGTGAAATATGGAATTGTTGGGATGTGAACGGGAGTTCACTGATGTTTTGTTGTCTAAAGTTATACTGTTGAATTTATTGGTTGATACCTGTTTTAGAAGGTGTAGGGTGATGCATCGCCATTCTGTTCATGTTGTCTACCATTGATCTATCAGTTATTTATTTATCTTTTGATAAATGTGCTTTCAATCTATTTATTGTATTTCAATTCAAGTTATTGCTTTTTGCAAATGAACCATATGGCCATCCTTGTCAAGCCGTGCATGAATATATTGCATCAATTTCCTATGGCTTGCTGAGTACTTTTTGTACTCACGGCTATACGCCTTTGTTGATCAGTTGCTGAGGAAGGATCAGGAAATGCTGAATATCATGTGGAGGAATTCTATGAAGACTACGTGGATTAGGAAGGCGTTTCCCCAGACGATTGCCTGTGGCATGTCGAATGGCTCAAGTTATCTTTTTTGCTGCAATAGTTATTTGTTTCTTAAGCCCTTAAGGCATAATGGTGTAAACATTGACCCTAAGGTCGTTTGCTTTATTTAATAATGCATCTTTCTTAGTTGATTCGTTGTATAGAATAATATTGCATCTATGTTTCCACTGTGTGCACTAGCGTGATCCTGGACTAGTGCAGAATACAGAGGGTTTCGGATTTGCAAATCCGGGTCCCAACAGAGATGGTTTCAGAGCCATATCGATTGTAGGTCGCTATCCTAGTTAGCATGGTCTTCAAAATTATTTTCTAAATCAAACCAACAAATTGGTACTTAATAGCTTTCATCTCCTCTCATCTTATCCTTAGGTTCTTATTCCTCTCCTTTGCTGAAATATTATTTCAAAAATTTAATTTGATCTTATCTCATGAAACTTCTCAAAGCCTCGAGTCTTCTGCAAAGAATCAAATCAAGGGAGACGATGATCAAGCCATTAAAGACATATCCGAGAAGACTACCATATAAGATAGGTTTTGGTGCTCAGCGGAGCATGTTAACCCCTTTCGGTTCAGTTACGTTTAGTCCGTGTGTACTAGGATTTTTATTGCTTGTGTGCCTGGTATGTTGTACACTTGCCCCAAGCACGGTGTTGCAGCCATACCTTTAGTTGAAAAAGCTTTATTTGCCTCTTTATTTTTGTAGCCTTTTCGGCTGTGTCCTTTTGTCCCTGGGTATTTCCTTCTCCCCTAGATGATGTTACCACTTGTCTATTTCTTTTCCCTGTTACCTATCAAACCCTTGGATATACTCCAGAGCGAGTATCAACCATCTTGCCATTGTTCTGGAGCCGGTCGCAGTTCGCCAGTGGATGCCAGTGCCAGTGCCAACACCAACCCCAATCCCAATGCTCCAGCGCCATCTCCAGCAGTGACAGATTAGAACATGGGACATTTTCTGGCAGCTCAGACTCAGCTAATGAACACAATGATGCAGAATATGAACAACATGATGAATCAGCAAAACCAGACTGTAGTTGCTCTAGTTAACTTGTTAAACCATCAGAATCAAGCAGCCGCTGCACCTCCTCAAGCTCGTCCGCAGTCCAAGCTAGCAGAATTCACGAGGAATCTCGCTGTGAATTGGAAGAATCCCATAAGAGAAAGATGATGCCGCATGGAATCCATCAAAGTCATCAGCAGAGAGCTAGAACTAATACACAACAGCCTGCTCGTTTCACTCCTCCAAATGCATTTAGGACCCCTGCACCAGCACCCCGCCCTGCTCCTTCGGGAAATCGCAACCTCAACACCAACAGCAATCCACCTCAGAGGACCAATAATCCAACTGCAGGAGTCACATGTTTCAGCTGCCATGAATTGGGGCACTATGCCAACAGTTGCCTAAGGAAGCAAGCTTTGACGCCAGTCCAAATGGAGCAAAGTTAAAATTTTGAGCTGCTACAGACAAGTCTGAAGGGATAAAAGTTTGCGGTGCTAAAGGAATATGTTTAGAAGGTGTGCCAGTCACCAGAGAGTTTCCTAATGTGTTTCCAGATGAGTTGCATGGGATGCCACCAGATCGGGTTATAGAGTTTCTGATCGAGCTAGTTCGTGGAACACCACCCATTTCCAAGAGACCTTACAGGATGCCTGCTAATGAGTTAGCTGAGGTAAAGAGATAGATTAAAGAGCTACATGATCAAGGTTTTGTTCGACCAAGTTCTTCGTCATGGGGAGCGCCAGTTCTTTTAGTTGAAAAGAAAGATGGAACTCAGAGAATGTGTGTAGATTATCGCCCACTCAATGAGGTCACCATCAAGAATAAGTACCCTCTGCCAAGAATTGATGATTTGTTTGACCAACTTCAAGGAGCCGGAGTGTTCTCGAAGATTGACTTGAGATCAGGTATTCACCAGTTGAAGATTCGTCAAGAGGATATTCCCAAGACCGCTTTTGTGACCCGGTATGGACAGTATGAGTATACCGTGATGTCCTTTGGGATTGACCAATGCCCCTGCTTACTTCATGACCTTGATGAATAAAGTATTCATGGAATATTTGGATAAGTTTGTTGTTGTTTTCATTGATGACATTCTAATCTACTCCAAAAGTGAGGAAGAACATGAGGGTCACTTGCGCCAAGTTTTAACGAAGCTAAGAGAAAACCAGCTTTATGCAAAGTTCAGTAAATGTGAGTTCTAGATGAAAGAAGTTGCTTTTCTAGGACATTTCATATCAGCAGAAGGAGTCGCTGTTGACCCTGGTAAGGTACGAGATGTGCTAAGTTGGGAGTCACCCAAGACGGTACCCCAAATCCGAAGTTTTCTTGGAATGGCAGGATATTATCGCCGTTTCATAGAAGGGTTTTCTAAAAAAGCTAGACCGCTCACTCAACTCTTAAAGAAGGAGAAGAAATTCGTTTGGACACCAGAGTGTGAGCAGAGTTTCAAAGCGCTAAAGAAGTGTTTGACAACTGCCCCAGTGCTTATCCTGCCAGATAATAGGAAGGATTTTGAGATATTTTGTGATGCATCCCAACAAGGACTCGGTTGTGTGCTAATGCAAGATAAGAAGGTTGTAGCATATGCTTCGCGACAACTAAGGCCATATGAAGTTAACTATCCTACCCATGATTTAGAATTGGCAGCCGTAATGCATGCTTTGAAGATTTGGCGTCATTACCTCATTGGTAATCGTTGTGAGGTTTATACTGATCACAAGAGTTTGAAGTACATTTTTACCCAAGTCGACCTCAATATGAGACAAAGAAGATGGTTGGAATTAATCAAGGACTATGACATTGGGATTCATTATCATCCAGGCAAAGCCAATGTCGTAGCTGATGCTTTGAGTAGAAAGAGCTACTACAACACTCTGATGATTAAGGAAAGTCAGCCAGCACTCTATAAGGAATTTCAGAAGCTTAGTTTTGAATTGGTTCAGGAAGGTTATTTAGCTACTTTGGAAGTACGTCCTAAGTTGGAAGATCAGATTCGAGAAGCACAGGTAGATGATGCTGATGTCAAGGAGATTAAGAGCAATATGAAGAAAGGAAAAGCCCCAGGTTTCACTGAAGATGAACAAGGTACTATTTGGTATGAGAAGCGTATTTGCGTACCAGATGAGAAAGAGCTTAAGGAGTTGATTCTCAGAGAAGCGCATGAGACTTTATACTCCATTCATCCTGGAAGTACCAAGATGTATCAAGATCTCAAGGAAAGGTATTGGTGGCCCAGCATGAAGCGTGAGATTGCAGAGTATGTTGCACTTTGTGATGTCTTCTAGAAGGTCAAGGCAGAGCATCAAAGGCCAGCAGGATTGCTACAGCCATTGAAGATTCCAGAGTGGAAGTGGGAAGAAATTGGTATGGATTTCATTACCGGATTTCCTAAGACCCAATCAGGTTATGACTCGATCTGGGTAATAGTGGATCAATTGATTAAGGTAGCTCACTTAATTCCAGTTAAGACTACCCATGCAGGAGATAAATTAGCAGAATTATATATGTCAAGGATCGTCAGTCTTCACGGAGTGCCTAAGAAGATATTATCTGATAGAGGAACCCAGTTTACCTCTCGTTTTTGGCAAAGTCTGCATGAAGCCATGGGAACTCATCTCAGGTTTAGTACTACCTATCACCCTCAAACCGATGGACAGACTGAGCGTGTGAATCGATTCTTGAGGATATGTTAAGAGTTGTGCCTTAACTTATGGTGACAAGTGGGACAAGTGTTTGCCCTATGTCGAGTTTTCATACAACAATAGTTATCAAGCCAGTCTACAAATGTCGCCTTTTGAAGCCTATATGGAAGAAAGTGCAGAACCCCTCTCAACTGGAAGGAGTCGGGATAAAGACAATTGTTTGGTCCTACCATACTGCAAGAAGCCGAAGAGCAAGTTCAGCTAATTCGAGACAGGTTGAAGATCGCTCAAAGCAGACAGAAGAGTTATGCAGATAATCGTTGTCGAGATTTGAGTTTCGAGCCCAACGATTATGTTTATCTCAGAGTCACCCTCTCAAAGGAGTTAAGAGATTTCAAGTAAAAGGAAAGCTTGCCCCTGGATATTTGGGACTGTTCAAAATCTTGGAACGAAGAGGAGAGGTTGCCTACAAGTTAGAATTACCTCAGTCTTTTGCCGGAATCCATGATGTGTTCCATGTATCGCAGTTGAAGAAATGCTGCGTGTGCGGAGAGAACAGATGCCATTGGAAGCCATTGATTTGCAAGGATCTTACCTATAAAGAGTAACGGTGAAAATTTTGGATATAGCAGAGCGTATCACGAGGAGCAAGATCATCCGTTTTTGCAAGGTCCAGTGGAGCAATCATTCAGAAGAGGAAGCAACTTGGGAGCGAGAAGAGGATCTGAAGTCCGAGTTTCCCCACCTATTCTCTAGCCGGCCAGAATCTCAGGGTCGAGATTCCATTTAAGGGGGGAGGTTTGTAACATCCCAAAATTTGAGTTTTGGAATGTTGAATTCAAAAATAAACCATTTTCATTTTCTTGAATTAATTCTAGCTTAATTTGAATTTTCCATTAATGAAAGGATTTAATTTGACTGAACTATTCATCAAACTAAAGATTTTCAGTTTTAGTTGGGTTCACTGTGCTCCAAGGAATTTTTTTGTATTTTTTGGGGATTTTTTTGAATTTATTTGCTATTTATTTGAATTTATTTGCACTTATTTGAATTTCTAGAATTTCCTTAATTCAGAAAATGGTTTTTATTTCTAAAATCCTCTCGGGCCGAATTCCCGTCCGGCCCGTTCCTTTTTCCCCTTTGGTCTGGCCCAACTTCCCTCCTCGGCCCGTTTCACCGCACACTATGCAGCCCGCCAGCCCGCGGCGTGTCGGCTATCCGATGCACGACACGTGTGCGGTCTGGATGCTTCCGTGTCACCCCGCCGCCACCGTCCCGAACCCTAACCCTAACCACCTCCAGATTCAGTGCGAGTCACCGCCACCTCGACATCCGGGTCGCGCACACCTTCGGTGCTATTTAAAGCTATCGTCGCACCCCGTACGAGGTTCCCCTCGCACCGCTTCTCACCTTGCCCCATCCATCATCGCCTGAGAGCTCACCGTTCGTCCTTGCGCCCTTGCCGAAATTCTCCGCCGTGGCCGAAGCTTTCCGCCGCCTCTAGCTCCTCCGTTAGACCCTCTCCGCCGCAGCCGCCTCTTCGTGTCGCCCGCGACCTCCTCTTCCAGATCCGAGCCGAGCCGAGCCCGATCCGTTGTTTTTCCGCTGATGGCCGTGTCATGTTCTTCGTGGCCAGTGAGTTGCGCCGCCGCCTCGCCGTCAACCTCCAGCGACCGCGCTCCACCGTCCGATCTCCAATGGGTGTCCCGGATTGTGCCGCGTCGCTGCAACCGCAGTCTTGCGTCTCTGCCATCCGATCTGCCCATGCCGCCAGATGCGTGACGCGTGGCGTGTCCCCGTCAGCCGCCTGCGTCAGCGCCCAGTCAGCCGCCTTGTCAGCAGATGACGTCAGCGGTGACATCAACCCTAGCGCTGTTACCGTGAGCCCGGTCCACCGTGGACCAGCCCAAGTCCGTGGACTCAGTCCATAGACCGAGGGTCCCACCTGTCTGTGAAATAAGAATTTTTGGGATTTATTTTTATTCGGGAAATTGATTGTTGACGTCAGCGTTGCACAATAAATCGATTTTTCAATATAAAAATAAATCGAGAAATTCGGATTTTCTGATTTTCAACATTTTATCTAAATTTAATCTTTGGAGGCTCGTTCTCTCTCATACGAACTCCGATTGAGGCGATTGAAGTTTCTAAATTTTTCTAAAATCAAGGTCTACCTTCGAGAGCCATTTATTTTCAGTTTTGAGCTTGTTTGAGTCTCTGTTTGGTATTTATTTGTATTCGTTGCCTTCTTTTCCGGTAGACGCTAATTCCGAGGGAGCGAACGGAGACTTCGAAGACCAAGACCCAGCACTAGATCAGCAAGGCAAGTCATAACCTTTGATCATATTGAACCTATGTTTGCAAAAGTACTTTGCTTTATACAATTGCATGCTATTTCTGTACAATGATTATTTGCCAGGAATAGTTATATACCTAGTTGACAGTATGCCACCTTGATTATTGGGGTGCCATGTATCCATTGTTAAACCTAGGTTGGGACATTACTAGTTGGACATAATCATTATACCAATATTGGGTTATCGTAGCTATGCTTAGACCTGCTTGGTTGTACGAAGGGATTCATGTCACATGTTGAATAATGTTAATCTTGACTTAATGAGATATTGAATTGTGGCCGTTAGCCACTGTTGTAAAATTTGTTGTACCATGGCAGGGTTTGCCATTGGTCTTGGTTGAACGAATTGTTTTCCCTCGGGCAAGTGATCATGCAGTAAAGGGGGTGTTTTCTAGCACATTGGGATGTGAATGTATTGCTTGAGACAACTTAAGAACTTCATCTTGTGCGCCATTAAACTGGGCCTAACCGTACTACCACATATCTGGTATGGGACAGACCTAGCTGATTAATTTGCAATGTCTAGCCTTGAGTACTGCCAATTGGTGGTGTCCGGGATGGACGGGTAGATTCGCAAGGCACAAGAGGGGGCCCTGCGGGGTGAAACCTTAGCGGGCAGTACCGAGTTTAGATAGTGCATTGTAAAGGCTTTGTCGTGATTTCTCTGCCAGCAAACCAAAGGAAGTGTGCTAATGGCCAAGCACAAGGAGAATATCATGTCTTGTGGGTAAAGAAGTACAACCTCTGCAGAGTGTAAAACTATTCGAATAGCCGTGTCCGCGGTCATGGATAAGCCTGGGAATTTCACACGGGGTATAGAGTGTTTCATAAAATATGGAATTGTTGGGATGTGAACGGGGAGTTCATTGATGTTTTGTTGTCTAAAGTAATACTGTTGAATTTATTGGTTGATACCTGTTTTAGAAGGTGTAGGGTGATGCATCGCCATTCTGTTCATGTTGTCTACCATTGATCTATCAGTTATTTATTTATCTTTCCATAAATGTGCTTTCAATCTATTTATTGTATTTCAATTCAAGTTATTGCTTTCTGCAAATGAACCATATGGCCATCCATGATTATATATATAATGAACCGGTGACAGATTATATATATAATGGGGCACCATGGAGCCTAGGCTCCATGGTTTCAAATGCGCGGATTTAAGGCAAATTCGGGTATATTTTTTTTAAAAAAAAATAGTTTTAGGGTATATACCCATCTATAACAATTCAAATAAAACACATAACTTTGAAAAAATATACTCGAATTCAAAGATTTTAAACAAATTTAGATTGCATGCTTTGCTGATTTATATATATAATCAGCACAAACCTACAAACAAACTATCATAAAAAAAACTCTATTTTAAATTTTAGTTCAAACTTGTTTGAACTAGTTAGTAAACTAGTTAAACTCAACATCCTAAAAATTTCAAAAAATTAAACGTACAATACATAGGAGAATATACCCATTTTGTATCATGGAGCCTAGGCTCCATGGTGCCCTATGGTACTATATATATATATATATATATATATATATATATATATATATATATATATATATATATATATGTGTGTGTGTAAAATCTGTCACTGACAGCAAAAATGATTGTGAACTAGCCAGTGACTGATTTTATTATCCGTATATATAGATTTTACTATCATGCAAAGAGTTCAATGACCTATGTAGTTGTGCAGTAATAAAAGGTTACAATATATAGATTATATAGATAGTAAAAGCTTGCCATGCTGTGAACCAGTCGCACAGATCCTTAAAGCTTGTCGTGTTGTGTCCTGGCAAAGAGATAATAAAGTCTAATATATGCAGTGGGTTTACAATGCGACGGTTAATCTTGCTTTGACTGCTCTCCAGTCTAAAAGAAACTGATGAGTTATATATTTGAGTATAGTATTGCTGCCTGATTATTTATCGACAGCACAACTACTACTCTGCGTTTGTCGTACAACCTAAACATCTCTGCAATCTCTTGGGCATATAGCGGAGAACAAGTTGACATGGTGGCAAGTCTTTGCTGTTGCTAGGTGAAACACCATAACGTAGAGAGTTTAATTTTTTGATCTGTCATCTGTGCTAAAAGAGCTTCTCATCTGATCGATGGCTTGTCAGGCATACTAAGTGCGCACGAGAAAGTAACTTACTCAAAGCTTTTACTGTTTATCTGTATAGATTTACTATTCATATGTTGTAAGCTTTTACTATTAAACATACTATACAGGCTACTAAATCTCTACATAATAGTGAAATCTATGTATACGGATTGTAAAATTTGTCACCGGATAGCAAAATGATTGTTTATTGGCAAGACTTATATTATTCTATTACTCTTGTCGTCAGTAAGCTTCTGGTAAAAACGGTTTATGGCTCGAAGCTGCGAATAAAAAGTTATAACTAAAATAAAAAAACAATATTTATGTACAAGCAATGAACTACATTAACTAGTTGGTAGTTGGTTAGTGAGATGCAAGTGGATTCCAGTGAATCTTGACCACAACTTATTTTTGACGCGGCGACTCCCAAATCCTTCTCTATCACACGCACAACCACATAATTTGAAACTAAATAATTCAGCGAAATGTCATTGCGATTCCACTGATTTATGTTGAATAGATACCTGCCTGCAGCTTGTCTCGGTTTCCAATAGCTGTGCCGCGCTCGCCGACGCCCGCTAAGATTGCATTTCATCACTTCCCAGCGACCATCTTTCTATTCACCGCCATCACTGTTTCGGTGTTTCCTAATGATGGTATTTAGAAAATAATGATGCTCGATCTCTGATGCTTGTACGATGCAACTGTCAGGAAAGATCTCGGCTTCTTCAGAAATTATAACTGATAGGCATTGGACACGGAGGGAAGATCTTGGCTTCTTCAGAAATTAGAACTGATAGGCATGGGAGGAGACATGGATCGGGAGAAGTGAAGAAAAAGGGACAGTATGGCTTGATCTAGTAATATAGGTTGTTTTGGATATAAGTGTAGTTAAATTTTTGAAACATCGACTATCAATATCTTTTTAAAAATTTAAATTAGATAAATGAAAATCGTATGTGCATATTTGTCTCAAAAAGTACTTTCATAATATTAGAATTTTATTGAGTTTAATAAATATACTACAATAAAAACTAGTGGTCAAAGTTATGTTTTAGAGACCGTGTTGATGTCCAAAACGATATATATTTATGACCAGATGGAGTATATACATTCAGTAGTCAATCTGAGCAGTTATATATTGTCTGTGGGTGAAAAAGGCTCTCATTTTGCACTTAAGCTTGTATACCCAAATGGTTAGATTGTGTAATCACATAAAAGGAGGTCGCTAAGTTAGATCCATGCTCTACCAATTTACATGTATGTGCTTAGTAGGGTCATGTATTGGTGTATGCTGCAATTCAGTTGTCCATCTAAAAAACTTTTAGTCTTTTAAAGAGAAATATGTCACAACTTCTTTAATTAGTATGGCACATCGTCTTTTTAAGTGGAGTGTCACACCGAGTTTCCAGTCCTCATTATTAATTCAAATAAATAGGATGGTTGATGGAGGCATGGAGCTATATGGGACTCTGGGGGAGTGTTCCTCATATAATGCTTTAGGATCAGTCAATTCTGCTCATTTATCTAGACAGTTGAATTCAAAAGAAAAAAAATCGGGACAGTTTTTATTTTTAAGAGTATATGTATATGTGGTTCGTTCATGACATTTTTAGTGGACATGACGAGTGTCAAATATTTAGGGTACGGACAAAAATATATAGGCTTAGGAATTTTTTTATTATAGCTTAAAGCAAGCATTTTGGTTCAAACAAGAAGTCTGTTTTTATACGCAGTAGAGATATGTAATTTTAACCAACTTTAGTGGCTTTGTCTAAAGCCAATCCTTAATAAGTAAAAAAAAAAGGCATTCCTCATGTGATTTTTAGCTTTTGGTTATACGAAGGCTTATAAGTTTGAAAAAGTCCATCTAAAAAGCCATCTCTTTGTTAGACTTTAACTTGTTTATTTTTAAACTGGAGGAAAAAAAACTTAAACAAACATGGCCTTATAGGCTTCAGACACAGATGTCTTCTCCCTTCTCTTGTATAGGCAACCAACTTGGGAGGTGCTAGCAGGCTAGTAGCTTTCCATGGGCTTTTCTTGGACGAGACCAGCTGCAAAGCCCAATCGGTGATTCTCGATGGTCCAAATTCAGCTCTTCAGCTGCACCGTCTGATGTCCTTCCTGACTAGCGGATCGGCGGCCACCTCGTTGCCAACCTAGCCAGACGGACCTGGAGCGGTGGACGAATCCGTCCGCCGCCCGTGACGCGCTCGCATAGATCGCCGCAGCCCACCTCGTCTCCCCGGATTGCTCCTGGGCCTTACACGTGCCGGCAACGTGTCACGAGAATCGCG
This sequence comes from Otatea glauca, assembly GCA_036346275.1. Lineage (NCBI taxonomy): Eukaryota > Viridiplantae > Streptophyta > Magnoliopsida > Poales > Poaceae > Otatea > Otatea glauca. Next base: position 33,012,377 of record CM070722.1, read on the forward strand.
CACTCTAGTAGTACGAATGTCACGCGCCGATCCGTGCATCCGCGGCAATCTTTCTTACTTTCTGGCATCGACCAGCTCGTCGTGGTAGCATCTCTGCCTCCACCTCCACGTGAAGCGATTGATATGGCGGATGCCAGGGAGACCACCGCTACCAACAACGACGGCGGCCGCCACAGCGTCCGCGCGGCGCCACCTCCGGCGAGGGGGAGCGCGACCATATCCGTCACCATCGTCGTCCTCGTGGTGCTCGTGGCCTCCGTCGCGGCGTTTCTGATGTCGCCACCGGCGTCTTCGTCGCCGGACGGCAAGCTGGGGATGGAGGGGGCGGGCGGGAAGGGAGTGCGCTCCGGCGCCGAGCCGGTGGAGCAGGCGATCGGCGACGGCGGCATCCCCGGGTTCAACGGCCGGCTGGACGCGTTCCGCGCGTGGGCGAAGCTGACCTGGATGAAGCTCCGGCTTTTGCATGCCGACGAGCCTCGGTATGTATGTCCAATGTCGTTCTTTCTCATGTTCATTCACTTGTTTGTAGTTTTAGCTATGCAGCTATTGTGAAAGATGTTGCTCAAGCATTTCTATTCTGACGTTCGATCGTCATGCCTGCATGGTAATTCTTGTGCCAAGGTATGATGATACTGCTGGCTCAGCGACGGAGGCTGCCAAGAAGAGCCTCGAGATGGGCAAAGAGACGGTGGAGCAGGCGGCGGCGACCGCGGCGAGAGCGGCGGAGGGTGCCGTGGGGAAGGCCAAGGACAAGGTGAAGGGAGCGGCCGCACCTACGCGGGCATCCTCCTCCGATGCAGAGCTCTGAGCGAACAGAACATGTTGGCGAGATCGACGTGCAACCTTCGGCGTGTGTAGCGTTGTAGTCTGTACTGTATGTTCTACGTTGTATGTACCCTGTGAATTGAATGTGATGTACTCCACTGTAGTGTGTAGGTATAGCTGTGTGATTGGCATGCCAGTTCTGGGTGCCTAAGCAGTAGTACAAACTAATTAAAAGGATCTCTCGTTTCTTTGTTGAACAGGCTAAGTTTGTACTCGTATGCCTTCGGAGCTCACAACAGGTGAAACAGGGTACTGGAATTGAGGCAGGAAAACACTTTTGAGAGTAAACTCCGGCAAGGAATTAAACCAAAAGCTTGCCGTGTCAAGACAAAGCAGAAAACGTTCGGCACAAATGCGATCAAAACTTGCTCAAGCTCTGAAATCTGAATAAAACGAACGGACGGAGATCCTGAATATACAGAAGCCAACATTCAGAGTCAAGCTCCCGCCTCCCGATCACTCGGGGCAGATGCTCTTGAACACGGGCAGCCTGCGCGGGGGGCCTGGGCCGTAGAGGCTCTGGCTGATGGAGGCGTCCTCCTCCTCGGTCGGCGGCCAGGCGAACATCGCCCGCGGCGGCGCAGGCTGATCTGATGGCGCTGGTGAGGAACCGGGCGCTCTCGCCGGGGTGGTGGTGGCAGCTCTCGGCGGCGTGAAGTAGGGAGGGGCCGGTGGCCTGATGGGGATGGCTGCGGCGCCTCGAGGTGCACCGGCGGCTCCTGGCAGTGATGGCGGGAGGAGGGGGTAGCCTCTGGGCCCCCCCTGCATGTTGTAGCCAGCACCCTGCACTGATAGCCCGCCCTTCGGTTCCACCTGCATGACAGGAAACAGGACAGATTTGTTTAAGAACAGGACAGATTTGTTTAAGTGTGTTTTATCTATCCCATCGTGTATGGCATAATGAAAAATATGAAAAATTGATCAGAACAATCAGAAATTGAGTGAAAGATCGTTTGGTTGAGGAGATTAAAAGGGAATTTTACACAATCATATTGTCGTTTGTACGACACAGCAAGTGAAAAAACAGATCACCGAGAAGTTACTGGTGCAGGAGATGTAATAGAAAAGGTATCATCAAATTCTTGTGCTGTCCTAGGCCTAGATTGCCACTTCGTTAGTTTTCCAAAGTGCTCTAAATTGCAGGTTCATACACCGGAACATCACCACCAGTATCGTATAATCCGACAAACCAAAAATTTCTTTTCCATTTGGGTAGCAAGAAAGAAGAGTAAGGTCATAATAAACAGTTATTGTAGAATTTGAATTCTGCGTTGTCTCGTAAGACCTCTGCACCTTTGTTATAGTATCAAATTCTCTCTGGTCATAAATAGTTTCGTTTTGAAATCGACACGGTCTTCAAAACTCAACTTTGACCACTAATTTCTATTGTAATATATTTACAAAATCTAATAAAATTATAATATCATGAAAGTACGTTTCAAGACAAATCTACACATGAATTTCATGCATCCAATCTAAATATTTAAAAAGGTATCAATAACTAAAGTTTCAAAAGTTTGATTGCACATATCCCAAACTGACAAGTTTTTATGAACTGGAGGAAGTACAAGCGGACTCTATTTCAACTCGAATTCTGTTCAAATTTGACTCTAATCCGACTCACACGAATATTCCCCCTCAAGATGGGTACGAGATAGAATGATTGTCTTCTTACTACATAATGTAATACCTCACTAGAATATCTATTTTTATCGGGCTTATAGCCAACACAATGGCAAATACCACAGTCAGACGTTCACTTTTACCAAAGTTGCCTCTGGTGCCATGATTGATACCCACTCTAAAACGGTCGTCTTTGTCATTTGCACCACCCTCCCCGTGTCCAACACTATCACAAAGATGCAATCTCCAAGTGCCATCACCTAGACCACCATTGACCATAGTACCTACCACGATCATCACCTCAACCACCTTCAACCCAATCTGAACTAACAAAAAATCCTCCACCTTCTTTGTCACCCTCCATTCTTGGTCTCTTCTACCTCTACCCACATATCTCAAACCTTGGCCTCTAGTGTCCCCACCTCTAGCCCTATCAGCCACCATGGCCTCCACCACCTCTCCAAACATGCCTCTGACCACCTTGAGCTTCATCTTCTACCATAACACCTCTAGACCTCTCCATAACCTCCACCGGAAATATCACTACCTCCTTCATCACTCGCCACCAGCATCGAACTCACTACCACCATGCAACACTTACCACCATAATCACATCTCCTACCAGTACCAACACCAACTCCAAAAACTACCTTCGCTACTAACTCCAACGTCAACACCACCTTTGAGACCTTCACTAAATCCACAATTACCATGACCACCAAAATCACATCCTGAGCAATATCCTCCTATTTCATGGGCTCTCTACCTTGGCCTAAAACCTCCACCGTTACCATCATAGTGCAACCTTGACTTTATTTACCACCTAAGCATTCACAAAGATCATGCCTCCTCAATCATCACCTCCACAGTAACAACCCCACACCAATGCACATTTTCTCCTATCTCTCCCCCTATTTGCAGTAACACATCGTGCACACGCGTCTTTTCTCCCTCCTTGCAACAGTGTATGGTGATGGTAGTGCCAGGATCTGGCTGGATCTGACCAAATCAGTGAAGATACAATCGAGTAGCTATGGCACCCACACGTGGGCCACGATGTGATCCCACCTCAGTTCTGCTTGTAGTGGCGTTCCCGGCGTGCGGCGCGGCGATGTTGTCTGCGCCTTCAGCAGCGACCCCCTCTCTCCCACGATGCGAAGCAGCAGCGCGTACGCAACCCAGCCAACCTTGGCCTACTCTCGTGCGATGTGGCCGCGACAAACCACACGTGATGGGGTGGCGGCGGTTGACAGATCCACTGAGGACTAACAACGAGATCTGCTCGAGGTAAGAGTTTTGTTCGGGTTAGGGTTTGAGATGGATTGGCTCTGATACCATGTAGATTTTGAGAATAATTGTGTGTTGTGCTATAGGACCCCCACACTCTTTATTTATAGTATCAATTACAACCGGACTCTATTCCAACTCGAACTCTATCCCAACTCAACTCTAATCCAACTCACACCGGCTGTTATAAACTGAAGACAGATGAGTGAACTAGAGAAGTAATAGTCTAATACTCTAATTGTCTAATTCCATGTCTTACGAAATAGTCTTGCTTCATAGAGCCATCCATATGCCAGAGTATCAGAATTGTTCAGTTCAGTCATTGTTATTTCTCTATCTATATTGTAATACTTTCAGTTTGTATAGTCGGTTCAAATACATTACTAATAATAGAAGCTACAAATAACTACTATACCAAAGCGCATAGAGTTTGCAGCAAAGTCCAGGGAAAAGTTAATCAATTTACATGTTTATGTATGTTACATTTTTTTTTTGTATCAGAACACGTATTTAAAATAAGACATTCAGTCTAACAATACAATGACACATCGAGGTATACAAAGAGCAGATACTGGTCAAAGGCATCGCTGCTAAGAAGAAACATCATCTCTCTCAGTAACCCAGGCCTGTTTTTTTGTCCCTAGTTGATTGTAGTGTTGGTTGATTGGACGGCCCTAATGGCACACGCCTCATGAATTACTTGGACTGACCAATTCCTAAACCTAGTAAAAATGGAGAACACACGCAAACTAGTATTAAGCAACCTAATAAAAAAGGGGAACACACACAAACTAGTTTTAAGCTTGAAATCCTTGAAGAAGATAGCTACTAGTGCAATCATGCTGAGAGACACCCAACTAACCATCATACTGTAACCAACACTTTTATACAACTTCATGATGTTCATCAGCTAATATAAAAATTAGACAATAGACATTGAAATAAAACATCTATTCCTGTAATAGGGAGTCGCTCTTTGTTCACTCTTTTCCTCAATTTTCTGAAATAAACTATTTGATGTCAAAATGGTTCAATTTGAAGTGGCATGTATAAAGTCCTTCTTAATTAATGTATTTTAATATACGAGTAAGGTTACCAGTTGCTGTCGTTTTCAGAAATAGTGTCTGGTAACAATTCCCTATAGTTTACTTCATAAAGTATCGTGCTATAGCATTGTCAGGCTTTTGTAAACTGGCTTCATGCGAAGTTGGGTTAACACCCAAGCCAAACAACAAAATCGAAATGATCCCAAACAAGAACTTAAATTTTGCTTGCTATGCCTTGAAAAAAGGAGGGATCTTGTGAAAGAAAGCCACAAGAAACTGTGTTCGATCTTGACATTTCGAATTACTCAGAGAAAGTATGGCACAAAATATCTGCTGATAGGTTCAGAATTGCAGAAATAACATGTAATTCCAGGGTTAAACAATGAACATCTACTTTTAAAATCATGCAGGAGATCATTTAGTATCTGATCTAAAATCCCGATGAATTGAAACTAATGCTGCAAGCAATATTTACCTCGGTAAATCTTGGATGCATGGCTCTCACCACACGAGATTCCTCCCTCTCATGGGCAAACTGCAGGATCAAGGGCAAAAGAGAAACGACTCGTCAGTTTATGCATATCCGTGGGCAGTCCCATTCTAGCCCCCTCGACAATTCCACTTCCCTCGATTGGTTCCTTCATAAGCATGATTTAATATTACTAATTCCAGAATCCGAATTTGACAAAGGTGAGAAAACTCCCCCTCCGTTTTAGCTGTCCACATGTTTCGTCCTCCCTTTTTATAAACAGAAAAACTCTCTCCTTCTTTTACGCTTCCTGATGCATAAATAGGGGGAGCTTTTCTACCCACCATTGATAGGACATAGAAGTACACGATAGCATCGCAGACAGTGGTAACTACTTTCAAAAACAAAACTCACTGCCGCGCTTCCTTGTAAGAAAAATCGTCAGCAACTACATAATATGCTTTCTAGTTAGGAAAACGTGCAAGCTTATCTACTGTATTTCTGAGTCGGTGTCAAGTCATAAAAGGCCTTAAGCTACAAGAAGAGAAATTTTAAACCACCTGAATGCATATAGACGGTAACTATATAACAATAGAATTGGCTTTCTTTTCCTACTTGTACAACTTGAAAGCACCAAATTTATACTCCGTTTTATCCTTTTCGTATTTGTAGTTTCAGGACAAAAGCATCGAATAAAATTAGCAAATACAAGCAACATGAATTGAAATTCTTACAACGAAGAAAACTATGACTTTATTATCTGGTGAACAATCGCCATCAGCTAATACAGTCACGATTTTGCTTCGTTTTCCAAATTCATCAAATTCTATTATGAAACCATAGCATTAACCGAAGGTATCCTACTATCCCACGGCAACACATCACGAACTCTTCCCAGCACAAGCCAATAACAACGTGGGACCCACACAAGCCAATGACAACGTGGGTAGCGAATCAATTACCTGGCAATTGCCGGAACCGGGGGAGCCGACGAGGACGAAGCCGAGGTCGGTGAAGGAGGCGGAGAGCCTGGGGGTGGAGGCGGAGCGCCTGGGGGTGGAGGCGGAGCCGTTGGCGACGAGCACGCCATCCATAACGAGCACCTCGTCGTCCGTCGTCTGTGACCCCATTGGGGAGTTGAGGAAGAGGAGGCGCCCCATCTTCGACTTTGGGGAGTTGCGGCAGCAGTTGTAGCGGGGGAGCGATTCGTGGAGCCCGAGGTCCAAACTGCTGGACGACGACGACCCGGAGCTCCCGCCGTCACCACCACCACCTACAGCGTTCAACTCCGGCACGAGGCGGGTGCCCGTCGAGGGGGTCAACATGCGGCGGCGGCGCCTCGCCGACGCGTCCACCGACCGGCCTCCACTTCTGCCGCTGCCGGGGGTCGTGCCGAGGTGGCGCGGGTCCATCGCTGCACCTGAGAAAGCGGATTAGTGCTGCGCATATTTTTGAGAATTTTTTAACCCAAAATTGGAGAAATGCCATATCAAATTTCGAACTAAAATATCGCACAAATACATGCGGAAACTGCAGAGCTCGGAATTTGAAACGGCTCGTGCAAGCGAGCCCACAAGAAAAAATAGCTGCGGAATTCGAATACTGTTCCGTAATCGTAGAACGTATACTGCTCCTATTACACAGAAACATTGCTGGGAATCGCAAAGTTAGGGGAATTTAAGCCATCAAAATGACGAGCAGAACCGCACGAACCCCCCAAAAAATCACGACGAACCAGCGAAATTGCAGAAACCGATCGATTCCAAATCGAAATATGTACGTACAAACAAGAGAAAAGGAGATTCAATCGATAGGAAACTGGATACGCTCAAAACCCCACCCAAAATTCCCAAAAAGTACTAGGAAACACAAAGCATCCGAATCAGGAGTCTCGAGAGGTCGAGGTGGGGGAGGATCGAGCGGAGCGCCTACCCCTAGTCCAGCCGGCGAAGCTTCCAGAAGGTTCGAAAAGCCCCTCCTGTCGCTCTCTCCCTTGGCGTGGTTCGGGTTTTGGTCGAGGAGCGGGAAGAGAAGAGAAGAGGGCACGAAAGTAAGGAATGGAGGTGGGAGAGGAGCCGCTTAAGTACGCGCGGTGCGTTGCTCGCTCTTTCGGTTTGAATTTTCACGTGAAGGCCCGCGGGAGTTCTTTCGGTTCCCTTCCTCGGCCGAAACTTCATGGGTCGGTCGGCCGGTAGGCCCAAGACTACAGCTGCAGCTAGTTTTTTCTCGCTAAGCAACTCATTTTTGAGCGGTGCTCCTATGCTTTTTCTCCCTATATAAGTTGTACAAATCTTGAACCAAACAAAAGGTTAAGTAATCATCATTTATCATTCATTCATACTTTAATGTTTATGTAACTTTCAAAAAGAAAAGCATAGAAACACCTTTCACTTTTTTTCCTTTGGAATTCTATGGAAAGACGAGTAGAGTGGAAATTAGTAAAAGAGGACAATTTACCCTATTTGATGAACCGATTGGATAGCTTATAGCTTGATTGGCTAACAGCGATGGCGACGAAGGAGCCACAACATGGGAGGAAGCAGATAGCCCACAAAGCTCTTTGTAGTTCATCTTTACCATGGCTGTAGATCCAGCTTTCTCTCGCTAAGTAACTTTTTTCTTTGGATTTTTATGGAAAGATGAAAGTAGAGTGGAGATTGGATAAAAAAGGACAATTTACCATTTTCTGATGGGCCGATTGGATAGTTTGACGATGATGGTGACAAAGGAGCCGCGGGAGGAAAAGGGTAACCAAGCTCTCTGTAGTCCATCTTCACAATGGCTACAAATCTAGGGTAGGAAAATGGTCAACGCTTGGACACGGCAATGTGGAGATCTAATAGTGGAGACACCAGCTACGAGAGAAGATGGCGATTCCAGGCAATTGGGCAAAGGTATGGAGCTTCGTAGATATCATTTAGGCAGCAACAACAAGGACATGGAAGATGTAGGGGGGGGGAAGGCAGTGAAGGCGAGATTAGGGCATGGTGCCGTCGTTGGGCAACCTTGGCGAAACAGGGAATTGCAAAGAAGGGGAAATGGGGGAATCGTGTAAATTGAATTTGAGAAATTAGGATGGGAAATAAATCATTGACATTTAGTACAAAGGAATTATAGGAGGAGGCTGTGACGGTGGGATTAGGGCATGGTGCCATCATTGGGCAACCTTGGCTAAAGAGGGGGTTGCAAAGAGGGGGAATAGTGGAATCATGTATTATGTACAACTATAGGATGAAATTGGATTCGATAAATTGCGAGGGGAAATAAAAGAATTAACACTGGTTACAAAGGAATTACTGGAGAATTTGGGAGACAATCAGATAAAAAAATTAAGGGAGGAGAGGACTTGGGAGGAGGTCAATGCCTTTGTTCTTTTCTCTTCAATCATTCCCCAAGTCATGATGTAGCCTTATAAGCTACACCTTGTTGTTGTTGTTGTTTACTGCCTGGACCCAACCCCATCTCCTTGTTGGTCCATTTGGCCCAGCTGCACTTGAGCCTACTAGTCCAATAGTCCAATGATCACATAGGCCATGGCCCATCCTGCAGCCCATAATCAAGTTTATGACAATTGCTAAGTGATTTGAAAAGAAAGGGGGAGGGGAAAATGGGGGAATCTCTAAGGTGACATGGAAAGGAAGGGAAAATGGGAGAGCCTCTAAGGTGATGTGGATAGAAAAAGGGAGGAGAAAACGGGGGAATCATTAGGGTGAAATGGAAAGGAAGGGGAGGGGAAAAGAGGGGAACCACTAAGGTGACGTGGAAATTAAGCGATAGAGGAATTAGGTGGTAGTGCTATGATGACATGGAAAAAAGGGAGATAGGAATTAAGGTAGTGCTAGGGTGACATGGAAAGCAAGGGAGAGGGGAATTGAGGGTAGCTCTAGGGTGACATGGAAATGAAGGGAGAAAGGAAAATAAGGAATCGACATGGTGATGTGGAAAGAGCAAGGAAAGGAGAAAACAAAACAATCGCTAGGGTGGCAAGGAAAGGAGGGAGAGAAGAAAACAAGGGAATCACTAAGGTGACGTGGAAAGGAAGGGAGAGGGTAAAACGGGGAGAATCATTAGGGTGTCATGAAAATGAAGGAAGAGGGGGAATTGGGAGGAATTTCTATGGTGATGTGGAAAGGAAGGGAGAGGGGGATCGGGGCAGCACTAGGGTGACATGGAAAGGGAGAGGGGGATGGGGGCAACACTAGGGTGACATGGAAAGGAAGGGAGAGGGAAAAACAAGGAAATCGATAATATGACTTGGAAATGAAGGAGTGGAGAAAACTGAGGAATCGCTAGAGTGGCTTGGAAAGGAGGGGAGGGAAAAATGAGGGAATCACTAGGTTGGCATGCAAAGAAAAGGAGAGGAGGAAATGGGGGAATTGCTATGGTAACATGAAACGGAATAGAGATAGAAACTAAGGGTTGCCCTAGGGTGATGTGGAAAGGAACAGGGGGAAATGTGGGAATTGCTAAGGTAATATGAAAAGGATGAGAGGCGAGAATTACAAGTAGTGTTAGGGTGACATGGGAAGGAAGGGGAAGGAAATTCGGGTGGCATTGGATTGACATGGAAAGGAAGGGATAGTGGAAATTGGGGGTAGTGTTGGGGTGAGTGGAAAGGAAGGGAGAGTGGTAATTAGGGGTGGCACTAGCATGACATTGAAAGGAAGGAGGGAGCGGATAGAAAATAGGTATTTGGGGGTAGTGCTATGGTGACGTGGAATGAAAGCAGTGAGTTGGTGGCGTGATGTTTTCTATTTTGGGGAGATAGAAACCTTAAATAAAAGTGGTGAATAAGTGTATCACCCTATTGACGGTGCAAGTAGTTAGGTCTAGAACATGAAAGGCATGACCATATTTTCTGGTGTTTCTATATTATTCACTAGTATACATGAGCACTACACTTCCTTACATACATAGCTCAAAACAAAACTTCGATTACATATCTAAATGCTTCAATTTTCCCCAATATAGACAAGATATAATGGTGTTTGATAATCTTAGTTTTGGTTCATATTAAAATTAAAATTGTTACCATCATGTTAAAAAGTGTCAAGAGCATCTAATGTGGAAAGTCCACATATAGAAAAGTGTGTAGAACACGTCAGTGTGCAGACTCCAAAAAGATAGTTAGGAGTGAACTTATTTTAGGAAGATTTTGTATAAGTCACTTAGGGTATATTTTGATTATCAACTTTAACCCCCCCCCCTCTCTATATATCTCTCTCTCTTTTGCAAAAGAGTGAGAAACAACATTTTTTTTGGCTAAATCATTTGCCACACTCTAGCAATGTTTACCTGAAAAAGTCTATGATTGTTATGCCCGAGACTAATAAAATGTGGCAACCCACAAGTCTGGCCATAAACCAAGCTAGCAAACAAAGTCAAACTTGCCTAACTTAAATATAAAAAATAATGACAAAAACCAAACACCATCTCAGTGTTTCAAACATTGCTATTTGTGAGACAAATGAAATGGGTTCAAGCTAATATGTCAATGAAACACCAACAACAAATACGAAACAATCAAAATTGGCATCTTAAAAAAAGTGTAGTGGCACATATAAAATTTTGGCCTATTTTTATACTATGTCAATGAGGGTAAAGAGAGAAAATGCCATCAACTAATTATTAAGATGCAATGCGAATATTTACGTACCAAATTGACCGACCTTTAGTCTGATTATTACTAATGTTAGGCATGACTAAAGTCTAAACCCTCTATTACACACTTTTTTATCCATTTACCTTATGTGCATGGACAAAAGATACACAAAATATAACTAATAATTAATAGAATTAGACTATGTTTACCCAATACTACTCAACATCTTTCACATTATTAATAGCAGAGGTAGAGTAAAAGTGCAATAACTATATTCATGGTTCCATTAGGGTTGAAAATAGGTCAGATATTTTATGTCTGATCTGGAACCGAATCTGGTCGGGACCAGATTTAGGAACACATTTTAGTATCCGATCGGATCCAAGTAGGTCAATCCGAATTCGAAGGACATGATATCTACCGGGTTCGGAGCGGGACCTAAATATCGGGCCAAATTCTATCTGGATATCCATTTTTGGTTGGGCTAAGAAAGGCCATTTTGGGCTAGGCTGCTATCTAAAGGTAGAATGAAACTAATGCGCTCATGTAGTGTGTATGAAACTACTAATTCAAGGTAGAATAGAGCATATGCACCAAATTTGAGTTGACCACTTATTTCTTACTAATATTATGGAAATTATTTTTATTTGGAAATAATTATCAAAATTATTGACATTCCTTCTCATCTTAAACTTTCTAGGTTTTATATACATTGTTCTTTTTCTCGGCATTAAGTTCAAGCTCCTTTTGGTTTTGGAGATGGTTTTGATAATTAATGTTTAATTATTATTTAATGACAAATTTAATTATTGTGAGACTAATCATTATCAAGATTATATTTTATTAGTCTCAATTGGATGAAAGGATGAAAACTAAAGTCTCATCAAAATAAAAAATGGCGATCCAAAAGGTATGTATCCAATGCAAATTTAATATTTCTAGATGCATTCCTTATTTCAAGATAAAGAGTGAACTCCACCATAGATTTAACCTTAAGTGTGCATAATATCTCAATTCCATATATACATGAATGCACACATTTAGAGGGAGTTCATACTTCACCTTGATGTTTCATAAGTATTGATCATTTCATTTTTGCCAAATAAATTAAGGATCATTACATTGAAACAAATCCTTGAGTATATAAAAACATGTGTAGTTGTAGTATACTCATGGAAATATAGGATAAACTCCAAAGCAATCTAAAATTGAATATGTGCATATTGATTCAAAGTCAATTATTTACGTGCATACATTTTATGGAGTTTATTCTATGCTTGATGGTCATAAGAGTATTGATCCCTTTTCACCACTCCATATAATTTGGATCATTACTTAGAAACCATAAAAATGAGTATATAAAACTTGTGTAGTCGATATATACTTATGACAATTTAAATTGTATTCGGTTGTCGTCTAATCATAAGGCTCTATATTATGTGTTGATGGTATGCTTCGTTGATTAAAGGACAAACGAAACTTCTTGAGTATATGATGCATTAGTTGCACTATTATACTCAAGTCAAATCAAATCTTTCATTCAAATTGATTTGGGTTGTGGTCAATCATCCAAGGAGTAGATCGAAGGATCTTAAGGCATCCATTATGTGTTAATAGAGTGCACTGATGATTGAGACAACCATGTTTGTTTGACTAACCTTTTCTATGAGTTGTGAAAGTAGATTGAGTCCAACGGTGATGAAAATTTGATGGTATTATGTGTTGATAGCCATCAAGTCAAAAATCGGGATAAAAGGACGTCATTATGTGTTGATGAGCGTCAAGAAAAGATCCCGAAGCAAAGAGCAAAGAGAGTTCATCATGTGTTAATGAACGAGACGAGATCCCGACTTGGAGAGAAGATGATGGTAATCATAAAAGCTCCGAGTGGATAAGCGTGAGGCAAACGTATAACTAGATAGGCAAAGAATGTGTTCCTAGTCTTTTACTGGTCTCGGTGTTTGGATGGGAGACTGGGTTGCTAGTTAGGTTGCTGTACTATTAAGAGGGGTTGAGTCATTTAGCTTGAACTTCATTATGTGTTGATGAACTCAATCCGGTTTGCTCTAGCTCACTCTCTTAAGTTAGTTTTTGCGTGATGCTCATAGTTGCATGTGTTGAAAACAAGGAAAGCTCATGCTTGCTTCTTAACTGATTTGGATTTTGCATGGAGCTAAGTTTTGCATGTGTGGCATAAAGAAAAAATCTCATGCATTTGGTTTATTGCATGGAGTTTGGTATTTGCATGTGATGCAAATAGAGATAGTTCATGGATTGGTTTTATTAGCTTGTGACTAGTAGGGTTTGCAAATGTGTTTTACAAATTGCTAGAGATTATGTGTTTATCATCACAAGGCTAATCAAGTTTATTGCTTGGTGTTTCCAAAATGAGTTTTTGCAAAATATTGATGTTTATGCTTCTTATTTTGGAGCACGAGATAAGCATATGCAAATGTGTTTTGTAAAGTGTTGTGATCATGTGTTGATCATCTCATGGCTCAAGATTTGATTTTAAAATGAACGGATTTGTTGTTTGCAAATGTGTTTTGCAAATAAGCTGAAAGTTTATGAGATTAGTCCTGGAGCATGTGTTGACATTTGCAAATGTGTTTTACAAAGTGTCGGGATCATGTGTTGATCCTTACATGGCTTAAGGTTTGACCTTATAAATTCTTGGTTTATTATTGGCAAATGTGTTTTGTAAATAAGTTGAAGTTTAATGTAATTCCTAGAGCATGTGGTGAGGATTTGCAAATTGGTGTGATCATGTGTTGATCACCACATAGCTCAATGAATTGGTCTTAAAGTGATTCTTGATTTGAAAAGGAAATAATTCTGTGTGAGATCTGGATTTGTTTGGAAAATCTTATGCTACTGCGGTGCTGAGGCCGGTACTACCATTGGTCTAGTAGTATTGCCCTGAGGTCAGTAGTACCGCTCGGCTGGTACTTCCACCCATCAAGTCTGGTAGTTATTTTCTAGAATGGTTGTTTTCTCTGAATTTTTTGAGGCCGAAACTACCGACCATGTGGGAGAGTTACTACCGAAGATCCGGTAGTACCGGCCCTATGGGACAGTAGGTTTTCCAGAGCATGCGTTGCTCATTGATTCTCTGGCCGGTGCTACCGACGTTGGAGGTTGGTACTACCCTCAAGCGGTAGTACCGCTCCTACATGGGCGGTAGTATCGGGCCACTATGCAACGGTTAGTTTTTGTACCATTTTTGACCATTGGAGTCGAGGCTGTACTACCTGCCCTACATGGGTGGTAGTATCGAATTTGCTGATTTTTGCCCGATTTGCCCTCCAACGGCTAGGTTTCTTTGGGGAGGCTATAAAAAGAGCTTTGGGGGCTGGCATTTGTGCTTACTGTGGTTTTGCTGTGTTTCTTTTCTTTTCTTGAATTTTTTTTATTCAAGTTTCTAAATTCATGATCTATCTTCCAGTACCATTCTTTTCTTTTTTTGAATTTTTTTTATTTATTTGTTCTCGTTTCGCGTGTAGACGACACAGTCGAAGTTAAGTTAAATCAACAGTTGAGGTAGAACCAGCAGGAGGCAACGAAGGCAAGTCTTCCTTGAACATGTTGAACCCAAATTTATAAAATATTTATGTTGTTTTAAATTATGCATGCTTACTTTATGCAATGTACTTTAAATATAGTTTTAGGGTATAGTTAAATACCAGAATTTGTTATAACCTCATTGGTATTGATCATGTCGAACTTTTGTCACCCTAGATAATATTCAGCTATTTTATTTGGTGATAACCAGTAGAGTAGCATGGGACGGTAGAAATGCTTAGTCCAGCTTAAACATTTCGGCATTATGCTATTATGGGAATCATTTCAAACATTGTTTAACCTTATTTGTGAAGTTGCGGCAATTGGTGTTGCTGCTGTTATTTAAATGGAACAAAGTGAAAAATATGGTTTAGACAAGGGCGGATGGATGTTTGGTGGGTGCAGAAGCACGAGACCTTGGAATGTGAAAGTTCCACCCTAGTCAATTAAGGATCGAAACATATGTTATCATGGACCAAGCACTACTGTACAACCGCAAGTCTATATGGGTATGACCTGGCTAATTAAATTGTACATCTTGTTATTAGCTTCGCCAGTTGGTGGGTGCCAGATGGTGGCAGGCGCAAGAGGGGCCTTCCGACTAGGCAGCTAGAACCCATCGACGGTTAAACCTTAGCGGGCGAGGTTAATAGCGGGATTGTACATTGTAAAGACCTTGTCATGATCTCTCTGCGGCACACCAAAGGAAGTGTGCTAATAACGTTGCATAAAGAGATGATCATTTCTTGTGGGTACAGCTGTACACACTCTGCAGAGTTAACTACTTAAGTAGCCGTGCCTACGGTCAAGGGCAGGCAAGGTACGCTTTCACATTGTAGATTTCATGGTTTTGTTTAAATGAAAATGATGGTTTGGGAATCCGTGAGTAGTTGGAACTCTCGAGTATGGTTTGGCAGATGGAGCCAGTTAGGTAGATAGAACCTGTTATAGTTGTCATCTCAAATTTAGTTATTATTCAATTACATTTTGATCAAATGATGCTTTGTGAACTTACTATTGGTATTTAAAGTTAAATTTTGCTTTTATGCTAAAAGAGCCATATTATGCCTTCAATTGTTTAGACTTGCATATAGTTATCATGCATTATGTTTCCAAGACTTGCGGAGTACATTCTGTGCTCACCCTTGCAACATCCCCAACTTTCCACAGAGGAGTGCGCAGAAGCTGAAGTGACTACGAGTTCTATGCTTGTGGTTATGATGAAGGCGATCCGGATTGCTAGGACGCGTATCCCAATCGATTGCCTATTGGGCAAATGGATGGGCTTATCCTATTAATATTATTTTGTTTCCGTTGCTTCTTATTGAACTCAAGCCATGAGGCTGTTTATTTGTAATAATTGGCCATAAGGATAATACCCTTTTGATTAATTAATATTATTTGATTTGTGATATGGATGTGTTATCATCACTGCTTCCACTATGTTTGCTAGCTTTTCCTAGACTAGCACAGGTTATACACAGAGGGTTCGGATTTGAAAATCCGGTCCCAACAGAGGAGAACCTTGTGCATGTGTTGCACTCGGTGGTCACCATTGTGCATGTGTGCACTTGGTGAGGTTCAAGTTAGAAGGCTTGGCCTATTACTCTTGGTGTTTGCTAACATCTAGATGGTCGGGAGGCGTTGTGGTCGATGATCTTCTCAACGGAGATTGTGAGAAAGCCCGATGAGTTGTGAAGGTTGGTGCTTACCTATCTGGAGGGGGAAAGAGCTACTACAATAGGATTCGAGATGGGTGCTCAATTCGTGGAGCTGGTCCAATATGTTTGGGCTAACCTCAATGTGGACTAGAGGAGACCGGCAAGTCTTCGAACACTACGGTAAAAAGTATCGTGTCTCATTGTGGTTTGGTTTCTTGTGCTCATTTACATTCAAGCAATTTATATTCATAGAATTAAATTAATTGATTGCTTGTCTTTTAGGATTGCAAATCATAGTTGGAGACTTAGTTTATTAGTGCACTTAGTGAGCCTAGTTGATTTAGGCTTTAATTGTCAAAACCTTAGAATTACGCTTCCACATATTATTCAGGTTTTGACATAGGCGTTGATTCGTTAGTTATATAGTGATTTTTTAAAAAACAACCCATTCACACCCCTCTAGTCGGCATTCTCGACCTTACACTAGCCCATGACAATTTAATTCATGTAGGACTTATACAATGTACTAATGTTAAAGTGATGATGGATATGTTTATGTAATATCGCAGATCTTTTTCCAAGTTAAGGAGAATTTTAGTCGGGGTGTGGGTCTCTCTTGCAGACGGATTCGGGAGTTTGGTGGGCTTGTCTGTGAGCTTCAGTGTTTAAATTTTTAGGCCTATATGAGTGGGAATTTTCTATTTTCCCCCACCTAATTTTTCCCCACCCAATTTCCTTCTCCCACCTCTTCCCCTAATCTTTTTTCTCCCTGCCTCCTCCCTCAATCGAAGCTTTTTCTGCAGCACCTCCCCTCCCCCAAAACCGAAGCAGCTCCTCCCTGCCCTGGCGCCCCCACCCCTGGTCGAGCTGCTCCCAGGCTGCAGCCTCCTTCCTCTTCTTCCTCCTCCAGCTACTCCCTGCTACTCTTCCCAAGCCGAGCACCTCCTCCCCTTGTTCGTCTTTGTGGGTAAGTGGAGGTAAGGATTTATTTTAGGTTTTGGGGGTGTGCATGCTGTTCTTAGGGGGAGTTTTACTTGTTTGGGTGCTCTAGGGTTCATGGATTTGGGGATTTTTGGGGAGGGAATGGTGGTTCTAGGGTTTGGGGAGAAGCTTTGAATTTTCAGGTTGTGCAATGGCTGTTTTTGGGCTGCGATTTGAGGTTTCTAGAGCCATTTCCTGGGAGGTTGGCTATAGAATAAGTTGTAGATTGTGGTCTTAAGTTTAATTAAAGTCCAAGAACATGATTTGTGGTTTAACCATTTAGAAGATATGGTTATTTTTGTGACTGCTGTCCAGAACTTGCCGCTGTTGTCAGCAGTCTCAGTTTCATGCTTTTTTGGGCAATCTAGAGCCATTTGCTGAGGGGTTGGCTATAGAAGAAATTATAGATCGTTGTCTTGTGATTAATTAGAGCCCAAGAATGCGAACTTTGGTTCAGCTGTTTAGGAGTTATGGTCATTTTTGTGTCTGCTGTTCAGAGTCTGAATGTCTGCTGTCCAGAGTTGCTGCTGATTGGCAGTAGCTTCAGATTTATGTTGGTTTGAGCTATTTAGAAGCTTTTACTGAGAGGTTGGCTACAGAAGAAATTGTAGTTTATCGTCTCATGTTCATTTAGAGACCAATAAATCTAATTTTGGTTCAGCCATTTAGAAATTGTAGTTTATCGTCTCATGTGATTACTTGCTGTTCAGAGTTATTTCTGAATTTGTGATAGCTTCGGTTTTCTGTTGATTTGAGCTATTTAGAGTTATTTTCAGAACGGTTGGTTGTAGAATAAATTGTATATTGTACTCTTGTGATTAATTAGAGCCTAAGAACATAATTTTTGGTTTAGCCATTTAAAAGATATGCTAATTTGAAGGTCTGCTATTCAGAGCAAATTGTTGTGGTGCTAGGTTCAAGTTTAAATCGATTTGAGGTTCATAGATTCATTTTCAGAGAGGTTGGCAGTAGAAGAAGTTGTAGATATTATTCTTAAGATCAGTTAGAGTCTGAGAACATGATTTTTGGATTAGCCATTTGGAAGTTATGCATATATGAATGTTTGCTGTCCAACACTTTCTCCTGCTAGCAGCAGTTTCAAGTTTGTGCTGTGCATGGCTAGTTAAAGGTCGGATTAAATTATTTTGATAACTAGAGAAAGTTAGAAAATTTTCTGTAGATTTCTAAAATGTATTTGTTTACTAAATTTAAAGTTATTTGCTAGAAGTTATGATTGTTTGAATGTAATTGTACTGTTTTTGTCTCATGCTGAATTTTGGGGTTAGTGAGCTAGTAGAGGTTAGTGAGTGTTGGTGTTTGAACGCATATGGATATTATTTCAGGTGGAGTAGCATCGGGAGTTCCCTCATCGTCGCACCACTCCGCTCCTCACGGGTAGAAGCAAGTGTATCATGTGAATAAAATGATAGAAGGATTTGTAGCTTGATTTGGTAGCAATTTCAATTATGTTGATATTTATGAGAATGAGTATGCTTATGTTTATGAGGTTGTTTATGATGAGGAAAATTCTAAGTGTAGGAATTTAAAGATTATGTCAATGCTTATGGATATGTCATGATGATGAGAATGTATTATGCAATTTAATTTATTTCATCCATATTTATGCATTCATCACAGAAGAGGTGTCTCGAGTGGGCCTCTATGTCTCACACATAGTGAGACATGAAAGACCTACCTCGGCAGGCCCCTCCATAGGCTTGATAGGAATGTGAGGGTGCACACCGGAGACATGAAAGACCTACCTCGGTAAGCCCCTCCATAGGCTTGATGGGAATGTGAGGGTGCACACAATCTTAGTAATTGCTATGGTGTGCACTCAAATCTATCACATCATACACAACGATAATAGAATAATTGCTATGAGAATGTGCATTATAAGCATGCATGTGCATTGCATGGTTGAATGAGAATGCGTTCTATTTATCTATATGTAAGGCTTATTCCAAAGGATAAGCTATCATGGCTATTTTGCAATAAGCGGCATTTATGAACAAATACAATAATAGATTGTAAAGAATGTAAAGCGAATAGCAATAATAAATAAATTCAGATTTCTCAAGTAAACCAAGTTTCCAATCCTAAATCAAGTTCCAATCTTCCATATGGCAATCCCGCCATCCCAACCAAGTTGTCCAATTTATTAAACTAACCCTTAAGCGTAATTCCGAGCATTGCTCAATACATGAGCACGGCTATCAGAATAGTTTCACACTCTGCGGAGGTTATGCACTTTACCCACGTGATACAACCAAACACCACAAAGGCGAGAGATTATAACAAAGCCTTTACAATGCTCTATCTTAACCCGATACTACCCGCTAAGGTTTCAACATTGGCGGGTCTGTAAACTCACATCCGGGCCCCCTCTTGCGCCATGTGAATTACACCACGACAGGAACTCACACCGACCACGATAGTATCAAAATTAAGACTTTGCAAATTACTCGGCTAGGTGGCCCATACGGACATGTGGTTGCATGATTGACTCAGTCAAAGGCTTGCAAGGTTAAGTCCTTAGTGTGATCAAGGCAAGACATCCACATACCATCGCCCATCGGGCCCACCTTGGCCTCCTCGCCCCTTGCCACTTGCCCCAATCTAAGTTATCATCACCCGGTTGATTACAAGCACCACGTGCCATCAACAATTCAACATCGTTGCGTGACATGACTCATACAACAACTCAATCTCATCGTGTGATCCCACATGACACACAAGTTCATAACATTGTTCCATATTCCGTTAATCAAAATTAATTAACAATGATTCGACACATGTGATGACGTGGCATGGCTAAGCAACTAATACGGTCTAACCTCAATGTTGATCATAATTATTAATCAACTATATTAAACCAATCTAGGGTGACAATGGTTCATGGCATAAAATGACAAGGTAGGGTATAGATCAATCGGTATTTTAGCTAAACCCAATCTAATTTGAAACAATTGTATATTTGAAATATATGCAATATTGTAAAACAAACATAGCAATTTTATAAACATGGGTTCAACATGATCAAAGCACAACTTGCCTTGGAATAGGTCCTGATCTTGATCGAAGATTGCTCTTGGGTTGCTTGATCTTCCTCGAAGCGTCGCACAATTCAACGTCTCACAGCGTCATCGAAAGAGAAAAGCAAATAAATGCCAAAACAGAGAGCAATTGAACTCCAAAAATCAATTAAAATTCACCATTAAATAGATCTCAATTTTACAAATTTTAGAAACTGGAATCACTCAATTCGAGTTACGATGCAAAAGATATAGCCTTTTGAAGTTTGAAATAAATCTCAAATCGAAAATCGAAATTCGATTTAACAGATTTATTTTATCTTGAAAAATCGATTTATGACGTCAGCGTGACCTCATGATGACGTCATCATCACCGAATTTCCAATCGGATTATTTTTCCAATTGAAAATATGATTATGACGCAAGCATGGCGTCGTGACATCGGTACCGGATGAGCCAATCGAGAACTCGACACGTGGCCTCGGCGCATAGACTGGTCCACGAGACCTCCTCCGTCCACCGTGAACCCGGCGCAAGACGGCGCCTCGGTGCTTCATGCGGTCTTAATTGTCTCGATGCATAAGCAACGACTTTGCCTTCTTGCATTAACACGCATCCCAAGCCTCGCTGAAGCATCGCGATAAATGTCAAATCCATTACGCACATCCGCAACACTAATCTGGGGCATTGTTAAACTTCTTTAATTCCATGAAACTTTTCTCGCACTCTGGCGTCCATGCAAACTTCTTCTCTTTCTTTAACAATCTGCGTAAGGGGTTTAGCAATTGTCGAGAATCCTTCTATGAACCGCGGTAATATCCCGCCATTCGTAAAAACTACGAATCGAGTAATGACTTCGGTGGCTCTAATGCAACATCTGCGTCCACTTTGTTTGGGATCAATCTGCGACTCCTTTGGTAGTCATTACATGACCGAGAAATTCAACTCTCTCCTTCCAAAATTCACACTTGCTAAACTTAGCATATAGTTGATGCTCGCACTGTCTAAAACCATTCTCGGATGTTCGCATGCTCTTCCTCTGTCTTTGAGTAAACCAAAATATCGCCTATGAAGACTACAACAAACTTATCCAAGTAATCCATGAAGACTTTATTCATCATGTTCATGAAATATCTTTGGGGCATTAGTCAATCCAATGACATGACTGTGAACTCGTAATGTCCATATCGCGTAAACGCAGGTCTTAGGTACATCCTCTGCTCGGATCTTCAATCGATGGTATCACGAGCGAAGATCTATCTTGGAAAACTCGGCTCCTCTTAAGCGATCAAATAAGTCGTCGATCCTGGGCAGCGGATACTTATTCTTGATCGTTACTTCATTAAGTGCCGCGGTAGTCGATGCACATTCTAAGACTTCCATCCTTCTTGCGAACAAACAAAACCGGCTCCTCCCGGCGATGAACTTGGTCTAATGAAACCTTTCTCTTGCGGTTCCTCAATCGCTTCTTCATTTCTACTAACTCGTCGGTAGGCATCCGATATGGTCTCTTTGATATCGGTCTTTGTACTGTGCTAACTCGATGACAAACTCGATATCACGATCCGTGGCAATCTGGCAAATCTTACGAAATACATCCGGGTATTCTCGCTCTTGGCACATCTTCCATGCCGATGGCTTTCACTGTTGACCGTTAATCGCCTCGTCCGAACTGCGGTCGCTTGAAACTCCACTTTCTTGCCACTAGGGCCTTCCAAGGTCACGATCCTTCGCCACAATCTAAAATGACCTTATGCTTGGACAGCCAATCCATTCCAAGGATGACGTCTAGGATTGCGCATCTATCAAGATAAGATTCGCGAGAAATTCTATCCCATCCATAAGCAACTTAGCTCCCAAACACCCAAGGCTAGATCTAAGCTCGGATCACGGGCTTGGACTAAGAGCACACACTTAAGATTCACCACTTTAAATCCATTCTTGGTTGCAAAACTTTGAGAAACAAGCGAATGCGAAGCTCGTAATCAAACAAAGCATGGCAGTCTTGAGTTGACCAGAACTTACCCAAGACGACGTCTCGTAGCTTCCCGAGCTCCATCGGCGGTGATGTGGTTGATTCTTCCACGCCTTTGATTGCGCGGCGTTGCTCGGCTTGGCTTGGTGCACGATTTCCTCGATGTTGGTGCTTTAGCGGGTGTTGTTCCCGTGTTGAAACAGATCGGTGTGATGCCTCCTTCCTTGGGACACCTATTTGAAAAGTGCCTGCTCATTGCAAGTATAGCATCTCTTCATCGCAGATCTTGATTTCCCGGTGCATTGTTGCCTTGCTTGGGTCCGAAATTCGATTGGCGGGGCGAGGTGTAGGGTTGATGTCTTGTTCACGGTGGTGGTTGGAATCTAGCAAATTCTTTGTGGTGACATCCTCAAGCGTAGATGGTTTGGGCGTCCACCGATTGTTCATCAAGCGCTTACGGTTTTCACCTAGCTCTTTGCGCTTATCCTCTAGGATCAAAGCCTTATTTACCACTCCCAAAATCAGGAAATTGTGGGTGTCGGGTGATCATCCCGATGGTGAAGCACGGGTCACCTCGAGTTCTGCTCTGCTACTCAGAGTGCCTCGTATACGTGTCAGTAGCACACTCGCTCCCCTCGATCCGTCGTCTTGGCATGCTTGAGCGTCGGGTGAAGTCGGAACACGAGTCGTGAAGCTCGTCGGCGTAGTCGCGGCGGACACGCGAAGAGCAAGTCGGCACCTCACGAATTGCAACCTCGTGCGAGAATCTTCTCGGCGGAGATGTTGATTGGCTTGCTAGCTTCCTCGTTCTCCGGCGCGAGATGATCAACTTGCAAATAAATCCTCGGTGTACACCATTCAGCGACCACCGCCTCCTCGGTAAAGTGGGCGATAAAACCTCCAAGCGTCTGAAGTACTCTCCACGGCTCCATGGCGTAGCAAAGGTCGAACGATCGGCATCACTTCACAAGAACTTGGAATAAGTTCTCCACCCAAACGGCAAGTAAGCAGGTAAATTTAGCAAAGGCGAGAAGTAGAGAATGAGATGAGTCGAGAGGGTTTTATTAGTCAAGCTTAGATTTTCTTTTAGAAAATAATTTTGGACACACTCAAGACACCTCCAAACTATCTAGGGCCAAGACCTACAGTCGGTATGCTCGATACCACCTCTCAGAAGGACCCGAATCCATCGATTCAACCCACTGTGTTCTTGCACTATTCCGGGATCAACGCTAGTGCACATGACTTAACATTGGTACATATCACATCATACACAACGATAATAGAATAATAGTTCATTTATTGATCTAACTAAATGTATGATCTTATGACCAACTTACATTATTAAGCCACGCAGGCAAGACCGAAAATATAAACTAATAATTAAGCGGAAAGTAGAAACGTAGATAGCTCATCGAGTTCACCACGGCAACCGACAAGGCTCGGACCCTAATGACTCGTGTCTTCTTGGACTTCATCTTCCAACACAGTGTAGATTCTTCAACTGTTGATTATTGTTATTTGGCAAGGGTGAGTACTTAAAGCACTCAACAAGTTGTGCATGAATGCGCTTCTATTAAAGAATGTTAAATTATGATATTATTCTTATGTGCAAAGGTTTTACTATGTTTGTAAATTGCTATAACCTCTTGTTTTAAGCTAATTGTAATAATATGATGCACTTTGCTGAGTTGTGAACTCACGCTTGTTTTTGATGTTTTATTTTAGGTACTTCTAGAGCGGTATTTTGGAAAGCGGTTTAGGATCACTTCACTCACTCGTTATCAATTAATCTAGGCTTTTGAGTAGTTAAGAAGTTTATGCTGCCTAGTTGTTTGTTGGAAGAACTTTTGTTCTATAAATAAGTTGTGGCTTATGTTGATGGACTTGTAGGTTGGATTGATGGTTGTAGACTTGTTATGTTGTCATTGCTTAGTTAAATTATCATAAGTAGAAATGTGGTTGCTATATGCTATACTTGATTCTTTCGTGTCAATATTGCTCCTATGGTTATATCGTAAATGTTGTTGTTGTGCTGTTGGGATCTAAGTTCTGTAGAGGTCATGCTGAAATTTCTAGTATTTCGGTGTTGTGGTGGTTTGTTAGTGTTTGTGGTGTAACATTCAGGGCACGGGGGTGTCGGGGTGTTACAGTTTAATTTTCTTTTATATGCGTGCACTATCCGCATATTTTATCCATTTCCAATCTAAACCCTTCATGTGTATGTCTCATATCCGCATCCTGAATACTCCAAATTCATACATGTATCCGGCTTGCCTATATCCGACTCCGAATCTGGAGTTTTCACCCATAGGTTCCATCAATGGATCAATGTTATGAAATGGGAATTCCTAATAAACAAGACAAATATGATGAAATGAATGGGGATTTTGGGGGAGCTTTTTAAGATGTTATGATATTAAAAACCTTAGAATAAATTTCATGGAATTACACACCAGGGTGCCATGGCGGCGAATGGCGTTGGCGACCCACACCGAAGGTGAGGTTGACGATGACCCTAGCGGTGGCGTGACTGTAAGTTCAGGGTCCATTCATTTGGTTTTAGTGATTAATGAAAAATCTAAATGTGAGACTAATACACTTGTTGATTCCGATATTGATGAGTCTTATTTGGATGGAAAGATAGAAATATCAAAGGCATGCATCAATGCCATATTATTATATCTTGTTGCATTATTTGGATTCAAAATATAGGGTGAACTCCACAAAATTACATCTTGGATACGTGCATATTGTTTTTAACTCATATACATATGTATGCACACATTTAGGGGGGTTCATTCAATATCTTAAGGTTTCACTAGTATTGATCCCTTTCTTTTTCACATATATCGAGGATCTTTACTTCAAAATACATCATTTGAGTATATGAAGCTTTTGTAGTTGTAATATACTCATGTTAATTTAAATTCAATTATTTTCAATTGGATTGTCGTCAATCATCAAAGAGTGAGATTAAAGGATATAGACCCTCCATTACGTGTTAATAGTATGCTTTGGTGATTAGTCGCAACCAGATGTGTTGGACTAATATTTCCCATGAGTTGGTGAAATAGGTTAAGTTTAATGTTGGAGAAGACTTTGAATGATATTATATGTTGATAGTCATCAAGTCAAGGTTCGAGATGAAGAATGTCATCATGTGTTGATGAGTATCAAAATAAGATCTCAAAGTGAAAGTAGTTCATCATGTGTTGATGAACAAGACAAAAACCTAGACTTAGAGAGAAGATGAGCATCATAAGTGAAAGCTCTAAGTAGATGTGAAGGGATAGATATAATTAGTATGGGCTAAGGATGTGTTTCTAGTCTTTTACCAGTCTCGGTGTTTGGTTGGGAGGTCGGATTACTAGTGTAGGTTATCGTACTATTAAGAGAGATCTTATCTAGTAGTTTGAGTTTTATCATGTATTGATACCTCAATCCCTCTTGCTCTAACTCTCTATTGCATGATACTATTATTTGTGAATGTGTTTGCAAATAGTTAAAGCTCACACACTTACTCTTTGTAGTATGTGAGTAAAGTTAGCGAATGTGTTTTGTAAATTTTTGAAGTTCATATATTTATTATTTCTAGACTCTTGGTAGCTTGTAGTTATACTCTTGATCAAGTCTATGTTAGATATTTCGATAAATTAGATTTTAGACTTGAGTGGCTACATTGGAATTTTAGTGTTCTATAGAAATATCCTATGATTTCCTATATCCTAAAAACGGATGGAAGTTATAGCCCTCTAGATAATTAAGCTTTTCATACAATCCAAGATCACCTAAATCGGACTTTGAAGAAAAAGTTATGATCCTTTTTAGATTGTGTTATGAGTTTGTTTGACTTTGGAGATTAGGAATGTCCTAATTGGGGAATTAGGAATGTTTGAATTTTATTTTAGGATATTTTGATAGAACATGTGTTTTGAAGTTGATTTGGATTATAAGATTTGAAAAGCTTAAATTTTGGAATAGGAATGTCTGAATTTGATTTTAGGATATTTTGACGAAACATGTGTTTTGCAGCCGATTTGGATTATAGTATTCGGAATGTCCAAATTTTGGAAATTAGGAATGTTCGAATTGGTGAATTCAGAATATCCTAATTTTCTTTCTACAACGATGGGATGCTCCGTGGATTTGTTATCGTTGAGAATGTCCGATTTTGCCAATTAGGAATGTCCGAATTGGGTAAATAGGAATGTCTGAACTTGTATTTTTAGATGATTTTGTTTCAAACAGCTAGTTTCTTTGATGAGCTATGAAAGAGATCGAGTATGGAGGTTTTTCCTGCTACTCCTACACTCCTTTGAGACATACATTTGAGAGCTTATACAACAATCCTTAACAAATTTGAGAGGCATTTGAGCTACAGTTTCTTGTGTGTGAATGTCGGGACCCGAATTTTTAATCCGAAACCCTCTGTGTATACCGCACTAGTCCAGGATCACGCTAGTGCACACAGTGGAAACATAGATGAAATATCATTTCATACAACGAATTAACTAAGAAAGAGGCAAATTATTATTAAATAAAGCATCAGACCTTATGGTCAATGTTTACATCATTATGCCTTAAGGGCTTAAGAAACAAATAAACTATTGCAGCGAAAAAGGATAACTTGGGCCATTCGACATACCAGAGGCAATTGTCTGGGGAAACACCTTCCTAATCCACATAGTCCTCATAATATTCCTCCTCATGATATTCAACATTGTTTGATCCTTCCTCAGCAACTGATCAACAAAGGCGTATAGCCGTGAGTACAAAAAATACTCAGCAAGCCGTAGGAAATTGATGCAATATATTCATGCATGGCTTGACAAGGATAGCCATATGGTTCATTTGCAGAAAGCAATAACTTGAATTGAAATACAGTAAATAGATTGAAAGCATATTAATGAAAAGATAATAAATAACTGGTAGATAAATGGTAGACAACATGAACAGAATGGCGAGGCATCACCCTACTGTCGGGACCTGGATTTGCAAATCTGAAACCCTCTATGTATAATGCACTAGTCCAGGATCACGCTAGTGCACACAGTGGAAACATAGATGAAATATCATTCCATACAACGGATTAGCTAAGAAGAAGCAAATTATTATAACGGATTAGCTAAGAAGAAGCAAATTATTATTAAATAAAGCAAACGAACTTATGGTCAATGTTTACACCATTATGCCTTAAGGGCTTAAGAAAACAAATAATTGTTGCAGCGAAAAAGATAACTTGAGCCATTCGACATGCCACAGGCAATCGTCTTGGGAACGCCTTCCTAATCCACGTAGTCTTCATAGAATTCCTCCTCATGATATTCAGCATTTCCTGATCCTTCCTCAGCAACTGATCAACAAAGGCTTATAGCCGTGAGTACAAAAAGTACTCAGCAAGCCGTAGGGAATTGATGCAATATTTTCATGCAAGGCTTGACAAAGGATAGTTATATGGTTCTTTTGCAGAAAGCAATAACTTGAATTTAAATACAGTAAATAGATTGAAAGCGCATTTATGAAAAGATAAATAAATAACTGATAGATCAATGGTAGACAATATGAACAGAATGGCGAGGCATCACACTACACCTTCTAAAACAAGTATCAACCAATAAATTTAACAGTATTACTTTAAACGACAAAATAACAATGAACTCCCCGTTCACATCCCAACAATTTCCACATTCCACATTTCATGAAACAATCTATACCCCGTGTGAAATTCCCGGGCTTGTCCATGACCGCGGACGCGGCTATTCGAATAGTTTTACACTCTGCAGATGTTGTACTTCTTTACCCACAAGACATGATATTCTCCTTGTGCCTGGCCATTAGCACACTTCCTTTGGTGTGCCGGCAGAGAAATCATGACAAAGCCTTTACAATGCACTGTCTAAACTCGGTACTGCCCACTAAGGTTTCGCCCCTTAGGGCCCCCTCTTGTGCCTTGCGAATCTACCCGTCCATCCCAGAATCCACACCACCAATTGGCAGTACTCAAGGCTAGACATTGCAAATTAATCAGCTAGGTCTGTCCCATACTAGACATGTGGTAGTACGGTTAGGCCCAGTTCAATGGTGCACAAGATTAAGTCCTTAAGTTGTCTCAGGCAAGATATCCACATTCCAATGTGCTAGAAAACACCCATTTACTGCACGATCACTTGCCCGAGGGAAAACAATTTGTTCAACCAAGACCAATGGCAAACCCCGCCATGGTACAACAAATTTTACAACAGTGGCTAACGGCCATGATTCAATATCTCATTAAGTCAAGATTAACATTAATCACATGCGATATGGATCCTAATGTAAATCTAAGCATGACTAAGCATAGCTACGACAACCCATTGTTGGTATCATGATTATGTCCAACTAATAATGACCCAACCTAGGGTTAACAATGGATACATGTCATCCCAATAATCAAGGTGGCATAAAGGCAACTAGGTATATAGCTATTCCCATGAAATAAGCATTTATACACAAGTAGCATGCAATTGTATAAAACAAATTACTTTGCAAACATAGGATCAATATGACCAAAGGTTACGACTTGCCTTACTGATCTAGTGCTAAGTCTTGGTCTTCAAAGTCTCCATTCGCTCCTTCAGGATTAGCATCTACCGGAAAAGAAAGCAACGAAACCAAATAAATACCAAACAGAGACTCAAACAAGCTCAAAACTGAAAATAAATGGCTCTCGAATGTAGAGCATGATTTTAGAAAAACTTAGAAACTTGAATCACCTCAATCGGAGTTCATATGAGAGAGAACGGGCATCCAAAATATTAAATTCAGAGAAAAGGGCTGAAAAATAGAAAATCTGAATTTCTCGATTTATTTTTCTATTGAAAAATCGATTTATTGCGCAACGCTGACGTCATCGGGTTCACGGTAGACCAAGTCCACCGAACCCGACCGTGGCTGACGTCATCGCCGACACGGGTGGACACTGACGCAGGCGGCTGACGGAGCGCTGACGCAGGCGGCTGACGACGCATGAGGTGGCGGCTGATGCGGCAACTGATATGGCGCACACGCAGGCACTGACGTGGGTGGCCACGTGTCGCGCATCGGCGGCACGGCCGGATCGGATGGCGAAAAGGCGAGGGCGCAGGCAGCGACGACGCGGCGCGATCTGGGGCATCCTAGAAGATCGGACGGCCAGAATTTACGACGAGGTTCGATGACGAGAACAGTGGCGCGACTCACCGGCAGTGGGGAAGATGACGCGGGATGCGGCGGAATAACGACGGATCGGGCGCGGCTCGGTGCGGTTCGGGAATAAGACTGCGCGACGGACTAGATGGTGCAAATGGCAGTAGCGGAGAGGAATCGGAGAGGCCAGGCGACGGCGAAGAAGAGCTTCGGGTGCCAACGCAACTCTGGCAAGTACGGGCGAAGCGACGGCTAGGTCTCGAGCGACGAGGAGGAGGGCAAAAGGGGCGGCATGTAACATCCCAGATTTTCTGTTGTTCCAAAAATCATTTTAAAATTAATTAAATTCAAATTTTGGATTTTCCTTGGTGTTCTAATTAACCTGGCATCCATATCCTTCCGAAATTGCAGTTCAATTCTTTATCGTCTGCAAAGTCAAAATTCCAAATTCCGATCCTTATTCGAAATTTCACCTGAGTTCCAAAATGCTCCAAAAAAAATCTCAAAATCCATTGAATTAGGTTCCAAATATTCTATAATGATTTTGGGAATTTTTCCAAGATTTATAGAATCTCTTTGCTATTTTATCTCTCGCGCTTTCATCAAATCCACTATATTCGTCCCGAAATTATCTAAATTTCAAAATTCATCCAAAATAAGTGAAACTGATTTTATTGGGTTCCATTTTACTCATTAGAATTTTTAGGATATTTTTCGGTATTTTTAGATCTTGTTATCTATTTTATCTCGCACACTTTAAAATCCGCACTGTTCATCTTCCCGAAAATTTCAGCATCCCGTTCATGTTCTAGCTCTTTGCAAGCAAGAACTTCAATCTCTCATATCTTTCTCCATGAATGTCCAAATCAAGTGAGATCTGAAGCATCGTGACGGCGTCGTAATGGAGATTAAATGCCCTATCGTTGTCCATCTTTAATCCGAGTGAAACGGCCGCAATTAAGCGTTAATGATAATTTATTGCTCGGTCATTATCTTGGGCATTTCACCTCACCGGATGTGCGAGTACTCAAAAGTTTCGTCTTGCTGTCCTCTACCCCATGCTCACCTTGCCCCATTGATTCAGTGCCATTTCCCTTTCCAAAACTCGAGAAAAACCGACGCCCGACGTTCTCCAAAGACACCGGTGAGCCATCTTTTGCTTCGGTAATTTTTCGGGTAAACTAACTGCGTCACTTTGTGCCTTTTGCTTCCGTGATCACAACCATTCAATTGGATTTGATTTTCGTCATAGATTGACCCCGTACTTCGAGTTTGTTCATCGTCGGTCGTTGCTCCGTTCGTCGTCGATTTCTCCCGTTTGGGTACGATTCAATTCAATTCCTTACACCCTTAGACTCCCCTTGATGCTAGCTATCCCGTACTCACCTTAGTTTCGAGAAATTTCACGTTTTGACATGTTTTTGGCTGCCATGCCACCGACCCGTTCAAGGTCGTCGCTGAGTGTCGCTCCGGCCACCATTCTTCGTGCCGTCACTTGCCCCGGCACCGCGATGTCGTCCTCGTTCCAACTTGCCGCTTGCCGCTCGCCGCTGTGCCCTATAGCTCCGGCAATCATTTGCGCAAGAAGCTCTAATATGTCTCTGTAACACAGGCGCACAGGAGAACAAAGCACTGTAGCATCGCGATGCTACAGTGCAATTTCGTGATTTCGTGATTTTAGTTTTTGTCAAACTTTCTTTGACCCGTTCTCCTCCATCCGAACTCGGAATCGAGTGGTTCAAATTTCTAAATTCATCCTTTATCTTTCCGTATTTTTATTATAATTTTTAGTTTCTATTTATTTTATTTTATTCATCTCGTGCACCGTTTTTCGCGTAGTCGAAGAAGTGGTCGTCGTCGCCGACGAAGCAGAAGATCTCCAGAACAGCGCAGCGCACTTCGTCGATGAAGGCAAGTCTCCTTGAAGCATGTTGATCCATGTTTTGAAATGCTTTGTAGATTTACAAACTTGCATGCTATGTTGATTAAAAAAATTATATTATGATAGATTGTAGTTAAATACCTTGTTAATATGTATGTTTACTACATATTAATCCATCTGTTCTTTGGCTGCCCTAGAATGATTAATTATATTATAAATGGCTTGACACCTTGTTTAGTATAATAGTAGTGCTTAGTTATGCTAAATACTATTTGTATGTTTAATTGAAGGCTTGTTACTTGAAATTCTAAATGATTGAGTGAAAATATTATTTAAAAAGGGCAGTTAGTGCTGCCAGTTTGGTAAAATAAAAGAAAAGATTTGGTATTTTAAAGATTGAATAGGGTGGAAGGTTGCAAGGCGGGTGCAGAATGCACGAGACTCGGGTTTGAGTATGTACCACCCTAGTCACCCTAAGGATTGATCCCTTGTGATTCTCAAACAATGTATAACAGTGCGGCCGCGGGTTCCGGTATGGGACGGGCCTGGGACGAGTAACTAGTGAAAACTTAATTAAGGCATGCCAGACGGTGGAGTAGGCGTGGTTGGAGCCACAGGAGTCCTACAGGCGCAAGAGGGGGCTTCCATTATGGTTGTAGCCATTTGGCGGTGAAACTTCAGCGGGCGTGACTTAGTGAAGATGTAGCTAAAGAAATGGCCTTGTGATTTTCACTTAGGTTTATATGCCAACGGAAGTGTATGACCAAATATAATGAAATATCTCTCGCGGGTAAAGCGTGCAAACTCTACAGAGTAAACAAACTATTCGAATAGCCATACCCACGGTCAAGGGTAGACAGAGGGCGTTGTCACATGGTAGATTTTCCCTATTTGGTTTCAAAATCAGATTTTTATAAAATGAAGCACGGTTGGAGCCGCAAATGTTTTGATTTGATAAAAGTCCGTGGTTGGAGCCACGAGGAAAACATTTCAAAAGAAAACCACGGTTGGTGCTGTGGAAAAGTATTCTTAAAATAAAACCATGGCCAATGCCGTGAGTTGGTTTATGTTTTGTTTTTCCCACGGTTGGAGCCGTGTCCTGAAAAGTTTGAAGCTCTTATTTCTTAAAAGAAAATAGCTTTGAAAACTGCTCTTCAAAATTCTGGGATAAAATCTTAAAAATTGACTTTTGGCAAATTAACCAATTCCCTCCCTTGAATTAAACTACATACTGCATTTTTTTCCGGACTTGTTGAGTATGTTGCATACTCACCCTCGCTTTTCATTGCGGGGCTGCTTATTCCATAAAGCAGATCAGGAGATCAGAGATAGCTATCCAAGAGCTTGCATCCCACCGTTCGACATCTGCGATGAAGACTTTGAAGAGAAGGATTATCCATACGTCTAGGATCGCGTTTCCTCCAGTCTTTGCCTGTGGTGTTTTGGACTTCGCTTCGTCAAGTTTATTTGCCAGTTTAATGTTTCCGCTGCTATATGGCCCACGGGTCCAACTTTTGTAATAATGGGCCATGTCAGCCAGTACTCTGAATTCAATTTTTGTTTATCGCATGGTTATGGTCCATACTGTTATGATCTGGGTGTACTAGCTATTGATCCAGGGACTGGTACAGGTAAACATAGCTGGGGCCCGTATCCTTTTTGCGGGTTCCGACAGAATGGTATCATAGCCAAGACTGTAGAACGTGATCTAGTTAGAATGGCAAAGCCTTAAGGATTAATATTTTTATAAAAATATATTTATAAAATTTTAAGTTCCTTTGCTTCTATCTTTTCTGTCTTAGCGTCTGGTCCTTACCTCATCCTTCATTTGAAATTTGTTTAATGGTCTTGTCCCGTTTCAAAATTTGTAGATGCCGGTTTACACCACCTTTGCCGCATCAGCTGGAGGATTCTGTGAGGAATTATCTTTGATGCTTCAAGAGTTGGGATTTCCTCATCGTCCGGAGTATCGTTGCACTTATGTGCCCAGCCTTGGTTATAATTTATGGAAATTCAGGTTGCTTGTCTACGCCAGGAGTCGACGACAGGCAGAAGATCGTCCTCACTACTTCACCTCGGAATGACTGATGCTTGGAGATGCGCTTCAGGATGCTGCTAGAGAGGCTCTCATCCACTTGGGTGAGAGTTATAGTGTTCAGCTGGACGACACCCCATACCGGCTCTTTCCCCGACACCAGGTTGGGAGGAGTCACAGCCAGTTCCAGAGCTTGGAGTTGGAGACTGACCCGACGATAGTGTGCATGGGTTCGCTCATCCGGGCGCAGGATGATGCCTATGTTCACATCTCTTGTGAGCTCCAGGACGTGCGCAGGGAGCTAGCTGCAGTAAGGGAGGAAAACCATCAGCTTAAGAACACTCAGCGGGCAACAGTTCCACTTCCACTACTAGCACCGCCTCCAGTCCTTGTTGGTGAGGAGCTTCCGCCTCGGGGTTTGATTCCCGACGCCCCGCGAGTCAAGCGTCGTAGAGGTTCGCTGCTCCGTGTGACTGCACGGAAGTCCGTGCACCGCGAGCCGTCCTTGGGGATTTCCCGGGGATTTTTGGCTGCTCCTGGAGAGCCAGGACCTTCTCGTGCTGTTGACCCGAGTGAAGTAAAGGATGTACTTGATTGGAAGCAACCCAAATCAGTAACTCAAATTAGAAGTTTTCTTGGTATGGCTGGATATTATAGAAGATTCATAGAAGATTTTTCCAAAATCACGAAACCACTTACACAACTATTAAAGAAAGAAAAGAAGTTTGAATGGACCCTGTCGTGCAAAGATAGTTTCCAAGCGCTCAAGAAGAAACTAACCTCTGCTCCAGTATTGATGTTACCAGATATACAAAAGGACTTTGTGGTTTATTGTGATGCTTCGAAGCAAGGTTTAGGTTGTGTGTTGATGCAAGAAGGTAAAGTGATGGCCTATGCATCTAGGCAGTTACGCCCTCACGAGGAAAATTACCCTACTCATGATTTGGAGTTAGCAGCCGTAGTACATGCCCTCAAAATTTGGAGGCATTACCTCATCGGGAATCGAATTGAGATATACACTGATCATAAGAGCTTAAAGTATATATTCACTCAACCAGATTTAAATATGAGGCAAAGAAGATGGTTGGAGCTGATAAAGGATTATCATGTTGGAATCCATTATCACCCTGGGAAAACTGATCATAAGATCCATTTTGATGGTTTTGGTGTTAATGACAAATCTAATATTGAGACTAACTCTTTTGATAATCATAATATTGATTAGTCTCAATTGTTAATTAATGACAAATCCTTTATGAGATTAACTCTTTTGTTGAGTTTAACACTTATTAGTTTCTTTTGGGCAAAAAGATGGAAATATCAAAGGTATACATTTGAGTTTATATTATCATATCTTGTTGCATTCCTTGGATATAATAGTCATGATCATATTGATAAATATAAATATGAGATTAACTCTTTTATTGAGTATATCTTTGATTAGTCTCATCTTATTGAAAAATGGAAATCCCAAAGGTATGCATCCAATACAACTCTATTATTTCTAGATGCATTCCTTGGGTTCAAGATAAAGGAAGAACTTCACCGTAGTCTCAATCTTAAGATGTGCATAATGTTTTCAATTCCATATATACATGAATGCACACATTTAGGGGGAGTTCATACTTTACCTTGATGTTTCAATAGTATTGATCTAATTCATATTTCTATATCAAGGATCATTACTTTAAAACAACCCCTTGAATATATTTAACTTGTGTAGTCGTAGTATACTCATAGCAATATGGGACAAACTCCAAAGCAATCTCAAAAA
Source organism: Otatea glauca (assembly GCA_036346275.1). NCBI lineage: Eukaryota > Viridiplantae > Streptophyta > Magnoliopsida > Poales > Poaceae > Otatea > Otatea glauca. Next base: position 33,047,300 of record CM070722.1, read on the forward strand.
TTGAATATGTGCATATTGATTCAAGTTCAATTATTTGTATGCGCACATTTAATGGAGTTTATTCTATAATTAATGGTTCTTAAGAGTATAAATCATTTTCCACCACTCCATATAAATTAGATCATTACTTTTAGATTCCATCGAATTGAGTATATGAAACTTGTGTAGTTAATATATACTCATGATAATTTAAATTCAATTTAAATTGTGTTCAGTTGCCATTCAATCACCAAAAAACTAATCATGTGTTAATGGTTCACTTTGTTGATTCTACGGCAATTAAAAGTTCTTGAGTATATGAGCATTAGTTGCATTAGTATACTCAAGACACAATTAACCTTTTAATCAACTGTCTTTAGGTCGTGGTCAATCATCAAAGGATAAGATCAAAGGATCCTGGGAGCATCCATTACGTGTTAATGGAGTGCATTGATTGAGACAACCATGTGTTTTGGATTAACACTTTCGATAAGTTTGAAATAGGTTAAGTCCAAGGTTAAGATAGATAAACGGGACAAGTACGTCATCATGTGTTGATGAGTGTCAAGAGAGGATCCTGAAGCTAAGACAAGGGGAGTTCATCATGTGTTGATGAACAAGATAAAGATCCCTACTTGGAGAGAAGATGATCGATCACCATAAAAGCTCCAAGTGGTTGAATGATCCCAAATTAAATATTAATCAATTGTCTTTGGGTTGTGCTCAATCGATCTCGGGGCATCCTAAAGGACCGAGATGGCGATTAAAGGGGGGATGAATGATCCCAAATTAAATTTTATCCCCCAAAGAAGATCACAAATGCAATTCTTCACCCAAAGAAACCAAGCCAAGATACTTAGGTATCAAATGGAGGTGAAAGAATCAGTTTTCACTAATTTCACCTGCGGCCGGCACTACCGCCCATGTAGGGGCGGTACTACATGAGTTACTGTAGCTACAGTAAACCAGGCATATGAATAGTGATTTCAGCACGAGTTCAAAAAGAAAAATCAAGGGATCTTTTGATCCACTGATCCAAACTCAACAAAACTTTATGGACACCTTCCTATGGATGTCAGGAACCTATTCCAACCAACGATTGCAAGAATTGACATCAAAGTTCTGACCTTTTTCAAATTTACGGAAGGGTGTACAAAAACGGGTTTAAGAACAAAAGCTTTGCCCTTAGCTAGCTCGTGGGTTCTTGATGATCAAGATGATCCTAGATGGCTTCCCACATGTCATACCAAGCTAGAACACAAGTCAAGAACACCAAAAACCCAATCTTCCAAGAATCATCCTCTCAAGAACAAAAATTGGTTTCTTGCAAAGAAGAACACAAGATTTGCCTAGATGATTGGGATATGGTTTGAAGAAGACACATCCATCAATCATACATCCTCAGCACAAGATCCACAAGCATTTTGAAGGAGGGGAGGCAAATCCAAATGTGCAAGAAGTAAATTGCAAGAATGTAAATTGCGGAATTTAAAGACTTTAAGAGGGCTACCTCACAACAAAGTGGACAAAGCTCAAAGGAGCACAACAACCTCTAAAACCTTCAAGATAAAGAGGGCTACCTCTACCCCTCTATTTATACTACTCTTGGGCCACCTACCACCCTTGGATGAGCTTCTAAACCCTAGAGCACTCATCAAGGGCTAGGATTAACCCATTCAACTAGCCATTCAATGGTCACCCAAAACCCACACATAATGGGTTTTCTTGCATGATTTTCAAAGCACACTAACTAGACTCGCTAACCTATCAACTAGACCAAGATCCGATGGCCCTCATTGATCTATGCAGCGCCTACTTAGCATCTCGTTTGTTCCTTGTCTTCACGGCTTGCCACGACTCCATCTCCAATCATCTTCCGGCGATCCCCGATCGTCTGAACCTCCGACGCACCTCGCCTAGTCTCGATCATCCTTTGCCTCACCATGATCTAGCATCGTCGACCTGCAACCATCAAAAACAAGGAAACACATCACAAAGATATGCAATAATCATTCAAAATCACATTTTAATATGCAATTCGCTCATGAAGTCGGCACTACCGCCTACACCAGGCTGGTCGTGCCGCTCGGCCGGCACTACCGCCCCCGTATGGCCGGTAGTGCCGCTCCCCTGAAGAACCAATGAACACCTCTCTCTGGAAAATAACTACCACCCCTCGGCCGGTAGTGCCGCCCCCTGGCCGGCAGTACCGCCCTACTGAGGCCGGTAGTGCCGCTCCTAGCAGGCAAAATCCAAATTGCTTCATTTTGAAAATCTAATTCAAATCAAACTCAAATTCAAGCTCAACATGCTAAAACACAGTCAATTACTCATCACCATCAAGGATAGATCTCCACATGGTCTTTCACATCCATTATGTGTTAATAGAGTACAAGTGATGAGTGACACAACCGTGTTTGTTGGACCAACAATCTTCCATGAGGCTTCAAGAGTCCAAAAAAATAAAGAATAAAAAAAAGTCATCATGTGTTGATGAGCTTCAAGAGGTTATCCCGAAGTGAATAAGAAGAGAGGAAGTTCATCATGTGTTGATGAACAAGAAGAGATGAACTGTCTTGGAGAGAAGATGATGGGAATCATAAAAGCTTCAAGTGGGATTGCTAGAGGCAAAGGTACAACTAGCTAGGGCTAAGGATGTGTTCCTAGTCTTTTACCTGTCTCGGTGTTTGGATGGGAGACAGGGTTGCTAGTTAGGTGCCTACTATTAAGAGGGGTTGAGTCATTTAGCTTAAGCCTCATCATGTGTTGATAAACTCAATCCGGTTCACTCTAGCTCGCTCTCTTATTTGGTTCTAGCATGAGCTAAGTATTTGCTTGTGTTGCAAATAAAAGAGCTCATGCTTGCTTCTTATTGAATCTTGATTTGGTTTTGCATAGAGCTCTGGATTTGCATGTGTTGCAAAAGGGAGATAGCTTATGCAAGTTGGTTTAAGTGGTTGTTTGTATGGAATTAGATATTTGCATGTGTTGCAAATAGAGAACTCATGCATCGAACTCTTAGCTTGTGACTTGATCATGTATTGATCATCACAAAGGCTAAGATAGGTTTATGATTTGTTTTTGCAAAATGAGTTTTTGCCAAATATAGTTTAATTGAATCTTATCTTGCAGCATGTGAATATGGTTTGCAAATTGGTTTGATCATGTGTTGATCATCACATGGCTCAAAGATATGATCTTGATTGCTCTTGTTTGCAAGATTTATATTTGCAAATGTGTTTTGCAAAATATTGGTGTTCATGCATTTGATATTAGGGCATGTGATTATAATTTGCAAAATTGTTTTGATCATGAGTTGATCATCACATGACTCAATATTTGATCTTATTGACTCTCTCTATCTTGTAGTCATGCTCTTGATTTAGTCTATGTGTGGGATTTCGAGAAATTAGATTTAGACTCGAATGACTAATTAGAGTCTTTGTTTTTATGATATTTAAAAATATATATGGTTGCTTAAATCTTGAAAAAGGGTGAAAATTATTGCCCTCTTGATAAGTTTCGCATAGAGTCCAAGATCACCTAAATCAAATTTGAAGTAAAAAGTTATGAGCATTTTGGTAGCAGACGGGCCGGTATGACGGGACCCCATCCGGTCATACCAATCGGCGTTATGATCGGGGTCAATTCGGCTTGTTTTTTCCAGAGAAGAGGTATTTTGGCCGAAGGGGCAAATTGGAAGCCCGGTATGACCGGATTTTCTAAGTAACGGCTAGTTTGTTTCTAGCCGTTGGACTGGAGGCCGGTGCTACTGGCCCAAGGGCGTTAGCACCGGGTTTCCTGTATATTTTTGCCCATTTTGCCCCCAACGGCTAGTTATTCTTGTGGAGATTATAAAAGGAGCCTTGGGGCTAGCATTTGGGCTTGCTATAGTTTTAGAGAGTTCATTGCTTTTTGTGGTTGAGTTGTGCATGTGTTGCACTATCTAATTTGGTTTTTGAGCTAATAGTGAGCTCTAATTGCATGTGTTGCAATTAGAAGAGGATCGAGAGCCTCTTGTGCATGTGTTGCACTCGGTGATCACCATTGTACATGTGTTGTACTTAGTGGAGCTCAAACTAGAGGGCTTAACTTGTTACTCTTGGTGTTTGCCGACACCTAGACAGCGTGTGGAGGCGTCGTACGCGGTGACTTTCTCAAGGAGATTGTGAGAAGGCCCGACAAAGTTGTGAAGGTCAGAGCTCACCTACCCGGAGGGGGAAAGAGCTACCACTAGTGGAATCGAGGCGGGTGCTTAATTCGTGAAGCCAATCCAAAGCAGTTCGGGCTTGCCTCAACGTGGATTAGGGAAGACCGGTAAGTCTCCGAACACCACGGTAAAATATCGGTGTGTCTCTTGTGATTTACATTCTATTCTTTATTTATATTCAAGCAATGTATATCATAGAATTGATGGTTTGATTGCTTGTATTTAGGATTGCAAATTATTGTTAGAGACACAAATAGTTAGTGCACTTAGTGAGCCTAATTTACTTAGGCCTTAATTGTCAAAACCTTAGTTTATTGATTCGCATCTATTATCATTTAAGTTTTGACATAAGGGTACTTAGGCGAGATTTTAATTAATCGTAGAAGAAATTTTTATAGCCGCCTATTCAGCCCTCTCTAGTCAGCATCCTCGATCTTACAAGTGGTATCAGAGCTTGGTCTCTCATTTATTAGACTTTATCGCCTAGAGAGTAAGGATGGCGACTAGTGTTTTAGTGCACTACACCGATTCACATATTTTTGATAACTCAAATTATGCATCATAGAAATTATTTATGATTTCTCATTTTAAATCCATGAGCCCCCAAATATGGTGGATCGTAGATGTGAGCTTTCCTCTTCGGTTGAATGAATTTGCTCCAACTAAAGGAGAAGAGAAATATCTATATCTCGACGCTCAAGCCACTAACATTTTATTTAGCATTGTGAGTGTAGATGTTTTCAATCTAGTTTGCAATCTCAAGAGTGCTCATGAATTGTGGATCAAGCTTCAAGAATCATTTGAATCATCCACATCAACAAAAGATGATTGCATTGAGGATTGGACATCGGTAGAAGAAACCTCCACTTCTACCTCAAGTTACAAAGAAACCTCAATCTTCGCCTCAAGTGACAACGAGCATCAAATTATTTCTTCATCTACTCGTTGCTTCATGGCTAAAGGTAAAATTGAGATAAGCGATAGCGATGATGATGAGCCCTCTTATGACGATTTGATGGATATGCTAGAGGAGCTCAATGATTATCTTGGGAAGGAGAAAGCTAAATATAAAATTTTGAAGCTTGAGCACGACTCACTTCAAAATACTTATAATGTGCTTAAAGAAAATCATGGATCTCTCCTCATGGAAATCATTAAGCCCAAGGTGGACATAGGCATTACATGTGATTTATTAGATGATATGCCATGCTCATTTGCTAACCCTTGCATCTCATCTAAGATTAGTGTGTCGACCTCTTGTGAAGATTTGTTAGATATTCCTTTTATCTCAAATATAGATGCTTCTAGTTTCTCCATGTCTCTGGAGACTAATCTTGTAGAGGAAAACAAAAGGCTCCAGGCACAAGTCATCGAGTTGAAAAATGACTTGGAAAAGTGCTACAAAGGAAAGGTCGCCCTTGACGATATCCTAAGCAAGCAACGAGTCTTGCAAGATAAGAGAGGGATCGGCTACATCTCCAAGAAGAAAGAGAATAGCAAGACAAAGCACAACGCAAGACACTCGAAGACCATTAGGTGCTTTGGATGCAACAAGAAGGGACACCCCGCCTCTGTATGCCCTAACAAAGTGGAATTCAAGCCACAACCATCAACCTTGAGGCAAACCGACATTGAGCAAGTTAAGAAAATCAAAAGAGGTCCTAACGGTCAAACTTGCTTCAATTGCTAGGAAAAGGGACACATTGGTAAACATATCTCTTAGGTAACACTTCTAAGCCAACTCTTGTAAATGATCATTATTTGCTTAGAAAAGACAAAAATGGTAATGTGCTTGCCAAATTTATCAATTCTCCTAAGTGCTTACAAAAGAATGATATTCATTTGCTTAAGAAGAGCAAAACTAGAAATGTGTTTGCTAGATGTGTTAGTACTCCTAAGTCCACTCAAAACAATGCAAACAATTTGCTTAGAAGGATTAACATTTACAAACCATTTGCTAGAAATGCTAAATCCTCTAAGCCTTTTCATAAAAATGTTAATCATGTGCTTAGAAAGGATAAGTATAGCAAATTATTTGTTAGAAATGTTAGTTCACCCAAAATTGCTATTCCTAGGGCCATTTGGATCCCTAAATATCTTGTGACTAACATTCTTGGACACAACCAAAATTGGGTACCAAAAAGTGCTTAAAATGTTTAATAGGCACTTGGAGATGCATTGGAGGCTTGGCTCAATCAAGAAAAGATGATTTCGTCATATGCAAAATGGAGCCAAGCATGAGGAAGATCACTTCAATCATGAACCAATGCCATCTCGGTAACGAGTATTTAATTCAATAATTTAGCTTCTAGCCTTATGTAGGTTATGTTGCATAATCATGAAAATCAATTTAAATTGCTTGTTCATGTTCTTGCTCTTGCTTCTTAATTATTCTTTATTGCTATCTTGAGCAAGTTTGGGAGGTGGCACATTAAGGGGGAGTAGTAAATCATAACCATGTATATCACATCCCTATGTGTGCCCATATTTATATAAGTGCTAATATATTTTCAAAATCAAGCCATTTAGCCAAAAGTGAAAAATCTTACTAACTATTAATAATCTTGTGAAAAACTAGTTGAAAAATTAATTAAAATGTTTTTAAAAGGTTTTTCAAGAGTTTTGGAGTTATAAAAACTAATTTAAAAAGAAAATGAGTTTCAAGTCCAAAATCTAGTTACTAGTATCTTGTTTTAGATATAAACTTATAATTTTCATAGAATTAAATGTAAAATGATTTTGTAAATGATTCCAAAACAAAAAACCTAGAATTGGTCATTCTTAACAATTCTCATATTCAAAATATTTTCAAAAGACCAATCTATCAAAATTTATTTGATTTTGAAACTTAACTAAAAAACTACTATTGACCTATATTGGTCAAATTTTAACACTTTGTAAGTTTCACCTCTTGACTGGATTCTTGGACATATCTTGGTTCAAAATGGTATTTTAAACTCATACATACCAATTCCAATCAAATATCTTCTCATTTGCTTCATTTGATACTTTTTGGAATCATATTGAAAATCATATGCATGCATATCCTTTATATGAGCCTCTTTAGTCAAAAGTCAAAAATATTGTTTAAAAGGTATATATTTGTGAAAATCTTTATAAAAGTTCTTAAATATGTACTTTAAATATTTTACAATGCTTTCGAAGTAAAAATCCCTATTTTACAAACAAAATAGCAAATTTGGCCTCAAATGGATCTTATATGACCTTATTTTTGAATTAAATGATATATTTCCATAAATCAAAATTTATTGAGTTTTTGAAAATGTGGTCAATACAAAACTCGTAGGGTTGGTCATTTCAAGTATTTATTTAGTTCAAAATTTTTCCAAACGACCAACCATTCAAAAGTTATAGCCATTTGAATTTGGCCAAAATCATTCATTCGACCCAAAATGACATATTCTTGCATATTGTGGGTTTTGCTATTTCAATTGTATTTATTTGTGTATATTGGATTGAACTAGTATTTATAACTCATACAAATCCATGAAAGTTCAAATCTTCATGAAATCCAAGTTGAATTGCATTTTGAGGCTTTGATGGAAATTCAACTTTTTTTCATGCCTACAAAGCGTATTTTGACATATCTTTTGAAAAAAATCCCTTTGAGGAAATTATTTTTGATAAACCTTCTAAATAGTCCAAATTTCATTTCTGAAAATTTTCAAACCATTTGGACTTTATTTGAAAAAGTTTTGACTTTTCTTTTCTTTGAGTAAAAATCATGCCTACGAAGCAAAATTTGAGATATCTTTTGAATAGAGACTCCTTTTTCGAACATTCTTCTTGGAAAAGTTTCTTAGGAGTCCAAAGTATGTTTTTGAAATTTTTAAATAATTTCAACTTCATTTAAAAAGTTATGAGCTTTTCTCTTTTTGATCAAATGCTGAAAATTCAGACTTTTGCATGATTTAAAGCTTAGTTGTGATTTTTGTATCTCCAAATCAGATCATAATTTGAGGATATCATTATAATAAAAATTTATCCTCAATAGTTGTTCTATTATACCAAAATTTATCAATTTTTTTAGACCTCATTTGAGCAGTTTTTCAGCATTTGTTTGAAGCCTAAATGAATTGTCAAAATCTAAAAACTTGAAATTTTCAGTTTCTGAAATCCTTGCGGTTTTCATATCTTTAAATTGGCTTCAAGTCGGTAGAATCTCTTAAAACAAAATTTGAGCATGTTTAAATGTATTAGCTCCATGATATATCTTAGAATCCTTTTAGAGCTTGTTTATTCAAGTTTTGTATATTTGGAAGATGCTCTCTTTGTGTATGTCATGGTATCAAGTTGATTTTCAATTGACATATAGTGTTGATCATTGGGAAAATAAGCTTGGTTTTAAAACAAATGTCAATGTTTTTCTCAAAGCGGTATCCTCATACAAAATGATCTTTCCATGTGGTACCATATTTGAAAAAATGAGCATTACAAGTGGTATTACTTTAAAATTGATATTTACAAGCTTTATGTTTTCTTCAAGTGGTATTATAAGTGATGCTTCTTTAAAACTTTCGACAAGTGGTTTCATGAAAATTCAAAGCTCATTTGGATGTTTTCCTCTTTTAAGCGCTATTAGGCTCTCAGAGACTCTTTTCGTGAGTTCGCATGCAAATTAAAAAGACTAATAAAATGAGGAGAGTATTTGAATGCGTTTCAAATATCTTTTTCGTGCTTAACTTAAACTATGGCCTCTTTTCAAGTTGGTTTACTCTTTTAGGCCATATAAAGAAGAAGTTTGCGGAATTCTTGAATCTTATTGAAAATTCTTAATATTTACCAGTGGTATTTTTTTTAAGAATTCTTATGAACTTAAATAGGTCATATGTATTCATTTCAATTTCGTTATGACTTTATTTCGGAGAAATTCTTGCCAAATTCTCTATTCTTCAAAGTGGTATTTCCTCGCTAAGCTCTTTACTCTAAAAGGTCTCTTTTTTGGATTCGTTTTTCATTTTTGGTGTTTAATGCCAAAAGAGGGAGAATTTGTGGGAGGTTAATACCTCATTTGGTTAAGGGAGAGAATTATTTGGTTATTTGGATGTTTTGTGCATGTCTTGAAGAGAAGCAAGTTATTCATTCTAAAAATTTCTCATATGCATTCTCAATTATCAATGCTTAAATTGCTCAAAGGTATGCTTACATGTTCAAATAGTTTAAATTATCTTAATACGATGATTTTCATACAAATGTGGTTATTAAGCTTGGATTTGTCATCAATCACCAAAAAAGGGGAGATTGAAAGTTCAAGCTCCATTACTTTAGTTTTGGTGCTAATGACAAATATAATATTGAGACTAACTCTTTTGATAATCATAATATTGATTAGTCACAATTGTTAATTAATGACAAATCCTTTATGAGATTAACTCTTTTTTTGAGCTTAACACTTATTAGTTTCTTTTGGACGAAAAAAATGGAAATATCAAAGGTATGCATTCGAGTTCATATTATAATATCTTATTGCATTCCTTGGATATAATATTCATGATCATATTGATAAATCTAAATATGAGACTAACTCTTTTATTGAGTATATCTTTGATTAGTCTCATCTTATTGAAAAATATAATCCCAAAGGTATGCATCCAATACAACTCTATTATTTCTAGATGCATTCCTTGGATTCAAGATAAAGGATGAACTTCACTGTAGTCTCAATCTTAAGATTTGCGTAATATTTTCAATTCCATATATACATGAATGCACACATTTAAGGAGAGTTCATACTTTACCTTGATGTTTCAATAGTATTGATCTAATTCATCTTTCTATATCAAGGATCATTACTTTGAAACAACCCCTTGAGTATATTTAACTTGTGTAGTTGTAGTATACTCATGGCAATATGGGACAAACTCCAAAGCAATCTCAAAAATTAAATATGTGCATATTGATTCAAGTTTAATTATTTATATGCGCACATTTAATGGAGTTTATTCTATAATTAATGATCTTAAAAGTATTGATCATTTTCCACCACTCCATATAAATTGGATTATTACTTTTAGATTCCATCAAATTGAGTATATGAAACTTGTGTAGTAAATATATACTTGTAAGGCCCCCATTTTTGATAATGATTACCAAAAATGGATACCATGTGCATATAGTACTAGTCTCATGATCAGTAGCTAGTACGCACAAATATAAATTGATATCACAGTCAAACACAAGCTTTATTATACAGCGAAACTAAGGTTACATAATAATTTTTACAATACCAAAAGTAAACACAGTAGTGGAGACAACTTCTTGTAGTATGCCTTTTAACCCATTGTCCCACAGGCAACTGACAAGGTAAAACCTTAGAAAAATTCATCGTTAAATTCCCCGTATCCTGCATCAACGTATGATTCGTCGAGGTAATCTGATTCTTCACCTAAAAACATCAACATAGGCAAGTTGAGTACTTACGTACTCGCAAGACTTTTACAAATCCTATAATACATGTAGGTTATTCCAATGGAAAGGCTATTATAGTTAATTTGTATAAAGCTAGTTTGAAATGTAAATACAGAATAATATATTGCAATAAAATTTGCTTAAAAGCAGATTAAATAAAATGACAATATATAAGTACGAGCAAACGAAATTTCAAACCTGGGTATAATGACCATGTCCAAGAACCATTCTACTGACACACAGTAGAAATTTCCGACACACGGTAGAAATAACATTTTATGAAAATAAACAAAACTGCTAACTATGTGATGACTTTACCAAGTGCCCATTACCGCGGGCGTGACTAATCGATTAGTTTTACACTCTGCAAAGGTATACAACTTTCCCCACAAGACATGACTGACTCTTTGAGCAATCGATATTTGCACACTTCCTTTGGTGTGCCGCAGAGTCATGTTATAATCATTACATTATTTAATCGACTTTGCACCAAAGACGGTGACGATAAACCCATTTTGTGGCGAAAGAACTCAGAGCATAGAAATGATGGAACTCCCCACAGTATGGCGTACACCGTTATATTGGTATATGTTTATTCCATGATCACCTCGGTGTGGACGTCCCGTCGAGCAATTCATTAAGAAACAGCTCGTACTACTCCGGCCTTCCAAGTGCAAAGCCAGTTTTAAATAACTTAATAAGTTAGAGTTGTCCCATACCAGTACTTGTGATTGTATGATAATTCTTGGCCTGAAAACAACCCATAGTTCGGTCCTTAACTCGACACGGGCAACAATCTCCCCCTACACTACGTGCAAAGATATGCACTCCCGGCTGTTGCCAATAATTGCCCGCATCTAAACCATAGTTTTATTTTCATTTTCCAACCAAAATACCAACCATGAGAAATGTCATACCCATTTAAATGTCATATCCAACATTTTTAATCGTGTCACAATTTTGCATTGCTTTAAGCATGGCTAAGCATAACACTAATTGTAAATGTCCCAAATTGACATCAAATAATGTCTATGTTATTCTAGGGTTATCAAGGTTCACAATTTCATACTTATCAAGGAAGTTCTATAAGACTACTGGTACAACTACCATTACCCGTAATATAGCAGACTTTAATAAAATAAAGTATGCAGTAGAACATTTAATGAAAACATTTATAAAACTGGGATCAATATGATCAAGGGAATTCTTGCCTTGTTGATTCTCCTCGACGTCGAATTCCTGATCGTCGATTATACCGGATTCGTCGGGTTCTACACGTCGTATGGCAACACATAACAAATACCAAATTTCAATAGGGCCAAAAAGAAATTAGATGGAAATATTCAAATAAAATAACTTCACAATTCAGAAGTGGCTGCAAGCATTATTTGTTTTTATTTGCAATTTGAAGATTTAATCTATTTGAATCATTATTGCGCCATTTTATCACATATTTAACAACTTGAATTTTTCTTATAACAAACACTAAGTATTTTTACATATTCTGGTTCCTGAGGTTACAAGTAATCTAACAAAATTTATTTTACTAAATTTGGTAATCATTTGCAAAATTTTCATGTATGTCATATTTCTAACTCTTAATTTGAATTTAAATTCAAAATTAAAATAAAATTCAATTTTGAAATATTTTTGCATATTATGAATCTACATGATTTTAGATGAATTTAGAAATTTATTTCATCAAATTTGGATTTTAAATGCACACGATATGAACTAATGAATATTCTATATTTTTGAAAATACTGAAAATTCAGAAATATGCCGAAAATGGAAAGTACGCTTTCATGGGAAAAACGCGCTTTCCCTTTTCGGGTTGCGCCGGGTCGAGGCGCTGACAACCGGGGTCCACATGGCGTGGTGACGACGCGACACAGCCATGGCCGAAGCCGCGCAACGCGCCGGCCGACAAAGTGTCCCACTTGGCACCGACTCAAGACAATGAGAGGTCGACTAGCCGGTCCCGCAAGTCAGCGACTCAGAGCAGGGCCGAAGGCTTCCTCGGCCGCCGGGGCGAAGCGTCGCCGGAGAGCCGAAATGGGTTCCACGGCTAGACTCAGTGCGTCCATGCGCATCTAGGGGAGGTCTCGCGGTGGCCGGAGGTGGCCGGGAAAGGGGGTTCCACCGGCGGGGTGCGGCGGCGGCTCGGGCAAAGCTTGCCGACGGCGACTCACCGCCGGAGAGAAGGAATGGGTTCCACCCAAGGCTTCAGCATGCTAAGCGCACACGGAGGAGGTCTAGGTTTGGCCGGGGGAGCTCTGCGGCGGTGCGCCGCCGTGCAAGGTGCGGCGGCGCCATGTCCGAGCGGCGATTCTACAAAATTAGGCTTTCCCGAGCTTCATCTTCACCAAAATAAGCATCGGCGAGTCTCAAGAAGTCGATTTTTGGCTTTCATTGGAAGAAATAGGTATCGGAGAGGGTTCTCACCGTGCGAATGTGGCGGCGGACGGAGAAGCGCGGCGCGATGACTCGTCGGAGAAGAAGGGCTCCAACTGGGGCTTGGGACAGGTTCCTGACGACGAGTGGAAGCTATGGCTCGGATGTCTCGAGGAGAGATGGGTTGTGGGGCGCAATTCGGCGTTTTCCCCTTTCTTCGGTTTTCGCCGGAGTTGGGGAAGAAGAGCGGAAGAGGCGGCGAATGGGGTTCACAGGGCGATGGCTGGGTGAGCTGTGACGAGGGCGATGCCTTTTATACGGGCTCGAAGCCGGTTGGGTGCACAGGTGAGGGGGATTTAGTCGGCGCGAGGGCGAGCTGGCGCGAGAGCACAGCGAGGGGGAGAAGAAGGCACGGGCGAGTCGCTGACGAGTGGGGGCGAGGTGGCAGCGACTGGTGCACGAGCTGGCCGGCTGCCACGCCGGGCCCAAAGTCAGTGACCGAGAAAAAGAGGATTCGGCCTAGTTCTGGACAGAACGGGATGGAAACGGAGAGTTCGACGGTCAAACCGACTCACAATTTTCTAAAATTTTACCATGAGTCTACAAGGAAATTACCAGCTTCTAGTAAAATTGTTACCATTTTATGCTCTGAGTAGAATTTTAAATAATTCTGATAATGCAGCTTGTCGCTTTTTTGCCAATTCTGTTTTTCATTTAATTTATGATCGAAATAAATTTAATATTTTATAAAACTTTTTATGAGAGTCTGAAATGGTATTTACACCTTCTGTAAAATTTTAATATTTATTTTATTTATTTTTAATTTTTAATAATTCTGACATTACTATTTTTCAATTTATTTCTTCACTGTTTTTGAATTTTTAAAATTATAAAATGAATTAGTAAATTTTTTATATTTTTACAGGAGGTTGAAACTGTGCTGATGTCAGCAGGGTAAAAATCTTGATCCAGGATAACTTCCTGAGAATTCTACAAAATTCTTTTACCTTGTTTCCTGATTTTCTTTTCACATGATTTACTTTGATTCAATTATATTTTATTTGGTCCAGCTCTTCCACCGACTTAATCTGGCTGGGGAGAGCCCTTAGATTTTTCTAATGACTTTTGTAGATTTTTGTTGACTTGGCATTTTTACTTTTTAATTTTACCATTTTACTATATCTTTTAATCAAATTTCTTTTATTAAAGAAAATCCAAAAGAATATCCAATAATTCCAGAAAATCTAGAAACAATACATAAAAGATTTTTAATTCACTTTTATTTATTTTATTAATTTTGAGGCTATTACAATACTCATGACAATTTAAATTCAATTTAAATTGTGTTCAGTTGTCATTCAATCAACAAAGAACTAATCATGTACTGATAGTTCACTTTGCTAATCTTAGGGCAATTGAAAGTTCTTGAGTATATGAAGCATTAATTGTATTAGTATACTCAAGACACAATTAATCTTTCAATCAATTGTCTTTGGATTGTGCTCAATCGATCTCGAGAGCATCCATTATGTGTTAATGGAGTACTTTGAGACAACCGTGTTTGTTGGACTAACAATCTTTTATGAGTTGTGAAGTAGGTTGAGTCCAAGAAAATGAAGAATCGGGAAGAAGTCATCATGTGTTGATTAGCTTCACAAGGTTATCCCGAAGTGAAGAAGAAGAGAGAAAATTCATCATGTGTTGATGAACAAGAAGAGAGGACCCGACTTGGAGAGAAGATGATGGGAATCATAAAAGCTCTAAGCGGGATTACTAGAGGCAAAGGTATAACTCGCTAGGGTTAAGGATGTGTTCCTAGTCTTTTATCGGTCTCAGTGTTTGGATGGGAGACCGAATTGCTAGTTAGGTATCATACTATTAAGAGGGGTTGAGTCATTTAGCTTAAGCTTCATCATGTGTTGATGAACTCAATCCGATTCACTCTAGCTCGCTCTCTTATTTGGTTCTTGCATGAGCCAAGTATTTGCATGTGTTGTAAATAAAGGAGCTCATGCTTGCTTCTTATTGAATCTTGATTTGGTTTTGCATAGAGCTCTGGATTTGCATGTGTTGCAAAAGGGAGATAGCTTATGCAAGTTGGTTTAAGTGGTTGTTTGTATGGAATTAGATATTTGCATGTGTTGCAAATAGAGAACTCATGCATCGAACTCTTAGCTTGTGACTTGATCATGTATTGATCATCACAAAGGCTAAGATAGGTTTATGCTTTGTGTTTGCAAAATGAGTTTTTGCCAAATATAGTTTAATTGAATCTTATCTTACAGCATGTGAATATGGTTTGCAAATTGGTTTGATCATGTGTTGATCATCACATGGCTCAAAGATATGATCTTGATTGCTCTTGTTTGCAAGATTTATATTTGCAAATGTGTTTTGCAAAATATTGGTGTTCATGCATTTGATATTGGGGCATGTGAATATAATTTGCAAATGTTTATTGCAAAATTGTTTTGATCATGAGTTGATCATCACATGACTCAATATTTGATCTTATTGACTTTCTCTATCTTGTAGTCATGCTCTTGATCTAGTCTATGTGTGGGATTTCGAGAAATCAGATTTTAGACTTGAATGACTACATTAGAGTCTTTGTTTTTATTATATTTAAAAATATATATGGTTACTTAAATCTTGAAAAAGGGTGGAAATTGTAGCCCTCTTGATAAGCTTCGCATAGAGTTTGTTTTTTCGCATAGGGTCAATTCGATTTGTTTTTCCCAGAGAAGAGGTATTTTGGCCGAAGGGGCAAATTGAAAGCCCGGTATGACCGGGCCCCCTCTGGTATGATCGGATTTTTGAGTAACGGCTAGTTTTTTCTAGCTATTGGACCGGAGGCCGGTGCTACCGACCCAAGGGCAGTAGCACCGAGTTTCTTGTATATTTTTGCCCATTTTTCCCTCCAACGGCTAGTTTTTTGTGTGGAGGCTATAAAAAGAGCCTTAGGGCTGGCATTTGGGCTTGTTGTGGTTTTAGAGAGTTCATTGCTCTTTGTGGTTGAGTTGTGCATGTGTTGCACTCTCCAATTTGGTTTTTGAGCTAAGAGTGAACTCTAATTGCATGTGTTGCAATTAGAAGAGGATTGAGAGCCTCTTATGCATGTGTTGCACTTGAGGAAAGCCTTATGCATGTGTTGCACTCGATGATCACCATTGTACATGTGTTGTACTTGGTGGAGCTCAAGCTAGAGGGCTTGACTTGTTACTCTTGGTGTTTGCCAACACCTAGATGGCGTGTGGAGGCGTCGTACGCGGTGACCTTCTCAAAGAGATTGTGAGAAGTCCCGACAAAGTTGTGAAGGTTGGAGCTCACCTACCCGGAGGGGAAAAGAGTTACCACTAGTGGAATCGAGGTGGATGCTCAATTCATGGAGCCGGTCCAAAGCGGTTTGGGCTTGCCTCAACGTGAATTAGGGAAGACCGACAAGTTTCCGAACACCACGGTAAAATATCGGTGTGTCTCTTGTGATTTGCATTCTATTCTTTATTTATACTCAAGTAATGTATATTCATAGAATTGATGGTTTGATTGCTTGTATTTAAGATTGCAAATTATTGTTTGAGACATAAACAGTTAGTGCATTTAGCGAGTCTAGTTGACTTAGGCTTTAATTGTCAAAACCTTAGTTTATCGATTTCGCATCTATTATCATTTTGGTTTTTACATAAAGGTACTTAGACGAGATTTTAATTAATCGTAAAAGAAATTTTTATAGCCGCCTTTTTACCCCCCTCTAATCGGCACTCTCGATCTTACAACGTGTTGCATCTAGAGGTGGATTGAATATCCAGTTGTTCATGTGTTACACTTGATGAGAGTCAAGCAAGAGGCTTTGGTTTGTTACTCTTGGTGTTTGCCGACACCTAGATGGCGTAAAGTGTCGTGGTCTGGTGATTTTCTTGTTTTGAAGGTTGGAGCTTGCCTATCTAGTAAGGGAAAGAGCTACTACTAGTGGATTCGAGGTATTTGGCTTAATTCATAGAGTCGATTCAATTCGTTTGGGTTTACCTTAATGTGGATTATGGGAGACCGATAAGCCTTCGAACACCACAGTAAAAAAAATCTTGTTTCATCTTGTGGTTTGTTTGCTTGTGCATATTTACATTATTACAATTTTCATTCGTAGAATTGAATTGCTTGCTTGTCATTCTAAAATTGCAAACATTGATCTTGACTTAGGTTATTGGTGTACTTAACGAGACTAGTTGATTTATGTCTTAATTCGAGAAGACTGTTTTGATTTACACTTTTACATATAAAACCAATTTTAGTCAAAGAGAAGTTTAAAAACGCATATTCACCTGTCTCTAGTCGGCCTCTTCGATCTTACAACAACAGGCCCGCTGAAGGTTGACACTATCGAATCAACGCCGAAGGTGTCTGTGGTGGATGACTGGTGGCGATGACAACAGTGTAGGTGGCCCCAACTCACCGAGGGCACGCGAACACGAGCGGACTGGTGCGTCGCCGCCGACGGCTTTAGGGAACAGGGGGCATTGGCTTGAGCCACCAGCGATAGCGGCGCAGGGATGAGCTCATCAAAAGGCGAGCGCGGGCATGGTGCCCGCAGAGGCGAGCCGTGGGGAGGGTTGCCACCGAAGGCGTGCGTAACGCCACGATGAAGGCAGGCAATCACTGGGGTGGAACTCGATGAAGGAGAGTAGATCGATCTACCGAAGGCGACGATTAAGGAAAACCAATCTAGAACAAACGAATTAGAAAAACACCACGAATGATTGAATAACCTTGATTAGAGCAATGTACCCAGAAGCCTTAGCGAGGTCATTATTGTGCTAACATAGTGTCTTGTATCGACGGTCGCGTTACCGACAATAAAGCACTAAAATTCATAAGAGTAAAAATAGAACAAGAGACACAAAATATAGCTCACATCTCTCTCTTAACTTTATTGATCGGTGGGATATGGTGTACGAAGACAACCCTTGCTCATCCTTAGAGTGCACCCTGGTAATATAAGAAGCAATATGAGACTAGACTACAAAGTATATACTACTCCCTCCAGTCACAAATGCATATCGTTTTGGACATTGACATAGGTCTCGCAAATGCAACTTCGACCATTATTTTCTATTGTAGTCTATAAAACACAATAATATCATAACATTATGAAGGAAAAAGTCCGTATAACACCCTGAACTTTGCTCAAAAGTCCGTCAAACACCCCGAACTTTGGAACCGGTTATCTAACACCCTAAACTTTTCAATCCCGTTCATTTAACACCCTAATCTGGTTTTGTAGGGGGAAAGTCCATATAACACCTTAAATTTTGCTCAAAAGTCCATCTAACATCCAAAACTTTAAAACTGGTTATCTAGCACCTCGAATTTTCCGATCCAATTCATCTAACACCCTAAGTTCAGAGTGTTATATGGACTTTTTTATATTATGAAAGTACTTTTTGAGACAAATCTACACTTGATTTTCATCTATACAATGTAAATATTTAAAAAGATATTGATAAATAAAATTTTGAAAGTTTAACTACACGTAAAAGTAAACAACAGTGAGTACAAAATTTGGATAATATACAGCAAAAACATTTCATCACTTGGAAAAAATGAAAAGTCAACGAAAAACAAACATTCCAAGTGGCCCGGTACCGGAAGGAAATAGAACCATCTACACTTCTACAGTCTTTCGGAAGCAGCCAAGCCAAGACTCAAGTATCCCACCACCCGCGATTTTACGAGTTTGCCCCCCCTCCACCTTCTCTCCCACTCCGCCGCTTCTTCTTTTATACCCACCCACAGCATCCTTTGCCGTCAGCTCCTTAGGCTCCCTCCCCGAAGTCTAAAAACCCTAATCCCCAGATACCCACGCAGGAAGGATCGGTCTCGCATCGGAAACTCCGAGGAGATAAACATGAGGTGATCCTTGTGTGCTGCTCTACTTGCTTGCTCTTGCTTACTCTAGTTCTTGATTCATGTGCCGTGGTGATATTGCGAGATGGATTGGGGGTCTGGGAGGTGTGATTGATTTTACCTGGGTGCTCCTTTGGTTTGGTCATAGGTTTCTGCAAGTTTTTTTCATTCTAGCTAGTTGGATTATGGGTTTGGGAATATGGACATTTCGGAGAATATTGGTCGCTGACTTGTTATTTAGCGTGGTCGCGTAGATTTTTTCTCTCCATCGAATTGAAGTATGCGAGTTCTTGCGGTTTCTTGTGATCCTAGGTTTCTTTGAATGCTCACCCTGTTCGTCGATTCAATCTCCTTCATTAGCTTTAGGAGTATCTTTAGTTCTACGTACATTATTATCAAGTAATTTCAGAGAATTATGCTGTTGTTCTATGGATAACATGCGAGTTGCTGTGATATGGAATTGTCTAATGGTGCAATCTCTGATTGTTTTAATACTTCTGTCATAATTGCAAACTGAAAATGTGCTGTCAGCATGATTTTGAGCAAAATTTGGGGCTTGTTCTTCTTGCAGTCGCCACCCGAGCACTAAGTGGGCGCAGAGGTCTGACAAGGTGTCCTTGACGATCGAGCTGCCTGACGCCAAGGATGTGAAGCTCAACTTGAAGCCTGAGGGCCATTTCACCTTCTCGGCGAAGGGCCATGCTGATGACATCCCATATGAGCTTGACCTTGAGCTCTTTGATGCTGTGAATGTGGAGGTTGGTGTCGTTTCCAACAAATGTCTTATCCTTGGTGTACTTTTCTTCATGCTCATGGTATTGGTGTTGGTTCTTTTGCAGGAGAGCAAGGCGGCTGTTGCCGCAAGGACCATATGCTACCTAATTAAGAAAGCTGAGAACAGGTGGTGGCCTAGGCTGCTGAAGAAGGAGGGCAAGCCACCTGTCTTTTTGAAGGTTGACTGGGATAAATGGCAAGATGAGGATGATGAAGACCTTGGAAGTAGGTCTTTTGATTGCAGTATGTGTTGGTTTTAGTACTATCTAGTTCAGTGCAAACTGACCTCATGCTATTTATGCTGCAGTTGGTGACTTTGGTGATATGGATTTCTCGGTATGGCTCTAATGCAAGCTTTCTCTGTTGGTAAATAAAATGGTAGGAATGGTTCTCATTTTTCTCTGTGTTTGCAGAAGCTGGACATGGGAGGTGCTGATGATGATATTGAGGATGATGAAGATGATTTGGTTGACAGTGCTAACAAAGGTATGCTATTCTCCTTGTCACATGCATGACTGATTTGGAGAGGAAGCCTATTCCTGGCTTCTTGCTTCAAACCTGCTATTGATTAGCTCTACTATTTGGAACTGGATATTCTAGTAAGAGCTATTTGGATGTATTTGAATACTGGATTGTTTCTCTTAATGCCCTAAACAGTTTAGCCCATTAGTTGAACCTTGAAAAATTCTTGAGGGCATACTGGGAAAGTAACATATATGTTCAAGGCCTTGCATTTTTAATCCATCAGTCTGTGTATGTTATGTTTTGCCATCTTTCCAAATCAGGATCTACATAGTTCATGTGATTTTCTTTGAGCAACATCAATCATAGCTCCTAAGTGTGCTGTCATAATCTGTTTTTGACGTATCACATCTGGAGCTGCAATATCCTGTCTGATTGCAGCGTGATGATTTTAAGCAGGAGGTCTGTGCCAGCCTTAAGTGCTGATTTCTATGAGGTGCTGTACTGCTGCACAGTCAAGTCACAGTCTAAATGGTTTTACTGTTGAATTTTGTGCAGTGATGTACAAAGTCTAAGTTACAGTCTATGTATGTTGTTTTATCTGTGCAATACCATTTCAAACTAAAGATTGACCCACCATCATTTGTGTAAATTCTTGTGAAACATACGAATGTGGTAAACAAACCGAACACACCATGGGTCTTAACCTGTGAATTATTAATGCAATTATTGGATATTCAACTTTGTGAGTGCACCTACAATGGACTAATGTTATGCTGCTGAAAAATTGCAGATGATGAAGACCCTGAGGCGGAGGAGAGCAAGGGACAGGAAGCTCCAGCAGCAGCTTCAGATGAAGCAAAGCCATGAAAAACCTAGAGTTGAATGCTATCCATGACTTCTTTTGTACTGAGCACCAGGTCTTTAGCTAGATATGCCCCTTCAGATTTTTGGTGTAAACTCTGGAGAATGGATCACTGCCCCCTGAAGTAAAGAAATAGTAGTTTTGTAGTTTTTGGCTGAAACTCTGTGGACTATGAATATTTGACGGTACTAGCGCTAAACCTGAACCATCCTGTATCTGCACGCTGTTCTGTTATTGTACTCAGCATATCTGCATCCAGCATAGAAAATATTCTGTTGTTCAACATGGCGCCGTGCTGTGTACTTTAGCCCTTTGTATTATGTTCTTTTTGTTGTGTGTTCTGCAGTGTGCGAGATACTGAGAATTCCATTATTTTCGTTGAACGCGCTATGGTTACTACAACTAAATTATCCGCTATCCAGATCGTTAGTTCTGTTATACCAATAGGTAACAGTTCATTCCAAACCAACCCATCTTTGTTTTCTAGAATATCACTTCAAAAGTTTATCTATAGGATCACAGAGGCAGGGCATATTCTATTCATGCTTCAACAAAGTGTAAGGTCACACGAATATGGAAATCAACAGGTATACACGGCAGTGACATTTGAGTGCTGCAAATACAACTCTGCCAAACCTCTCGGCTATAGCTGCCATGAAACTTCCTCAGTTCCTCACAGATCAATGGGCAAGATCCTCTTATGATGCCTCGACATGCTGACTATTAAATACGGATGAAAAAACGCAAAAGCGATATAGGCTATAACACTAAGGAGATGATTGTCGCAACGGGATATATTTCTCTGTTAAATTGGCATCATTTCTATGCGTTTGCTCAGCTATCAGGTAGTTTCATGTTAACTATTTCGGCTGGTGGCCGAAGCGTGCAAACCATTTCTCTAGTCTTCCCGAAATAAACCTGTCATCACAATGATACGAAGCTTGAAGACAAACGCATTTACATGTGGCAGCTAATGTTGACAATTATAGAAGGCTTTAATGCGAAACTGATACCTGGTCCAGTGAATTTCTCAGCTTGCCCTCCATTTCTTCTATCATTTTCCCCATATTAACCAGATGCCCATCTGCCACAGCAAGAGTCATACTCATCTGAAAAGAGAAACAGATAGATGTAGGATGAGCTTGGTTGAATTTCCTATAGATTAGAAAGCCTTCTAATTAAAAAAAAAAGTTGTCTGAGATAAAATATTGCTTATGTAACAAATTCATAGACTACCACACAACAGTTCCAGAAATATCTTATTGCTTGTTTTTTTTAGCACATATCATGTTTTCTTAATATTTCTATGCTCTATTAAACCTGCAATTATACTTAGTTTTTTTTTTGGAAGAATTCCTTTGTTACTCCCTCTGAATGCAAATATAGGTTGTCCTATAATCCATGCCAGTCAAATGTTTTAGGGTTTGACCATGAATACGTAAAAAGGTATCTAGATTGGCCTACATGAAATTGGTATTGCTAGATCATCAAATATACTTCATTATTATTTGTAACAACATATTGTGATAGATACTAGCGGTCAAAGTGGTGCCTTGGAGACAATGTCAATGTCCAAAACCTATACTTGCAATCACACACAGTAGTTTACAGCTAAACTGTCATGTCACTAGACAATTGATCCACTAGAAGTGTAACCTTTATATTGATGGTGGAAACTGTTCTGTAGACAAAGCCTGAGTTCTAATTAAGAGACACCAATAGTTGCGGAAAACAGGGATGCCAGATAGACCTATCCTCATGACAGCACCTTGATTAATAGAGTATGCCCTTGAACTGACGGACATTTAACATGACAAGGGAGGAAGAGGGGAAGGGAAGGGAGATATAACCTGCCGCCTAATCGACCCTGACAAGTTGAAAGTTCCAGATTGCTTATTATCTGTTGTCAATGACAGCATCACAGTGCTGTTCAAGCAGTAATGTGCCGCTCCTTCCTCTTCAGGACCAACCTATTGGCATTACACGAATTTTCAATTGTTAAGCCAACAAGTAACATAAAACAACAGCAGGGAGGGGAAAACGGCACTAATAATTGATAACTTCATAGACAGTTTTATCCACCTGAATAACATGAATAGCATCCCATGAACCTATTTGCATGTACCCTCTTTTCCCTTGTCCATCTGCCGCCACAAGACAGAAATACTTGTAAATGAATTTAGACTATCTGGATGAATAAACAAGATGACATTGAGCACTCCTACAGACCTTTCTTTATTAAGAAGCATACAATAAAACCCTCATCTTCATCCTCCCAAATGTACACAGATGAGATCCCACCTTCGTAATACCTAATTGAAAAGAAAAGGTCATATAAACATTCTTTCATGTTGCCTGTGCTTAGCATTACTGCATAGAAAAAGGCCATAAAATGAAATATGAAATCTTACTGATCACGGTAGACTGAAAAAACCTCATTTGCCTCGATCTCAAGATTCCTCATATCTTCAGAGGGAACTGTACCATCTTCCAAAGGAGGCTCGTATTTGTTAGACCAAGGTGATCTGCAAGCCAACCTCGCAATCAACAAATGACAACTACAAAATGGATTCCCCAAGGTTTGAAGTTTTTTTCCCCAAATTTAAGTACTTATGATGACAAGAATCAGATTCATTAATTCATCTCCTGCTCTTTGCACCAATTTTCTTGATGCATTTACTTATTGGATCATTGGGTATGTTAGGCAAGGCTGGCTGTGACTATCACCAAGTTGCATTCGTGACCAGTGGATTTGAACAAAGTTTCATTGGAATATAATGGAAACATCTCCCACTGCAAGGAAGCATTTCTAAGGCAGTGCAATGACAGGAGACTTTTGTCGCAACGTGCACCGCAAAATACCAACAACCTAATCCTATTCGCCTTAATGCATCCTTTGCATTTTCCTTCTCAATGCTTATGGTTATGGAGAACATAAGAAATGAAAATCATGGGGGAATTCATGGTTTGCTGACCGATAGGAGTCTGCGTCGCGGTTATACTCACAAAGAATGTACTCCTTCATGCTCTCCTTATCCATGCAAACCTGCAATTTTTACACCATTTACAGGAAAAGAATGGAAGGAAAAATGAGAAACAAGAAATGAGATGAAATCCACTGCTTTCATCATAAAGGACTGAGAAAACATTGCTCATAACAATCATATTTGCAACGAGGTTGGTTGGATTCACTCAATAAACCTATTCAGTGGGGCAACTTCGATTCAAGGTAGATTGGAATAGAGAGATTCTATTCGATTTGATTCAACCGAATCTAAACGACACGAGGGTGCACGACATTAACCAAAAGGAGGCAAGAAACGCCTATTTCTTGCCTAAATAGAACACAAACAAACCAAGGGCATCACGCCCGCTGGAGCATTCATCCCCACGAGCAATTCAATACAAAAAGAAAGTAACAGTCTACTTGCGCGGTTTAATCCCTATCCGAATCAAGAAGCTAGTGGTGGTGGTGATGCGACGCGATCCCGACTGGGACCAAGAAACGGAGTTTACCTACCTGGAGCGGGAGGTCAACCTGGGAGAGGAGGTCGAGGGAGTGGTCGGGGAGGAGGGAGAGCAGCGCGTTCAGCGCCGTCTCGGTGCTCCCCGGCGGCATCCGCCGCATCAGATCCATCGCCGCCTCCATGATCCTCCCTCTTCTTGGAACTCCCTTTCTGCTGCTTCTCTTTTGTTTTTGCTCGTCCTAATTCAGTTCCTCGTTTCTTCTTGTGTTCTTTTTCTTTTCGGAATTGCTTCGAACGCTCTAATATTTTTTTCCTACTCGTAAAATATTCTGTTCTTTTTATGTGTGCAGTCCTGCAGTGTTTGGCTGTTTGCTGCTGATCCTGGAACCGTTTGTTTGCTGTGCAAATACACCTGACGGTAAATGTGTAGCATAGGTAATGACGATCTGATGTCTTCATTTTCTTTCCTTAGTTCTATTCTATCTGCATTTTTCTACATTTTCTTATGTTTTTAATAAAAGCTATTTTGAAATACTATAAATATTTTTAAAATCCATTAACAAAATTTAACATCAAAAAGTTTTTTAAAAAAACAAATCTTTCTAACCTGTTATGATAGAAGTTAACGGTCAATGTATTTAGTTGGTGAGGGGTCGAAATTATATTTACCTATAGTTCTTGTTTGGAACTTAAGTAGGGGTTTCACATGAAATTATGGAAAAACAATACAAATCTTTGGGAATTTGGAAACACTAATTTACGGTTGCCTACACAGAGCCTTGCGTGCAGTCCTTGTGTCCGGCGATGACACGTGGTAGCTCATGGTTCCCTACGTGAAAACTAGCTCGAATTAGCAATTTCGCACGCAACGCAGTTAACTAACGCAAATGGAAAATCCAATTAAGGGTATCATCAAACAAGTGTGAACGAATTTTTTTTGCTTATTTTGAATCAAATTTGAAAGTCTTTTAATTTAAATTTTTCAAAGTCGAAACTGTTCAATTTGATTTTTTTCGAGATGAAAATTTCTATTTTGGAATTTTTCGATTTAATTTTTTTGGAGTTGAAACTTTCCGATTTGAAATTTTTTCGACTTTAATTTTAAACTGGAACTTTTAGAACCAAAAGTTTTTTGAATCAAAACTTTTCGAACCGAAAGCTTTGGAATCGAAAGTTTTATGAGTTGAAACTTTTCGATTTGAAATTTTTCGAGTTGAAACTTTTTATTTGAAACTTTCCGAGTTGAAACTTCCTAATTTGAATCTTTTTGATTTAAAAAATTTTCGTGTTGAAACTTCCTAATTTGAATTTTTTCGATTTAAATTTTTTTGAGTTGAATTTTCTCGAGATAAAACTTTCTAATTTGAATTTTTTGATCTGAAATATTTTCGAGTCGATACTTTCCAATTTGAAATTTTTCGAGTTGAAACATTCTAATTGAAATTTTAATCACGTGTCCTGTTTTAACTGCCAGACTCTGATATCCGTTAAGGCCTTAATCATTCACGTGTCCATCCACGTGTCGCCCTCCGGTTCCTGCCGCACGCACGGAGCAGAAAGAGCGACCGCAAATTAGTCGCTCCCGTGGGAATTTGCTTGGAGATCCTCCAATCCAAACCATCCGTTAAGGCCTTAATCATTCTTTTTTGTATCATTACATTTTGAGACCACCCCTCCCCCTACAATAAAATTGTGTTATGTTTAGCCGTCCACGGTCCACCCATTTTTTTTAGCTTCAGCACATCAGATTATTGTTACCTGATTCCTACGAAAATTGGGCTATTTTCTGAAAAACTCATGTCCCAACACAGGCCCTAAGAGCGTTGAGATACGACTGCACACACAGCACGCACAGAGCCTTCAGGAGCTCATCTCCATAAAGTCAAATATGTTGCTGTTCCGTCTGATCACACAATTATTACAATTTTACCAATCAATTAAAGGAGTTGTTAAAAATTTATTTTTCCTGCTTTGCCCAATGCAGTGACCACTCTGTAACCCCCTTGTCATTGCATTGGTTGTTCAATGTTGGTTGCTTACAACTAAGCCTAAAACACAAAGCTCATTAATCCCAGAACATGCCATTTCAGAGTTCCTGGTTGTTTTGGAGGACTCCAAGGAAAGTACTACCAATACCAACTAGCACTAGCCAACTACCACATGACACTGCCTAATGCAAAATAAAAGTGGCCATCTTGCAACAAATTACTAATACAAGCAACGCCATAGAGCCAAAAGGATTGCTACTCGAGAAACCAAATGATTCTGCCTTGAACCATGCATTTCATGGGTAGGAATGTTGCTTAGATGCAACTGCAAGTAACCTTTGCAAAACTACATTGCGTTAGCGCGTGCAGCTTGTCCCTTCCAGTGACAATAAGAACTAGACAAAGCGCAAGACAGGAATTAAACATCAACCGAAGTTCAACAGAACTCATATAAGCCTTCAAATAGTTAAAAAAATCGCAGATCTGATACAATTTTTGCATATCAGTATGTGAGAATATTCTACCTGTTTCCTAAAGTATTTTACAACATATTCAAGACACAACGCACATATTTTATCGAATACACAACATAACCGTTCCCCAAAAGTGGAGCAGTCTATTACGTATTATGACTGTCAAAAGGCTAGAATAGTCAGCAAAAGATGGTGCATAACTGTCTCAAAATGATGAAATCCACTTTTCTTCTTTTTCAGTTCCCACCGCCACATGTTGCAGCCCATCAGAAACTGTACACATCAAGAACCCAAGGTTAAATGAGAAATGTTTGGTATGAAGAGATTGTACCTAAACAAAGGATTCAAATTAACTATGTGAGCGTATGTAGGTATTTGCTTGAAAATTTTAAACAAACAAACATAGTTCTTCAATGGAATAACACCAAAAAAACATAGTTTACCTTGATGATGGATGACTGTAACACTACGCAGCACCGATCTTCAATGGCTTCATCCAACATTTTGAAACCCTTGGTGTACTACTGAAGGTAGTCACTTAACTACACACTATCAGCTGATTTAGTTTTGACTTTTGCTACCCGCTCGTCATAAGAAGCTGAGATGTAAGAGTACAAAAGTAAAATCAAAACTAGGCGTTTAAAATCAAAAGCATCATGCCATTGCATAAGAAGGGCACCACAGTTTCCTTATCAAGAAAGGCTAATAATAGTTGATGCACAATAATTAGTTCTGTGAAGTATTGGACAGGAGCTATCGTAAAGGACTGTAATATTTTTGAAGAGTTGACTGACAGAGTGGTGTGGTCAGATAAAGCATTGGCTTACCTGTACGAATATATAAATACAGAAATGTGTAGCAAGTTCAGAACTAAAAAAACGATTACGAACTTACGCTCTGTTTGTCGTGACATGAGAGGAATATGATTTCTCTTCTTCTGATGAGGTTCAAATGAATTACACTCTGCACTGACAGCTAACTTTTAGATCACTAGAACATTACATCAAACAGGGAAAAGATTAACATGTATGTACCTGTAAAAGATAAACACGAGAACGCCTCGTGAAATATTGCAGCTTGGAGCATATACTGATGGTATTCATCCTTTAAGTGCTCAATCAAAGCCAGAATGGCATCTAGAGTGGAATAAAAGTGCATCGCAATTAGTTATGCCATGCAAAAGCTAGAGATATTTGTGAATAGATAAATAAAATCCTGGAGGGCGGGCTTCAGTTTTATACTCAAAAGATAACTGAATTGACAATAAGTTTTTCAGAAATGGCTTTCTACATTTTGCTGAAAATATTGTACCATGGTCATAAGTTTTCTGAAATAACTATAATTCATTACTGCTATTTAACTCCAAAGCATAATTAGCAAAAAATGAATGATCTAAATCTCACTATTTTTACAATATGAAACTGGAAGCAACAGCGAAAATTGTACGAGCAAGAGATAAAGGCATGAAATTAACATCTTGCTTTAAGTACATATCAGATATTACTATGATTGCTTTGATACTTCATGATTGAAAATGCTCTCTGAAAGGTATCATCAAAGGTCTAAGTAGACATACCTGATGAACACATAAAGTTAACTTTATCAAATAAACAAGATCGTAGAATCAATGGAAGCTCTGGTGCCATTTTGTATTGAGGTTTTCTAGGAGTTTTGGTAATATCCAATAATGAATCAACTACCTGTGGCAAAATAAAAAATTCCAGCAAATGTAATCAATCCAAATAAAATCAACTGTGTGCATGCTTTGTTCAATTTTATATTACACAAGGTTCTTAAACTTGCATGGATGTTCCAACTTGATCCATGAACTTGAGAATTCAGCATACATTTGTAAACTTGAATAAGTGATTCAAGGCTGTCTTGTACAAGGCCCTTAAACTTGCACCAATTGAGCCAAAGTGAATCATCCATGCAAGTATAGGGACCTAAATATTGATAGTTCATGCACCCCAGGGAACTTTTGTGCCAAGTTTAAGGATATATAGTGCAATTCACTTTCTTTTAAATGAAAGGAAGCTTGAGAGTGGATTTTACTTACACATGGTGATTCAAGGCCTTGACCTATAAGAAATAGGACAGCTACCATGCAGCGAACTTGATGCCACAGAAAGGCACTACCCTTGATTTTCATGGCCCACAGCTCATCATTGTTGGACCTTGAAGATATAAAGGACTTTAACTATTTAATTTGGGTATTACAGGATCACATATTTATAACTAGAAGAAAGAAGAGTTTGACTAAAATGTAAATATAACCATTGGTCATAAGCAGAAATATTAAAATCTGTTATTTGTCGCCTGTAGTTGCTCACGTTTGCTGCATCCATCTTACAGAAATTCCTGAAGTCGTGTTCCCCAATGAATTTAGATGCGGCTTTCTGCATTACCTGTTGACAATTTGAAGTCAGTAACTCAGTAGACATGGACACATCTAGAAACTATAGAAATCAATGGATAACATAACTACCGATATGTCCAAGCTCCCCTTCCAGAATAGGTATTTATATTCCCTACCCAAACAGGAGAATCTGCAAAATAGCAGTGGGGGAAGAAATCAAATTCTAATCACATAGCAGCATAGGAGATTAAAGTACAGCTAGGATGGTAAATAGCCTGATCAAAAATAGAGGAAATGTCTTTCATCTTAAGAAAAAGGGAGGAATCAAGGAAGATACACATAATATCTTTTTGTAGAACTAGTATTTATCAATAGTATGCGACTCATTGAGGAAGAGTACCTTTTACACATGCCCAAAAAAAATAAACATAGAATTCAAGCTAACCTTGCAAGAAAATCTGCTGCAACAGGACACCAGCCTATTACACGTATATCTCGTGGAAGGATTCTATTCAATACTTTCACATAATCAATTTCTGAAAAAAAAGCACAACTCTTAGTCTGACAGAGGATGACTGCAAGCATGGGCAAGATGCAAGTCAGACATCTGACTTTGAACGAGAAAAAACTAAAAGTAGGAAAAGAACATATATCATGGTATTGATAGGAGAGGTCAAGGAATTTTCCCATCATCAAGGTAAAATTTAACTAAGTAACAAATCTGATCATGTCATTGCATTATCTGTTGCTTTCACTACTACGTAAAGCTACAACGAATAAAAGGCAGAAGCATACCAGATCTTTCGTCTAATACATTTCCTCCTGCATCTTTTATGTTTGATCGCAGATATAAGGAAATTACCTGCAAGTTGCAAAAGGAGTAAACATGTTTTCTTTAGTGCACAGACATATATTGTATTTTCCAAATTGCATAAATTGCTGCACAATGCCAAAACCAAACACTGTCAAAGTATAAAAGCTACTCTGCCCGTATCTAAAAGAATATAGCTATGGGATTCGTGCAGTCAACCTTTTTTATCCTATTATGTGTTCAGAAATTTATAGATCAGTCACATGAAAATGACATAATTGATTGGCTGAGAAAAGTACTTCCTATTTGTTAAAAGCATGGACATGGTAACGTGTTACACTTGCAGTATTAGTCAGTGGTCACTAATATCAGATGTAGCATGTGGTAACAGGCAGGGTACTCTATTCCTAGGCATAGGTTAGTCCTTTACATATTATATTTCTATGCCTCCTAACAATATTTTGATAAAAAAAATGAGGTCAAAATTGCATTTTTGAGACTGTAAAAAGTAAATGACTATGTTTAAAAAAGAACTTTGATTTTTTTCTCAAGTTTTATTGCCATGAAGAAAAAACTGAGTTTAACGCCAGATAATGCTGTTTTTTTATCTGGATCTTCCGGCTTACATGGTAACTGCTTCTATAATCAGTAGCAACAAAGTACCAATCAAAATACATGACTTCCTGCTGCCTATGGAGACTTGAAAAGTGCTGCTTAAACATAAAATCAGAAACAGAATAATTCTAAAACACATACAAGATAGTACTATGAATAATATAAGCACATACAAGGCAAGAACTGAATAGTCAATAATTATCAAATGTGAACTATCAAAATCTAACACTGAGTTACCCACACATATGCAGTTACCTGTCCAGTAGCAGAAACTCCTTTGTCAGTTCTTCCACACCTTGAATAGCATGATTCTTTCCTACTGCCAACCAGAAGTTTTGCTCTTTCAAGTGCTTTAAATACCTCAGACTGAGAAGACCATAAGATAGAAGTCCATAAGAAAACCCTTTGGAAAAAAGCAAAGTAAATAGTTCATAGGGAAAAGTACCTCAACTGTTGGCTCTGTGTGGGCTTCTGAAGCAAAGCCATAGAATCTGCACAAGAGCAAGCATAGTCATAGAAAAAGATGTGAAAAGGGACAAGACAAACACAATAAGGGTTACAAACAGAACTAGCAAGAACAGAGAGTAGATGAAGGTGCCAGGAGAATGTCTAAGATTTGGAAACTATTTTACAATATTGTGGAAGAAACATGGTGGCCTCATTTCATATGTTATTTGCTTAAGATAAAATTTGCGCAGTCTACAAGCCACACTGAAAATGAATGTGTTAATATTATTGATTCAAAGTTTGATCTGTGATTGGACAAGAGGTTCACAGATAAAAGCTCTTGCAAATACAGCTATATAATTGTTCTCTTGTATTTGGTCATATAGTAGTAGAATTGTGATAAAATAATTTTTCTTTACCAGAAACTATTACATTCTTGAGCACTAACTCTATTTAAGTAAACAAGAATGTGTTGCAGACTAAGTGAGAACACATGTATTTTCTGTTGTAAGTACAATCATACCTCTGGCCAAAGTACATGACTTGCAGAGCAACTAGTCGCTTTGGGCAGTGACTTACAATCCCCACTTGGTGTCCTGTGCGTTAAACAGAAAATTTTAGTAATATTATACATAATTGTTCTGACCAGGTTAATGTTTCAAATACTCTTGGCGAAAAGTATATCCCATTAATCTCAATGGACATATACTGAACATCTGAACTTTACATGCAAAAACAAAAGCGGGCAGAGTATCCCATGATTGATACAATTAACATATCTTTAGTTGCACCTGTTTTATTAGCACACTTGCTTGAACTTTTAGGTAAACCATGGCCACCCGCATTACCACTGCACTATAGGACAAATGCATATGTATGAATCAGATCAGATAATGTTCTCAAAAACAAATCAGATCAGATAAGAAAACCAAATTCCATATATGACAGGTCATTTGAGAAGATGTACAGTACTTCATGTTCAGTAGATGTTGCCATGTGATCAAATGGAAAGCTCACATCATGACCTGAAGTTCTACTTTCATGTGATTTTCCATTCTGCTGTATTTCTTGATCACTACCATACAAACTTGCACTAGCAACTAGAGAGGACGCTACGCTTTCCTCCTATAGAAGAGGAAAGTTAAGCAAAATATCGACAGACAAAAACTTCATGATACATAATAACAAAAGGTACTTTCTTTAGGAAACCATACCGACACCAACATTATTCAAACTCCAAAGTATGGCAGCATAACAACCTTTAACCTTTTTTCTGTAAGTTTTTGTGCATCATGTAGTCATGTTTGAGTCCTGCCATTAAACTTATTATGTATGTAAAGACATATTGAGCATTGACATCTAGATTCATTAAAATTCACCTGCAAATTGAACTTATTGATTACGCATTTGGAAAAATCAGGAATCTAATTTTACACAATTATGAAAATGATGGAAACTTCATATGACCTACAACAGTGATCAATCACTAAAATCTCCCATCTTTAAGTCACCAGAAAGTCTATGTGCTATAACAAAAAATTTAAAGTGATATTCTTACCCAAATTAACCTGGAAAACTGCCAAGTTCTACAGAGAGGGATTACACTGTTGTCAAACAAGGCTGCCTCACAGAAAGAAAGGAGTAAAGGAAAGAAAGCTACTTGAAAGAACAAGCTTTTTCGCTGACAAAGTGTTCATATGGCACAATAACAATTTGAAAGCAAGACTACCGTTCGCATAAATTCACCGCTTCAATTTTACTCTCTGGAGTTCATAATTACCATGTCCACAGTTCTCTTTAGTCTGTAACCTCCAGTAACACTAATGACTGAATCGAATCGTCATAACTAGTAATCATCATTCATAAGTCATGACAATGGCTAAGGTTTCTTTTCGGGGAAAAAAATTACAAGGGCTAAGGTGAAATGTAACAAGAACTAATCAGCCCAATGCTCTCATCTCGATAGCTCCGAATAAATGAATAAAACCGCTTTTAAGTTTCTTGTATCTCACAAAGTTTGCAACCTTTGTAGTCAAAGGAAAGAGAAAGATCTCACCTTGGAGCCACAGCTACAGCTCGAAGCAATCTTCGCCAGCCTCTGGTTCTCCCTCTCCAACTCCTAACCACATCCAATTCACCCAAAAAAAATTACCCAATCCAACAACTCGGTCAGGCAAAGAAACAGAAACAACAACAAAAAACTAAGCTACAGCCAGAGCTCTGCACCTGTACGCGCAGCCGGAGCGCGCCGACCTCCGCCCGCAGCGCCGCCGTCTCGCCGTCACCTGCCGCCATGGCGCCTTCCTATCGGAGCCCTACCCCCGCCCGGTAAAAGATGGCTGGTCGCCTCAGCCACGCTACTGAATGCCTGAATGGGGTACTGATTAGTTTGGTGGATCAGGCTAGATGGATACGTGTAAACACCGAGGCCGACCCGTTAAGGGCCTGCGAGTTGTTTGACCGGTCAAACCTGGTTGTTAGATTTAAGTCGCATGGATTAAGGCGTTCGTTATCTCGTTGATCCCCGGATTAAAGTCGATAATATTGCCATGCACTTCTGGGTCAGATGGTTGCAATGTTTGCCTAACGCTGGATTGGGCCCACCTGGCTGTCAGCGAGGAAGGAGGAAGAGCAGCTGTAGACTAGGACAGTCTACCTGAATCCTCCCTCCTCTCCTCTATAAATAGGCAGATTAATCACAGATACGATGGTATCAAACTGCACGAAGTGATCATCTGAAAGTATTTTGTTGGATTAGATAGGATCGGAAGCATCGATTCGAAAATGGCGATGTGCAGGAAGACGATCTCGTGCTCCTCCCTCTTTGTGCTGCTGCTTCTGTCGTCTCTGGGAGGCGACTCGGTGGAGGCGAGGAAGCAGGGGAAACAATCCCTGGGGTACTACGAGCTGCGGCGGGGCGAATTCTCCATCGTCGTCACCAACTGGGGCGCCACCATCCTCTCCGTCAGGCTCCCCGACAAGAACGGTCAGTGCTACTGCTTGTACAGATTTATTGATTCATTCATTGGTCGATCGCAATTACAATTCAGAGCTGCTGCTAATATATGCTAATCTTTTTCCCCTTCAAAATTGATCTTGTTTGTTGTTAGTACTATGTGTGTTCTTGTGAGTTGTCGAGATTAATGTCGTTGATGTTTTGCAGGGCACATCGACGACGTTGTTCTTGGGTACAGGAACATTGGAGCTTATGTGGTGCGTGACATGCATGCTCTTTCTTCAATCTACGTGAAAAAGAAGGGAAATCTAATTAAATGCAACGGCGTCGAATAATTTTTTACTTTGTTTGTGTGTTTTTCTTGGTCCAAGAATGACACGACCTACTTCGGCGCACTGGTGGGGCGGGTGGCGAACCGGATCGCCGGCGGCCGCTTCACGATCAGGGACCGCCCCTATCACACCTACCGGAACGACGGCAACAACACGCTCCACGGCGGCCACCGCGGCTTCAACCAGGTCTTCTGGGCGGTCAGGGAGCGGGTCACCGGAGACTTCCCGTACATCACCTTCTACTACCGTAGCTACGACGGCGAGCAGGGTTTCCCGGGCGCCGTGGACGTGCTCGTCACCTACAAGATCGACGGCGACTACTCGTACAGCGTCACCATGTACGCCCGGCCGCTCGACAAGCCGACGCCGGTCAACCTCGCGCAGCACACCTACTGGAACCTACGCGGCCACGGCCGGGGCACCATCCTCGACCACGCTGTCCAGATCTTCGCGTCCGCGGTCACCCCCGTCAGCGCCGACCTCATCCCCACGGGCGCCGTGGCCCCCGTCGCCGGCACGCCGTTCGACTTCCGCGCCCCCGCCGCCCCCGGCGCGCGCATCGCGGGCGTGCCCGGAGGCTACGACATCAACTACGTGCTCGACGGCGAGGCCGACGGGCAGGGCGTGCGCAAGGTGGCCGTCGTCAGCGAGGCGACGTCCGGGCGGGTGCTGGAGCTGTGGGCCGACCAGCCCGGCGTGCAGTTCTACACCGGCAACTTCCTCAAGGGCGACGAGGGGAAGGGCGGTGCGCGCTACGTGAAGCACGGCGGGCTGTGCCTGGAGACGCAGGACTACCCCGACGCCGTGCACAACCCCAAGTTCCCCGCCGAGGTCTACCGCCCGGGGCAGGTGTACAAGCACTACATGCTCTACAAGTTCTCACTCACCAACTAGTAGACGTGTTTTCATTATCAACATGTTTAGCTTCGTGTCAATGCATGCATGCACCATAGATCGTTCCATTTTAGGGTGACGGTTGTTGCAACCCGTATAATTAAATCAGGATAACAACAGTATCTTTATCATTAATCTTAAGTTAATTATACTGATTTGGATATATTAGCTAATAAAACATCGAGCAGATACGACACTTTATCAGTTAATACACCGTATTCAAAGTGTTGTAACAGAACATTAATTAGAGACTCGTAAGAAACTTTATTACATTTCCTGCCACGCAAGATACCATCTTATAGTTCACATGTCTTATCATAGTATTTACAACAAAAACTGAAATATAATATCTACACTATACTATACCTTAGAGATCTATGACCTCCATTGTAAGGGTCGCTACTCCACCCACTCCTCTAGGTAGTCCTCTGCCTTCTCATCACCCTAGTCATGTGGGTGACTCGCCAACCACTCTTTTCTCGGTGAATCCATAGTTCTCAGAGTCTAAGCAAAGAGAGAATTATACAAAGGTGAGTAAAAAAATGTACTCAGCAAACATTAATAACAAAATGCATTATATGAATTTTTCTTCCCAAAACCATCTCAAGATTCTTTCCACAAATCCTTTCCTCAAATCTTTTTACCAAAAATAGGTTTTATTAAGAAGATCTGTTTTTCGATTTTTAATTATTAAAATGCTACTAGCACTCGTATATGAGGCAGACTTAGCTTCCTAGCCTCCAATCTAAGAGACAGGTATGAATTCATGATTTTTAACCCTACGTAGGTTTTGTACCACTTTACCCATAGTGAACCCAACCTCAGTCGGGAACCCAGAATGTTTATTATTATTTCGGGATTTTGATCTTCAACCCTGGTCACGTACCAGTTATACTCCTTCTCGAAACTGATGGTACTATTACATGGAGTGGCCAGTTTGAACTCCTTCTCTAAATCGGAGTTACTCATCTCATGGCGTTTAAATATAGCATTATCCAAATAACCAACACTGGCTATTAACCGTGTCCCTCACTAGGCATCCGACATATCCCAACTTCATACCACTCTTAGATATCTACTCTTACCCAATGTGAAGATCAAACACCGTCATAGGACAACATTTTCTAGTCGCAACCCCACACTATGGTTAATACAATTTAATACGACTCATTGCCCGAGTGTAGTTGTGTTATCCTTATATCATAACTTATATAGAGGGCCCCTCCGGCAATGCTCAAACATGACATCCTTTACCCACCCATATATATATCACACCGATTTCACCTATCAAGTGAGCCAATTTAACATTTTCAACTTCACATACTGTATCGGCAGTTCATCAACACTTAAACAACTCGATTTAAGTTTTTATTTAAACAACATTTTTCCATGCATCAGTGATATCACATATATTCCAAATAATTTGCTAATACTTAATTAAATATGGTCATGGAATGCTTGACTAGGTTTTGGTCAAAATACGTGTCTTCACCCGATTGAAGATCAGCAGTCCAATTAATTCATGAAATTATGTAAATACCATATTTTAGTGACCAATTAATTTTTTTACATATTTTGAGGTTTCCAACCCCCATTTCTTAATATTCTAAGATTTATAAAATTTACTTGCGTTTTTAGGGATTTATTTAATTTTATTTCGCCTCACTTTTAGTTAACGGTTTAACTGACTAAAATTTTCAAATTTAATGGATTTTAACTGATTCAACTTATTTTGCCTCTTTGCACAAATACAGATTAATTATTATTTTAGTTGGTTTACTAAAAATACATATTTCTTGTTTTTTCTCTTTTCTTTTCTCTTATTTTATTACTCTGACAATTTATTAATTTTATTAATTGCATCTATTTTACGCGATTACTAACGTAAATACCATGTTGAAATTATTTTATGTGATTAGTTACTTATTTTTACATATTTTAGAAAATTTTCTATTTTTCTCTTTCTTTATTTTCTTTTTCTTTCTTTTCTCCTCACCCTTATCCATTCAGCTCCCCTGGTCATCCTTCTCTTCCCTAGCTTCTCTCCTTCTCCCCATTCTCCTGACTCGCATGCGCTTCCCGATCTGGCCAAGTGGCCATCTCCAGAGCTGGCGTCGGTCGTCGCCGCGCCTTGCTCCTTTGGTCTCAATTTCTGCTCCCCTTCGGACCCCCTCGTAGCCTGGCCGCCTGGTTGCCGTTGTCGGCCTGCTTGCTCGCGCTAGCTTGCTTGCCCTGGGCCACTCCCTCGCATGCTCACTCGCCCCGACCGCCGCTTCGGCTTGGGTTGGCTTCGGCTAGCCCCGCAGGCTCCCAGTCCTCCATCCGCCGCCCTCCGGCCGCCAGTGGCTTAGCCGCTCCAGCCCTGGGCTTGCGCCCCGCCAGCTACCTAGCCACCTCTCCTCTGCCTAGGCTTTGGTATACCCAAATCACTGTAATTTCCTACTGGTTTTAGCTTTTACTGTGTTCTGAGCTGCAATGGTGAATGGTAAAAATCTTGGTATATGATGATTATTTTGGTTGATGCTTGGGTTGGACATCACCGTGATGACACCCTTTGATCCACCGTGCGCTAGGGAGCATGGGTGGTTTACAGGTGACGATTGGCGCAACCCCTGCGGTGTTGATTAACTGAGACAGCTATTCTATCTACTGCTATCTTTATTTTCTAGCTGATTTTCGCTATTGCTATACCTATATTGCACTACTATTATGGTTGGAAAATGGATGGTTACCTGAATGTGGAGAATGAAAATGTAGTGCTGGCTGGGCGGGGATGGTGCTGGTGCTGTTGGTGGAGAGGCAGAAGTGGCTGCTTGCTCCTCTGGTTGGCTTGGCTCTGGCTTGCTTGAGGCCTGGCTCCTGGTGCTCCTTGTGTGCTGGTGCTAGCCTCCTTGCTTTTGAGTGGTTTGCTGTCGTGTGGCTTGTCTGGGAGACTTGGTCCTAATATATATATATATATATATATATATACTATATTTAATGCCGGAAGAATATATATATATATACTATATTTAATGCCGGAAGAATATATATATATATACTATATTTAATGCCGGGAAGAAATTCCGCATATGCAAGCCGCAAGGTACGTATTTTTGCGAAAAAGGCCTTCAAAAATCTGAAATTGCGGATAGGTCCTTCCACGAATATTTTGCAAAAAACGGAGTAAACTGGAATTACAGATAGGTCCTTCTAATTATGGATAGGCCCTTCGCCCGTTTTTCCCTCGGGATTTTTCCAGAAAAGACCCGTACTTTCGTGTATTCGCAGACGGGTCCTCCAACATTTTTTTACGATCGTGGAAAGGTCTTTCGCCCGTTTTTTGGAATTTTTTCAGAATAGGCCCCGTAGATCTATATATTCGCAAACAGGTCCTCCACCATTTTTTTTCAATCACGGATCCGGTTTTCCAATCGCAGATAGGTCCTCCCAGGCTAATTTTTATAAAAACACCACCGAAAAAACCTAAATTTCCTTTTTTAAAAAAATCAGCATAGATTTTTTCGCACGGCACGGCATCGCGCGCAGTTCTACCTAGTATTTCTTACTGGAGACTTGCTTTGGGGCTTGCCTTATATGCTTGAGGGTATGGTTGCCTTCTGGCTGAAGGTTCTGGCTCGGTTGGGAGTTCTGCATTTCATGTGTTGTCCTTTAAGCACCGTGCTTCCAAGTCTATCCCTTTTGACTGTGCAATTTTTACCATTTTAGAGGGCAGTTTACTTTTCCACTTCACGATATTTTTAACACACGTGTATCTATGGATAATTACATGTTTGTTTAATTGCCGAATGATGCAACTTAAATTCGTGAGAGGTGCCGATTTGGTCCCCAACGAATCTGGTACCTCAGCGAGCGATACCATCTCATACAGGGCTGACGTCAATACCAATTATATTTTATTTAATTTTTTGCTATATTAATTCATTACTTTTATTTATAGATGAAAATTTTTCTAACATGCAGAGCTACTGAAAATATCAGCACAAGAGAAGATTTTTAGAAGTCTTCTAAATTTTTATTTTTGCGACGTAATTAATTATTTATGTAATTTGTATTTAAAGTTGTAATTAAATTCTTGTATAATGTAATTCATTCCATTGTACATATTGTAATAATTTATATATGCAGTTAATCTTCATTGCTTAATTGATTCCATTTTGATTATTGTTAAATTATGTTAATGACTTTGTTTGAGTTAATAAAATCACGGTTGTTTCAATGGTGTGTGTCGTATATGTGCATGCTACTACTATGCTAGCGTGAGAAAATAATGAGGACTCTTTTGTGTGTAAATTAAACAGGTTCGCTTGTGTTTAGCAATTGCAAGTGGGATATATGCATGGTTAGAGTTTGTCCAAAATTTCTCTAGCCATGTGGAGATGCTGTCACACAAATTATTTTTTTGTTCGAATCATCTAAAGGCCCGTTTGGGTAAGGTGGATTAGGATTTGAATCTTTACGAACTGATACACTCTCGTACCTTCGATCGGATCAAAATTTCGTAAGATACGTCACGAGCATGTATAATCTTAAGAACAAATAAGATGAATTTTATAGAGAGAACCAAAATAACAACATTAAAGCAACCTTGACGGAAGAGAAAGTTTGGTGAAGCTGATCTCAAATTTTTTAAGCGCAGCCCCAAAAGAGTACAAGAGATTTTGACCCTTAGAATCTTGTCCTATATAAGAATCTAGTGTTAAAAGAATAATCTAACCTCTAATCTATACCCTTTATAATGCACCTAAGCAATTTTTTCTATGTCTACCCTAAATAATGTACCTCATTAGAGATGATCCAATGTTCGTGCACCCAGTAAAACGTCCCCAGAAACTTGCATTCATCAAAATGAACGTCTCAGATCTTTCCTTAGTTTTACTCACCCACATTCGATGGCCGTTGTTTAATGTGTCTAACTCATTCATTCATGTGGCCCACAACAGGAGAGCCCGCACATATATATATATATTTCAATTGAACTATATATATGGAATTTATGTTGCAAATATAAACCCATTTGATTTAGATTCAATATTTACCATACCAGTTAGTACCATGAATCGCGCTCTTAATTTTCTTCTATTCATGCATGTGCACCACATCCTATATAAGGCGCTCACGTACCGCCGCTATAATATTATTTAGCGAAAAATATTATATAAGGAATGTGTGTATGAAATGCAATTATCGTGTGATAAATATAAGGAATAAGTTCATTTTAGGAATTATTCCTAAATACACTATAGGAAGTAACAGATATTCTGATAATAATTAGCCTCAATCAGGACGCACAAATGGTGCTATATGTTAGCATTCATATTTGGATGACAATTAGGGAAGCCATTATTGATCCAACTTTTCAGGATGACATACTGCTGCCCGCGCGGCGTTCGACCCGTCCGGCGCCGACTACACCAGGGGCTTGCGCTACGCGATCGGCCTGCCGAAGATGGACGCTGCACTTTGCGCCAAGCGAGACGGCGGAGGTCGCCGCCGCCGCTCCATGAGGCGATCTTTGGCGAAGCGCGATGCGTGGAGGAGATCAAGGGCAACACCTTCGGGCATGCGGATCCTCCTGCTTATTTCCTTGTTTGATTCGCTCTCCTTCCAAATATGTAGTACATACGCTTTGGCAATTCAAGTCCGGTTTCCTTGCATGCAGATCCTCCCTGTTTATTTCCTTGTTTGATTCGCTCTCCTTCTAAATATGTAGTACGTACAATGTGATCACAAGATTATTTATTATTAAGTATTATATTCATACTTATCTTTTATTTAATTGATAAGCAGATGTACTGCCGTCGTAGCGTTAACACTGGCACTGTACTAGTACTCTTGGGCAACCATTGTTTTAGGTGAGTTGGTTATGTCTTTTTTATTGTTTGGGTTCTCTATGATCACTCTATAGATTTATATTCGCCCTTTAGTCGTCCAAAGCAAATAGGAATTCTACTCTAAAAAAATAGGAATTCTAATCCAGTTAAAATTAATAAATTCTAAAAAATTAGATATGAGTCTATGCTAAATCCTAATGATTTTACCCTAAATCTCCCTCGTATAAATAGGCTCGAAGACGAAGATTCAAAACCCACAGGTACACGAAACACAAGTAGCACGCTTTTGCGTGTTCTTGCCCAAAAAAAGAAAAAGAAAGTATTACGTCTCTTTTGACCCTTGGTAGTTGGTACTCTTTGAGATGGAAGCAAGAACATGGTGCAGCGATTGGCAACACCAAAAGTGCATGAAGTTGCAGAATTTTTTTATTTAATATTTATTTTTATTCATTATTTTGAAAATAGTCGTTAGATAAAAAAAATACGGAAATGGGCTCCTGTCGCCCGTATATGGGGCGATCGCCCCATATACGGCCGATAGGTGCCAGCCCTAACGGCCACCCACATATCCCCCTATATATGGGCGATATGTGGGGTTTTTAAGCCTGGCACGCCTCTAGACCCTCATTCGGCAGCCGAGCAGAAGAAGAGAAGAGGAGAAAGAGGAGAAGAGAAGAGGAGAGAAGAAGAGGGGGAAAAAGGGGAAGAAAAAAATCGATTCGTCATTTCTGTGAAGGTAAATTTAGGAAAATTTTTAGGATTGTGTAGAATTTAGAAATTTAATGTAGCATTTAATATTTAGAAATTTATTGTAGTATTTAGAAATTTTAGGATTGTGTAGTGTTTAGAAATTTTAGGATTGTATAGTATTTAGAAATTTAATGTAGCAGTTAATATTTAGAAATTTAATGTAGTATTTACTATTTAGAAATTTCAGGATTATGTAGTATTTAGTATGTACAAATTTAATGAGGTATTTAGTATCTAGAAATTTAATATAGTAGAAATATTAGGCAATATTTAGAAATTTAATTTAGTAGGGTTGTGTAGTAGTA
Organism: Otatea glauca; assembly: GCA_036346275.1. Taxonomy (NCBI): domain Eukaryota; kingdom Viridiplantae; phylum Streptophyta; class Magnoliopsida; order Poales; family Poaceae; genus Otatea; species Otatea glauca. The sequence continues at coordinate 33,089,545 of CM070722.1, forward strand.
ATTTTATTATGCAAATAATGTATTAGGTAATATATACAAAATGTAATGTGGTAGAAATTTAATATTAGGCCGTATGGTAGGCAAGTCGAATTACTTATTTATAGTCGAATGACTTATTTATAGTCGAATTTTTTAGTATGATCAATATATGTTTTGTCTATTGTATTTTAGAGTAATATATTTCCATCCGACGTTGCAGCATGTCGGAGAAATTGTATTTTCAAATATTTTATGGAGATGGGGAGATAGTACAGGAGGCGGATGGGGTGGATTTGTCATCATTTTCAAGAGTCGTATGAGGCATATCTAGACTGAGCGATAGGACATATAGGGATTTGTTGAGGTGGATGTCTCGGATGTTCAATTTGGATGCCCAGACTGTTCGGTTGCAGGTCAGAGCAGTAGTAAGCCGTGCACAACACTGTTTTTATGGAGAGTTGATTCCTATTAACGCGACATCAACATGGAGGAGCTATGTTGGTTTTGCCGTAGAGCGGGGTTGGCCGCTCATGTTGTTGGTACAGTGCTACTCGGTGTCGCAAGTTCGTGATGTCGGGGTAGATATTACGGGGGGAAGTCAAATATGGAAGGATGCGAAGATGAAGGTGGCGAGGAGCTTGGAGACGAGGAGCACGAGATGGCGGTGGCGAGGGGATCAGGGGGGCCGAGGAGACAGTGGTGGAGTCGCGAGGGGTGGCCGACGAGGGGAAGGAGATGGAGGACATAGTTCATCTGATGGAGGAGGAGGACCGTGCGGATAAGGAAGCCCCTGATGGCGAACACTCCGACGAGAAGGACAATGCTCCTGAGGTGTCTATCCCTGATGCGTGGACTAATTACAATTTTGAAGACCTAACAATGAATGAAGGGAACATTGATGCATGGGAGTATCATGAGAACGAGGTCACGTAGGGGGCCATATATAAAGACAAGGAGACTGTGATAGATGCGGTGAAGTACTGAGCAATGTCTCTTCGGCGGCAATTCAGGATAGTGAAGTCTAGCAAAAAGGAGTACGACGTGAAGTGCATAGTTGATTTGTGCCCATGGCGGGTGCATGCATACAAGGGGAAGTGGAAGGACTATTGGAAATGTTCCATAATGATGGAGCATAACTGCGAACTGGAAGAAGCGGAGTAGGGACACCGCAATCTGTCGTCCACTTGGGTGGCAAATTTGTTTTATGGTCAGATTGTGGACAATCCGCACCTGCAGCCTCGATCTATTATCACAGCCGTGGAGGAGAGGTTTCAGTACAAGATTAGCTACGGAAAAGCATGGAGAGCGAAAAGGACAGCTCTGCAAATATGGTTCGGGACGTACGAGGCTTCCTACAAGAATATTCCCCACTTGCTCAGGGCAATAGCACGTAGGAATCCCGATACATCCATCGAACTTGCAGAGTTTCCTACGGGTGGTTTGTGCGCGGGTAAGTGGGTCTTGCAGCGTGCCTTCTTCGCCCTCGGCGCATGCATAAATGCGTTCCGGCACTGTCGCCCAATCATTTGCATGGACAGCACATTCCTCACAAGAAAGTACAAGGGCTAGATTTTAACTGCGATCGCGTTGGACACCAACAACCAGGTTCTACCGGTTGCATTGGCCTTCGTGGAGGGGAAAAACACGGACAACTGGTACTGGTTCCTTGAAAGAATCAAGTTGGCGATTGTTCAGGACAGGTCTGATGTTTGTGTCATCTATGACCGACATGCAGGGCTGCTAAGGGCGATCGTGGATATGCAACAAGGGTTCGACATCGTGGGAGCAGCAAAGTGATCAGACCTGAAGAGCAGGTGGTGCATGAGGCACATGGGTGCCCATTTTTTTTGTCAGTTTAGGAACAGGGAGCTTATGAACATGTTCAAATGACTGTGCAAACAGAACCAACGGATGAAGTTCGACGCGCTTTGGAGGACGTTGGATGAACTAACGAAGAAGCAATTAATGAATCCAAGAGATACCGCTAGTTCATCAAGGAACCCGATGGTCTACCACGACAAGGAGAGGACCCCATAGCCTTGTGTGCGCTCCCGACCAATGCCCCAAACATTCTGCGTAGGCCGGGGACCAGCATAAAAAGTTTCACCGACTGGATACGACACGAGCCTTTGGAGAAATGGTCCCTTCTGCATGACAAGGGCGGTTCGCGTTATGGAATCATGACAACGAACCCGACGGAGATTTACAACTGGGTAATAAAAGGCACCAGATGCCTTCCATTGGTGGGTATAGTTGAAGGTGTGTTACTAGGAACACAAATATATTTCATTGAGCGATACAAGAACTCCACAACATGTATGTCGGACAATCGACTGTTGTACTCAACGGTTGTATCTACGTACATGTCCAAGAAAACAAGAAAGGCACACACACATCGGGTGACACCGGAGAGTGGCGTGGAACGGAGATACCACGTGCACTGCGGTGACCGAGGTCGCAGAGGTGCCCACTGGGAGAGGACTTCCCATCTGTGCATACTCCGAGCAGCTGACTGCGAGTGCTCCTGCCAGAAACCACGCCTGTTACACTTGCCGTGCTCGCACATCATTGCCGCAGCCGCCGTGACGCATCAATCATGTCATCCGTACATCTCCCCCTATTACTACAAGCAAAGTGTTTTTAACACGTGGCATCATGAGGTGTATGGATACCGAGTGGATGGATCGTTCACAACAGCCCCCCCTCCAGAGAATCGATGGGTACCGGACATCCGAATGTTGAAACAGAAGGTCGGGCGTCGAAGGACACGACGTATTCGGAACGATATGGATGAGTCCGAAGCGTGTCGCAATTGCGGATAATGTAATTTGCGATGTTGTTCCCATCGTTTAATTTACGATGTACTAGTTAACTGTTGTTCCCATCATGTAATTTTTGATGTACCAATTAATTGTTGTTCGCATCATGTAATTTACGATGTACTAGTTAATTGTTATGTGGATAATGTAATTTTCAATGTACCAGTTAATTGTTGCTCCCATCATGTAATTTTCGATGTACTAGTTAATTGTTGCTCCCATCATGTAATTTTTGATGTACTAGTTAATTGTTGCTCCCATCATGTAATTTTTTATGTACCAGTTAATTGTTGCACCCATTATGTAATTTTCGATGTTGTGTGCTTCATCGAACATATCTTCATCTTTAATATGTTTGTAACATGAGGTTTTTTTAGCTTTCTGGACATCCGTTGTATTGTTTGTTAAATATGCTATATTTCGTTATTTTGCATTTCATTTTGTGTACACAATTAATTACTAACGAATTTGTTGTATTTGCTTTGTACCAGGTGACGATGGCGTGACCTTGCCCTGAGCTACTAGACGCGATCGTGGATGCGACCCACCGGTCTAGGTACTCCTCAGAGGAGAACCGATAGCTAGGGACACTGTGGCCTCAGGTGCCCAACGAGCTGCTTCGCATTGACCCACGCTGGATTCCATGGTAAGCTGTCGACGCTTGCACTCTTTTATGTACATGTACTTACCTGTGAATGCAATTTTAATGATGTAATACACTACATGCAGGTTGCGAGCGGCTGACTTACTTCCTCTCTGTAGGATGGTGGAGCAGGTCACTGCCCCGTTAGAGGGCATGTAGGTCACACAATTCGGGTACGACCGGTCCCTGCTGGCCGCTGAAAGGACAGGGGATGTCGCCTAGAGGGGGGGTGAATAGGCGAATTAAAAACTTTATAGCTAAATGCAGCGGAATAAAAATTTGCAGCTAAATAAAATCTCCCGAGTTTCCTGAACAATCCGGAGTGTCCGGGTTATTCAATCCGGATATTCGGATATCCGGCCGTCTGGGTATTCAATCCGGATACTCGGATAGTCCAATCCCGAGGGTCCTAACCCGAGTGTCCGGTATTCAATCCGGATACTCGGATTATCCGGACTGTCCGGGTTCGTGGATTCGGATACTCGGATTGAGGATCTCAAGAGAGATTTTAAATCCTGCAATTTTCAACAATCTACTTGAATACAAATGATCTAAATGCTATCGTACATGGGGATGATGAAGATCTAGAGCCAAACACAACAATAGAGTAGATCGGGCAATTTCAAGATTCAAAATCAAATACTAAAACAAGAGTAAGAAGCAAACTTGGAGACGATGATTTTTCACCAAGTTCGGATCCTTGAGGATCCTACGTCTCCGTTGAGGCGGCTCGGTCACACTTGAACCGGGTCTCTTTCAACCCTCTTCCTCCCTGTTGCACAAATGCACTCGCGGTCTTCACTCCTTTGATTCCTTCCCTTACGGAGGCGGAACTGCCTTCACAAACTTCCCACGGCCAACCACACAAAGCTCCGGTGGCTCGTGGGCGACCTCCTAGCCGCCTAGGAGTCCTCAACCTCCAAGAGTAACAAATGCTCACGAAGAACAAGCTTGGAGATGAAATCAAGTGCTCAATCAACTCAAATCTCACTCAACAAACTCTTCCCAACCCTTCTCACAAGGGGATCACTTAGATCTAAGGGTAAAAGCTCCTCAAAGCCCCCACACAGCCCTCAAAATCCACTCCAAAAGCCTCTTCAAAAGAGGAGGAAGGGCTATAAATAGACCTCCCAAAAACTAGCCGTTAGGGCAACTCGCACAATCCGAAGACTCGGATTTCAATCCGGATACTCGGATTGACCGAGAAAATGCTAACAGAGAGACCCAACCCGGAGAGTCCGGATAAATATCCGGATACTCGGATATCCGATACTCCGGACTAACTCCGATAGTCCGAATAGCACCGAGCACTCGACAAAACGAGCATAACTTTTGACTCGGACTCGATTTCAGAGATTTTGGACTCTCCGAAAGCTAAGAACGAGGGCTACACAACCAACAAGATCTCACTATCCAAAACTCAAAGGATAACCACAGATTTCACAAAGAAATCAAGAGAGACCTACAACCCTCACTTTAAGCACTACCAACACCACTCCTTTCTAAGATTCACAAGGATGGATCACTTGAGCACTTGACACATCTAAAAGTCATTCGACATCGCATCCCTCTTAATAGTACGGCAATCCTTAGACTCAAATTAAATCAAAGATAATATAAGTCTAGAACTAGTCACTTGCCGTCTTCTTTCTTGATGTCGATGCATGAAGACCTTCACCATATAATTGATGACATCTTCGCCTTGTCCAACTCGACTCGATTCACCTCATGAGACTCTCGTCCTATCAACCTTGACTTGATCATCCTCTCTCGACGATCTCCACGCCAAGTTGCTCTTGACTTAGTCCTCAGCTCTTGGTGACACCGCCGTCTTGTTGACCTCGGCTTAATGATCATCCTCCAAGATACCTTGGTCATCATACACAAACGGGACCTAATTCTTTCCAAACTACTCATGAAAGACATTAGTCCCAAAAGCTCAATAGATATGAACAAGTTGATATTTGTGAGCAGTTGATTACAACAAGTGTTTCATATAAAGAAGCACAATATAAATGGAAACACTTGACATAAGAAATGTTCTCTACTAAGTACATCATGATGAATATGTAATTGATCTATATGCACTAGTGAGATAATTGCCAATATGATGAATCAATTAAATCATGGCAAGGATCACAGACTTTACTTAAATGAAGCACATGATAGAATATACACGAATTGTACATGTGCAAATAATATTTGGAGTAGGAGTAAATATGTGATCCAACACTAGATAAACTTCACTAAGAGAATTGCATGAGAAGATATACAAATAAAACATGCATGCACCAAGTCAATCTATAGCAAAATGAAGTTTAACTCTAGTTAATACATGCATACTATAATGAACTCAAATGAATATATATGCACGAATAAATATGACATGAACCAATGTGCATATATAAAATCAACATGCTACTTGGAGTTCACTATGCATTTGCACGAAAGGAATGCAATAACAAATATAGAATAGATACCAAAATTGCATACCTTATCTTTGCTTAACCTTCCTAATTGATTTTCCTCTAAATAGATGAGACTGATACTCAACTAGGCAATAACAAGTTAGTCTCATAGCAATATAATCATATTAGAGGTTTGTCATTTGCTAAGCACTAAGTTAAGCATTTACTTAATTTACATAGATTGTCATTATGAGTGTTTGTCATTAATCACCAAAATAACATTCATTAATCACCAAAATAACATAAGTGCCTAGATGCACTTTCAATCTCCCCCTTTTTGGTGATTTATGACAAACCTATTATCAATTGCACCAAATGACAATATTAAGATATTTGAACATTAAAACAAGCATAAAGAAACAATAAGAGATCATACTTACAAATCATCCCTTTTGTCAATCGATTAGGGACAATTGATAAATCCATAAATTCTCCCCTTTTGTCATTAATCCCAAAAGGTGCTTAAAAGATTCTTATTGTTTATTCAATAAAAGCTGTTCTCCCCTTGATTGCACACTCAATAAAAAGATTAGGAGAAATAAAATAAAAATAAGGAGCTAGTAATAGGACAATAATATTAAGCTCCCTAAATCTAGGCAAGATATGATACCAATTATTTCCAAGATTTAGTTAATAGATTTTTCTAGTTATACCAAATTAAAGAAGTCATGATTCTTAGGATATAAGTGATGCTTAAACATGACACACGAATATGATTTCACATATTCTTTAAACATCAAGATCATATAGCAAATTTATAAAATTTAAGCACATGCTCATGATCAAATCAAATTCTAACAATCAAGATCATATAAAGAAGATTACACAAGTAGGAATTGCTTATATGATCACAAGATGTATACAAGATCATGAATCAAGGTTGTATAAGTAAGATGCACTTTCATGATCAAGAATTTCATAAACTTATCAAGGGCATACCTCTTTGCAATGTGTCACCCATATGTACCTTTTAGTTCTTGATAATGCCGAATGCAAGTTAGATGACACTTCAAAACAATTTAGGATTAGAGGATACCTCTTGAAAGATACCAATTAATCATATCAATTGAAAAATACAACACCATTTAGAATAACACAATTTAGCATAATGGTGTGCACAGATATTATTGAATATGGTCAGAAAAAAAACACGTCCCTTTGTCGATTCTTGTCCACCGCATGTTCGAATTGGTCATGATCACCGCGCCCGGTCTTAGATCCTCGTACTATGGAGCTCCTCTCCATTTCCTTCATCCCACCGTCGAAGATGACCCTTTTCCAATACCTTGAACATCAATAGACAAGCACACGATTTTCGGAACAAATATCTTTTAATTTGACCCAAGTTAGTTTGATAATGTCTAAGTACAACATGCATGATATATATGATATACAAGACAATACTCTTTGCATGCAATTTAAGACAATTCAAGATATCAATTAAAGATTTTATTACATCACTTTATAATGAAAATATTTGAAACTCATTCAAATTTAATCTTGACACCCACTTGTAAGAGAGACAATGAGTAAAACACATTCAAACTCACTCTTGAGCTTACAAGGGAAATTTTCTCTTTTCCATAATAAACTCGAAGTTATGCAAGAGAGAAAACATTTTGAGGCTAAGTTACAATTAAATCCAATTTCCAGAATAACTTAGCCAAAAGATGCACTTTCATTGGAATGAAAACTTAAATAGATATGCTCCACTTAGAAGCTTGGAACAATGAATAAGTTCACTTAGTTTTCATCTTGAAAGGCTTGCCAAGATGCCAATTCAAAATTCTTAAAGTCTCAACAGACGCAAATAGCAACACAAAATCGATTATAACCTTTAAACCATTGCTCAAATACAAAAATCATCAACGCGGAACAGATCCGACTCGAAATCCTCTTCGAGGGCTATGAAGACTGAATATTGATTTGAGCAAGGGAGAAACCCCAAAAATAGGATGAACAAGATATTGCAAGAAAGTATAGATAGCAATTTAAGAATTTGGGCGAGCAGACAACCGGATACTCGGTGTTTTTGATCCGAGTGTCCGGATAATCCGGATACTCGGATATATTACCCGGATATTCGGGTTGTTCAAATTTCATCCTAAATCAACATTTTGAATTTGGATCAAATCTTGATCAAATGAAGTCCAATAGCCATAAGATTTTGCAGAAATGATCCATGAACATCCAAGAGACTTTTTCCAAAAGGATTTTCTCAAATATCACCCTCCAATAAAAAATTAGATCAAAAGAAGCATTGGAGGTTTAGTTTTGACACTAAGTCAAATAAAGTCAACAATCTCGCAAATGAGTTCAAATAAATTTGAGAATTTTTCAGATATGAACTCCATATGTGAGATAAGGTTTTCCAACAAGGATTTTCAATAAATAAATTTCATTTCAAGAAATATGATGAAATATGCATATGAAACACATAAAACATTAAGATTTTCACCAAATCCTCAAAATGGAACCAAATGAGTTTTGAATGGTAATATGCACTTATATGGCTTCATATGATTTAGAGATGTTTATAAGCCTATTTGCATAATCAAATCCATTCAAATCGTAAAATCCAACTTAATGCAAGAGTATGCCAAATAAGATCGAAAGAGAAAAAGGCATAACTAATTCAAATTAAGTTGAAATTATTTGAAATTAGGCAAAAACATTATTTAGACTCCCAAGAAACTTTTCCAAAAAGAATTTTCCAAAAAGGAGTCTCCAATCAAAAGATATGCCAAATTTTACTTTGAGGGTTTGAAAAGAAATTGAATTTTCGCCAAATGTTCAAAATGCATTCCGGATTGAAATTTATGGAGATTTGAACTTTCATAGCTTTGTATGAGTAAGAAATACTGTTTCAATCCAAGATATGCAAATAAATCCAATTCAAATAGCGAAATCCACAAAATGCAACAACGGATCATTTTGGGTCAATTGGATGATTTTGGCCAAATTCAAATGGCTATAACTTTTGAACGGTTGGTCGTTTGGAAAAACTTTGAACTAAAGAAATGCTTAAAATGACCAACCCTATGAGTTTTGTATTGACCACTTTTTCAAACTCCAAATAGATTTTGCTTTTAACCCTTTTTGAAGCAAGTTAAATAGGAAATAGTTTTTCATAAAAAGCCTTAAAATACAACTCAATTTGGATTTCATGCAATTTCAATTTCCATGGCTTAGAATTGATTATCAAGATGGTTTCTAGCCAACATTTATAATGAAATCCAACTTGAATGCTAAGATTTGAGCAATATGCTTAAATAAGCTATTTTAGTTCAAACCAAAAACTTTTCGGGCTAAAATTGATTTCAATATAGAATTTTCATTTTGAAAGCTTGTAAAACATTTTAAATACATATTAGAATACTTTTACAAAGCTTTTCACAATTTTGGGCCTTTTAAACATAAGATTTGACTTTTGACCAAAATGGTCCTTTTGAAATAGCTATTTGTAAAACAAAGCCAAATATTTCAACACAAGATTCAAATGAAGAATAAGATGAGATATTGAGATTTGAATTTTGTGTATGAGTCTAAGATACCATTTTGAACCAAGATACTACACAAGATCCGGTCCAAACGGAGAAACTCACTAAGTGCAATAGTATGACAATTATGGGTCAAATATAGTTTTTCATGAGTTTCAAAATCAAATAACTTTCACTAGGTTGGTCTTTTGAAAGTCTTTTGAACACAAGAATTGTTAAGAATGACCAACTCTAGGATTTTCGTTTTGGAATTACTTTCAAATTCATTTTACATTTAATACTATGAAAATTATAAGTTTAAATCCAAAACAAGATACTACTATCTAGATTTTGATCATGAAACTCATTTTCTTTTCAAAATGGATTTTGTGAAGCCAAAACCTTTGAAAAACATTTCAAATATATTTGTATACATTTTGCAACTAGTTTTTCACAAGAATACTAATGGTATACAAAATTTTGACTTTTGGCTAAATGGCTTGATTTTGAAAATATATATTTGCACTTATATAAATATGGGCACATGTAGGGATGTAATATACATGGTTATGATTTAGCACTCCCCCTTAATGTGCCACTATCCCAAACTTACTCAAGATTGCAATCAAAACAACTAATAAGCATGAGCAAGCATATAACAAGCAATCTAAATTGATTTTCATGAATAATGCAATATAACCTACACAAGGCTATAAGCTACATAGTAATCAAATTAGATACTTGTTACCCGAGATGGCATTGGTTTATGATTGAAGTGAATGTCTTCAAGCTTGGCTTCTTTTTGCACATGATGGAATCATTCTCTTGATAAGCCAAAACTTCCAATGCATCTCCAAGCACCTACAATTCTTTTAGGCGCTTTTTGGTACCCAATTTTTGTTGGGTCCAACAATGTTAGTCACAATAGATTTTGGAACCCAAATGGTCCTGATTTGGATATTATTGAATTGACTAACATAATTAGAAATAGGTTTGCAATAATTATTCCTCCTAGGCAAATGATTGGTATTTTTATGAAAAGGCTTAGGAGGGCAATGATATTTTGCAAAACTATTTCTAGTTTGATCTCTTCTAAGCATATGATAATTGAAATTATGCATTGGCTTAGAGGATCTAGCAAATCTAGCAAATGGTTTGCTATTGTTATTTTTCCTAAGCACATGATCAACATGATTTTTCTTTGTCTTAGGAAGTCTAGCATTTTGAGCAAACACATTTCTAGATTCATTTCTCCTAAGCAATTGAATATCATAATTTTGCAAATACTTGGGAGAATCGACAAACTTGGCAAACACATTGCCATTTTTGTCCTTCCTAAGCAAATAATGATCATTGACAATAATAGGCTTAGGAGTAATACCTTTGGGACAATCCTTACCGATGTGTCCCTTTCTCCGACAATTGTAGCAAGTAGGCTTTGAGCGTCTCTTCTTCTTCTTGACTTGCTCTTTGTCGGTTTGCCTCATTGTTGATGATTGTGGCTTGATCTCCACTTTATTAGGGCACACGGAGGCGAAGTGTCCCTTCTTGTTGCAAGCAAAGCACTTGATGATCTTCGAGAGTCTTTCGTTGTGCCTTGTCTTGCTAGTCTCCCTCTTGGAGATGTAGTCGAGTCCTCGCTTATCTTGAGGCGCCCTTGGCTTGCTCAAGATCTCGTCGAGAACGGCTTTTCCCTTTACGCACTTCTTCAAGTCATTTTCTAATCTAATGACTTGGGCCTTGAGCTCATTGTTTTCCTCTACAAGATTAGTCTCAACATGCATAGAGGAAGTGGAAACATTTGAATTTGAGCAACAAGGTAAATCATTGCAAGAGGTGGATGTGTCAAATTTTGATGAAATATTAGAATTAACATTTAAGCAAGACATTTCATCAATTAAATCACATGAGATTCCTATATCCACCTTAGGCTTATGAATTTCTTTGGAAAGGAGGGATTCATGATTTTCTTGAAGCATGTTATAATCATTTTGAAGTGATTCATGTTCAAGCTTCAAAATTTTATATTTCTTTTTCTCCTTTCTAAGACATTTATTGAGCTCCTCTAGCAAATTCATAAGTTCATCATAAGTGAGCTCATCATCATCATTGTCACTTACCTCATTCTTACCTTTCGCCATGAAGCAACGGATTTGTGATGGAAGAGCATCTTCATCGTCACTTGAGGCGGAGGTTGAGGTTGATGGAGATGTCGGTTCTTCATCACTTGAGCTTGAGGTGGAGCTTGATATTTCATCTCCCGACATCTCTTCCTTAATGCAATCCTCAATAGAAGTGGATGATTCAAATAGTTCTTGAAGCTTTATCCACATTTCATGAGCGCTCTTGAGATTGCATATTCTATCAAAAATTTCATCGCTCACAACACAAAATAAAACATTAGTAGCTTGAGCGTCGAGATGTAGGCATTTCCTTTCTCCTTCAGTTGGAGCAACTTCATTCAATGGAGAGGAAAAGCCGACATCTACGATCCACCATATTTGGGGGCTCATGGATTTAAAATGAGAAGTCATAATTAATTTCCATGAAGCATAATTTGTGCCATCTAACACAAGTGGTTCATGAGAGTGCACTAATCCTCTAGTCGACATCCTTTACTCTCTAGATGGTTAAGTCTAATAAAGGAGAGACCTTGCTCTGATACCAATTGAAAGGACAGGGGATGTCGCCTAGAGGGGGGGTGAATAGGCGAATTAAAAACTTTATAGCTAAATGCAGCGGAATAAAAATTTGCAGCTAAATAAAATCTCCCGAGTTTCCTGAACAATCCGGAGTGTCCGGTTATTCAATCCGGATACTCCGGATAGTCCGGGCTGTCCGGTATTCAATCCGATACTCGGATAGTCCAATCCGAGGTCCTAACCCGAGTGTCCGGGTATTCAATCCGGATACTCCGGATTATCCGGACTGTCCGGGTTCAGGGATTCGGATACTCCGGATTGAGGATCTCGAAGAGAGATTTTAAATCCCTGCAATTTTTCAACAATCTACTTGAATACAAATGATCTAAATGCTATCAGGTACATGGGGATGATGAAGATCTAGAGCCAAACACAACAATAGAGTAGATCGGGCAATTTCAAGATTCAAAATCAAATACTAAAACAAGAGTAAGAAGCAAACTTGGAGACGATGATTTTTCACCCGAAGTTCGGATCCTTGAGGGGATCCTACGTCTCCGTTGAGGCGGCTCGGTCACACTTGAGCCGGGGTCTCTTTCAACCCTCTTCCTCCCGGTGTTGCACAAATGCACTCGCCGGTCTTCACTCCTTTGATTCCTTCCCTTACGGAGGCGGAACCGGCCTTCACAAACTTCCCACGGCCAACCACACAAAGCTCCGGTGGCTCGTAGGCGACCTCCTAGCCGTCTAGGAGTCCTCAACCTCCAAGAGTAACAAATGCTCACGAAAAACAAGCTTGGAGATGAAATCAAGTGCTCAATCAACTCAAATCTCACTCAACAAACTCTTCCCAACCCTTCTCACAAGGGGATCACTTAGATCTAAGGGTAAAAGCTCCTCAAAGCCCCCACACAGCCCTCAAAATCCACTCCAAAAGCCTCTTCAAAAGAGGAGGAAGGGCTATAAATAGACCTCCCAAAAACTAGCCGTTAGGGGCACTGCACAATCCGGATACTCGGATTGACTGAGAAAATGCTAACAGAGAGACCCAACCCGGAGAGTCCGGATAAATATCCGGATACTCGGATATCCGATATAGTCGGACTAACTCCGGATAGTCCGAATAGCACTGAGCAGCTCGATCGTAAACGAGCATAACTTTTGACTCGGACTCGATTTCAGAGATTTTGGACTCTCCCAAAGCTAAGAACGAGGGCTACACAACCAACAAGATCTCACTATCCAAAACTCAAAGGATAACCACAGATTTCACAAAGAAATCAAGAGAGACCTACAACCCTCACTTTCCCAAGACTACCAACACCACTCCTTTCTAAGATTCACAAGGATGGATCACTTGAGCACTTGACACATCTAAAAGTCATTCGACATCGCATCCCTCTTAATAGTACGGCAATCCTTAGACTCAAATTAAATCAAAGATAATATAAGTCTAGAACTAGTCACTTGTCGTCTTCTTTCTTGATGTCGATGCATGAAGACCTTCACCATATAATTGATGACATCTTCGCCTTGTCCAACTCGACTCGATTCACCTCATGAGACTCTCGTCCTATCAACCTTGACTTGATCATCCTCTCTGACGATCTCCACGCCAAGTTGCTCTTGACTTAGTCCTCAGCTTTTGGTGACACCGCCGTCTTGTTGACCTCGGCTTAATGATCATCCTCCAAGATACCTTGGTCATCATACACAAACGGACCTAATTCTTTCCAAACTACTCATGAAAGACATTAGTCCCAAAAGCTCAATAGATATGAACAAGTTGATATTTGTGAGCAGTTGATTACAACAAGTGTTTCATATAAAGAAGCACAATATAAATGGAAACACTTGACATAAGAAATGTTCTCTACTAAGTACATCATGATGAATATGTAATTGATCTATATGCACTAGTGAGATAATTGCCAATATGATGAATCAATTAAATCATGGCAAGGATCACAGACTTTACTTAAATGAAGCACATGATAGAATATACACGAATTGTACATGTGCAAATAATATTTGGAGTAGGAGTAAATATGTGATCCAACACTAGATAAACTTCACTAAGAGAATTGCATGAGAAGATATACAAATAAAACATGCATGCACCAAGTCAATCTATAGCAAAATGAAGTTTAACTCTAGTTAATACATGCATACTATAATGAACTCAAATGAATATATATGCACGAATAAATATGACATGAACCAATGTGCATATATAAAATCAACATGCTACTTGGAGTTCACTATGCATTTGCACGAAAGGAATGCAATAACAAATATAGAATAGATACCAAAATTGCATACCTTATCTTTGCTTAACCTTCCTAATTGATTTTCCTCTAAATAGATGAGACTGATACTCAACTAGGCAATAACAAGTTAGTCTCATAGCAATATAATCATATTAGAGGTTTGTCATTTGCTAAGCACTAAGTTAAGCATTTACTTAATTTACATAGATTGTCATTATGAGTGTTTGTCATTAATCACCAAAATAACATTCATTAATCACCAAAATAACATAAGTGCCTAGATGCACTTTCAGCCGCACTCGTCGACCGGTGGAGACCGAAGACGCACATGTTGAAAGCATCTAGGCACCCATGTTGTTTTGGTTTTGATGATTAACGACAACTTTGGTCAACGGACTAATATTTTCCTTGAAAATATTAAAAGTAGGTCAATCCCAGGATTGATGACCATGGAAATACCAAGGAAGGCACAAAGGGAAGATCAATATGTCAAGATCGTGAAAAGGTATAATTATAAGGTTCTTTTTTTCTAGTCTTTTGTAGATCTTGGAGTCTGGAGAAAAGATCGGTTTGCTAGAATTAGGGTTGTATTATAAAGAGGGATTTTGACGCTTATCTTGATATCACTTAGGGTTTAAAGGCTCAAATTACATATTCAAAAGGATGCTTGATGATGTATGTTTTCCTAAATATAAAATTGTTTTAAAGATATCAAGTCTCTGGAAATCCGGTGCTACCACCCATGGCAGCACGGTGCTACCGGGTGCGCGGTAGCACCGGCCCAGTAGGGCGGTGTGAAAATTCCAAGGAAGGTCTTTTTGGGTGTTTTGGTAGCCCGGTGCTACCGGACTAGCGGTAGCATCGAACATATAACCAGGTGTGAAAATTCCAGAGAAGGTCTTTTTGGGCGTTTTGGTAGCCCGGTGCTACCGCCCATGGTAGCCCGGTACTACCGGACTAGCGGTAGCACCGGACATATAACCCGGTGTGAAAATTCCAGAGGGGTGTGTTTTGGGCATTTTTGTAGCCCGGTGCTACCGCCCATGGTATCCCGGTGCTACCGGACCAGCGGTAGCACCGGTCCTCAGCCCGGTGCTTAAATTCCAGAGAGATCATTTTTGAAGAAGAAAAATGAAAAGGGGCCCGGTGCTACCGGCCCTAGTTGGGCGGTAGCACCGGACCCTGTGTAACGGTCTCTGGCAAGTGCATTAAATGCACTGTTCTAGCCGTTGAAATGGAGCCTGGTGCTGCCGGTCCTACATGGGCGGTAGCACCGAAAAAACAGACTTTTGCCCATTTTGAGCTCCAACGGCTAGAAAGTTTGGTGGAGGCTATAAATACCTCCCCACCTGCATTCTAGAGGGGGTCTTGGTCCTCATTGATGATATTTGAGCTCTAGCAAGTGTTCTCCACTCTTTTATGCATTCAATTTCATTTGTGAGTGTGAGAAGCAAGGTTGAGCGTTGCATTTCGTGTTTGAGCCTTTAGACACCGATATTTGACCTCAAGCAAGCGTCAAGGTTTATTACTCTTGGAGGTTGCCGCCTCCTAGACGGCTTGGTGGCGATCATGCATGGTGAGCTTCTCAACGGAGATTGTGAGAAGCCCCGGCAAGTTGTGAAGGCCGAAGTTCGCCTACCCGGAGCGGGAA
Source organism: Otatea glauca (assembly GCA_036346275.1). Lineage (NCBI taxonomy): Eukaryota > Viridiplantae > Streptophyta > Magnoliopsida > Poales > Poaceae > Otatea > Otatea glauca. The sequence goes on from CM070722.1 coordinate 33,105,496, forward strand.
AGAACTACCTTAGTGATCGAGGAAGGCTCGAGCGAGTGGAGCCGGTTTGAAGTGATTCAAGTCACCTCAACGTGGAGTAGGGGAGACCGGCAAGTCTCCGAGACCACGGGTTAAATTTCTTGTCTCCTATTTATTTGTGATTGGTATTCTTCGTTGTTGAGAATCTATTTCATTGATAGCATATTCTTGAGTCTTTGTGCTCACTAGTATATTTGCTACACTTAATCTGACATAGTATCTCAAGTGATTGCTAGAGAAATTTAGTGTGAATTTGCAATTTGTATCTCTATATCTTGGTATCATTAGTAATTTCTAAATAGTGTCAAAAAAATTAGAAACCTCCTATTCACCCCCCCTCTAGTCAGTTATCCTTGATCCTACAAACGTTCCACCTTCCCTGCGGAGAGATGGCTCTGACACTGCAGGACGTGTCCTACCTCCTAGGACTCCCCTGTGCGGGTCCTGCAGTTGTGTCTCACGACATCTCTGTGAAGTGGCATGCGAAGTTGTCCGCGCGGTTCGTCGAGGTGCAAGAAGACCCCGACAGACCCTACCACCCCTTGGGCGGGTGAGCGCACGGGACCGACGAAGGCGTGGTCGCCTGGGCCACGGTTAGTACCTCTTTCATTGCAAGTTAACAGAGAAGCTAAGTTACTGATAATATTTATACCAAATGCTGCAGGCTGAGCTGATCCACCCGCACGCCGAGGAGGAGGACGTGGCCCGCCATCTGGAGGCATACCTCCTGTTGCTATTCGGTTGGGTGATATTCCCGTCCTCCCACGGAAACACGGTGGACCGGTACCTGATCGAGTACTCCCAGTACATCGCCGACACCCCGGAGCATGAGGTAACACATTCCGTTGAAATCTCTTCTGTACATGACACGTCTAACTTTCTCATTGTAAATAGATGGTGCAGTGGTCGTGGGCCTCTGCTATGCTTGCGACGACGTACAGAGGTCTGTGCGACACCGTCTCTCGGGCAGATCAGGACGCGACGATGTCGGGTTGTGTCCTACTCCTTCAGTTGTTGTCCTGAGAGCGCTTCTCCGTCGGCAGGCCTGCTGTTGACACCGCGCCGTACCCGCAGGATCTGACGGAGAGGACCCGATTGACTGGCCCACCATGGGCCACTACTGGGTCCGACGACAGGTATGCTCCATCGTATCTTTTTCCCCAGTTACGCACTTCCATAACATCCACCATTTTTTATTTTCTCGCAGCGGGCGTACATGCACCGATAGGTGAGGAGGTCCTACCCCGAGTTCGTTCGGAAGTTCGACAACCTCCACGATGAGGACGTGCGGTGTACGCCATACAGCGCGTACGACGTCAACGCCTGAGCACCTTACGGGGTCTCCGTGCTTTGCACGCGAGATGAGCCATTCTGGCTCACCCGTAAGGTTCTCGTCTTCGACCTGTGTGTCGAGGAGTACTCGCCGCGACCGAGTCTTTGCGCGATTCGGCTGTTCGATCTTTTCCTTGACGCCTCGTCACGTTATCGCACGTGGCGCTCACAGGTACGTCTCCTGAGCTGAGTACTTAGCATTTACGTCTCCTGAGCTGAGTACTTAGCATTTCTGTAGAATGGATATTGTATGTATTTTCTGTTTTTGCATTGCAGGATGACCCGGATGGGTGCTGCAGCGGGCACTCAATTCGCGCATCGCGAAAGTGATAGCGAGGATGACTTGCCAATTGCAACCAGACTTCAACAAGCCAAAAAGAAAAGTAAGCAAGATGCTGGTGACAGTTCAAAGAAATCAAAAGGAGAACAAGCAAAGTCAGAATCTGACAATGAAGAGGCAAGTGATTCAATGGAGGTCGATGTGTCACAAAGTGGAGAAGGGTCTGAAGAAGAAAACCTTGATGATTTTGATCCTTCTGCTAATCTGAAGACAATCAAAGGTGACACTTCTCTTTAAAAACTGCAAATCAGTATATGTTGCCTAGAAGTGCCATTGAGGATAAATTCAAAACTATGCTTCAGCAAAAGGTATTTTATGAAATTTACAAGGATAAGGAATTTGCTGATCATAAGTGGATAAATTGGGAGCGCATCAGAAAAATTCCCTTGTTCGTGGGTGTTCCAGAATTGTTTTATGGTGCTGGGTTGTCTAATTTTGTGAGCAAGAAATGCGACTACAATGAAATCTTGATCAGGCAATTCTATGCCACTCTGTATGTTTTAGAATCTTTTGAGACCCTTACTTGGATGACAGATGCCGCAGTGCACAGTCACCAAAAATGAGATTGAAGAGGCCTGAGGGATTCATCACAGTGGTTATCCCAATATACACAGTGATAGAGTTATTCCTCTCGTCAGGAAGTTTGAATTCTACGATCCAACGGCTTCAGTCAAGCGTCTAGGAAAAATAGCGCACCTCCTTCCATCAGCCAGTCTTACCAATCGGATTGTCAGAGTGACAATTCATCCCAAGAGCGGAAATTATGATGAGATCAGAGGATATGAGTGGAATATCATGAATAAAGTCATGAACAGGCACAAGTTTGATGTGGCGGACTTTATGATTAGGGAGATGGCCTCATCTGCCTGCGATAAAGGTAAAAAAATCTACCTCGCTCCATATATCATGATGATTACTAAGCAAGTGACTGGTTTTCGAGGGGGATGTGGTGGTGTTCATAAGCCCTATCGACCTCGTGAGGCAGCTCCCCAGATTATCAGTCAGCGAGGCCAATCTTTATCTCAGCAGCCTCAGTTGCAGAAGACACCGGTTAGCGCAGGGCCATCTCCATCTCAGCAGGCATCTCATGATCAGCTCTTCGATAGCTAGAGAAATGATATGATAAGCAGTTTGTCGAGTCTCAGATCGGACATGATGAGCAGTTTTTCTCGAATGGAAGAATATCAGACTTAGACTAGGCAGCTTGTTGAAGAGGTCCGAGGGCGAGTAAACTCTGTTGATTCATCTATCTCCGAGCTCCGCTCATCATTTCAGGAGTTTCGCTCTCAGCAAGCGCCTGTCACTTTTCAGCGGTTTGGATCTCGCTCTTCTCCGCCTACTCATCCTCCTTATCCTCCATCTTCTTGAGCCCCTCAAAGATCATCTCCGTTTTTTGGTACTTGATGCCAAAGGGGGAGAATTATAAAGAAGACGAAGAAATGTGAAGAAGAAGACGATCGCCGAAGACTATCTCTTACTTTTACCTGTTATATATATGTGTATCTATACTTGTGTTCATTTGATCTTTTGGATGTGCTGGATGTGTTGGATGATGTGGATGTTAAGTATGCTAAATGATTAAATGTTTATGTCATGCTTCATGCTTGTGGTTGTTTTTAAATCTCTCATGATTCTTGCATATATATCATATTGTTGGTTGTTCATCCACGGATTCAAATATTTAAACGAAACTCTGTCAAAATGTTTAACTTTCTTCTAACTTTATGCAAAGATTTATCCTTCATGTATACGCACATATTTAGGGGGAGTTTCTCTTCTTCTCAAATATGATTAAACCAAAGTCCTTGAGTTTACAATTTATTTTCAAAATTGCACACTCAAAGAACAAACTCCTTTCAAAATACTTACATGTGGGTTGTCATCAATTACCAAAAAGGGGGAGATTGAGAGCATCTAGGCCCCCAAGTTTAATTTGGTTTTGGTAATCAATGACAATCATGGTTAAAGAACTAACAATTCTATTTGAGCTTTTTGAGAATAGGATTGGTCCAAGTCTCGATGATTATGAAAGCATGAAAATTAATGGAGAGAAGATCAACTCGTCAAGACAAAATATCCAAGGTATAATTATTTAAGGACCTTTTTCGTAGCTTTTTACCAATCTCGGAGTTTGGAGAAAAGATTGGATTGTTAGGATTAGGACCGTACTATTAAGAGGGGTCTTGGCGTTCGCTTAATGTCGTTTAAGTTCTAAAGGCTCAAATTATATACTCAAGATCGTGCATTGTGTCAAGATTAAAAGTCTTATTGAAAGATCTATGAAGTCAAAAATAAATCCTCTGGAAATCCAGTGCTACCGGGCGAGCGGTAGCACCGGCTTTAAGGGCGGTGTGAAAATCCCAGAGAGCACCCTTTTGTGCTCTCTGGGAGCCCGGTGCTACCGGACGAGCGATAGCACTGGCTTTAAGGGCGGTGTGAAAATTCCAGAAAGCACCCTTTTGTGCTCTCTGGGAGCCTGGTGCTACCGCCCATGGTAGCACGGTGCTACCGGGCGAGCGGTAGCACCGGCTATAAGGGCGGTGTGAAATTTTCAAAGAGCACCCTTTTGTCCTCTCAGGGAGCCCGGTGCTACCGCCTATGATAGCGCGGTGCTACCGGGCGAGCGGTACCATCGGCTCTCAGCCCGGTGCTTTAATTCCAGAGAAGTCCAAATGTGATGAAGCAAAAATAAAAGGGGCCCAGTGCTACCGGTCCTAGTTGGGCGGTAGCAGCGGACCCTCTGTAACGGTCTCTGGCAAGTGCATTTAATGCACTATTCTAACCGTTAGAATGGAGCCTGGTGCTACCGGTCCTACATGGGCGGTAGCACCAAAAAATCTGAGTTCAACCCAATTCGAGCTCCAACGGTTAGAAAAATTGGTGGAGCTATAAATACACCCCCACCTGCATTCTAGAGCCACTCTTGGTCCTCATTGATGATATTTAAGCTCTAGTAAGTGCTCTCCACTCTTTAGTGCATTCAATTCTCTTTTGTGAGTGTGAGGGGCAAGTTTGAGTGTTGCATTTAATGATTGAGCCTTTAGACACTCAAATTCGACTTCAACGAAGCGTCAAGGTTTATTACTTTTGGAGGTTGCTGCCTCCTAGACGGCTTGGAGGCGGTCGTGCACGGTGAGCTTCTCAATGAAGATTGTGAGAAGCCCCGGCAAGTTGTGAAGGTCAGAGTTCGCCTACCCGGAGCGAGGAAGAACTACCTTAGTGATCGAGAAAGGCTCAAGCGAGTGGAGCCGGCTTGACGTGGTTCAAGTCACCTCAACGTGGAGTAGGGAAGACCGGCAAGTCTCCGAGACCATGGGTCAAAAATCTTGTCTCTTACTCTCTTGTGATTTGTATTTTTCATTCTTGTGATAAATTTCATTACTAGTAAAAAAAATTGAGTAGACTATTTGTACTTATAATTGTTTTAGCTATACTTGAATTGATTAAGTACTTTAAGTGATTGCTAGAGATTATAGTTGTGAATTTGCAATTATTGCTTCTATATCTTAGTGTCGTTCTTAATTGCAAAATAGTTTTGAAAAATTTAGAAACCTCCTATTCACCTCCCCCTCTAGTCGGTTATCCTTGATCCTTCAGACGGTCCAATTGTTGGCGCCAAAAATTTGAAGTAGGGTTCCTGACCACATCACACCAGACGAACACCTGGTTCAGAGCGTGCCAACTGATTTGACCTTGCAATCAGTAAGAGAAATATAAAATTCACTCAAAGCCGATTTCGTGTAGCAATCGGCTTAGATTTAACCAGTTACAAACTGATTAGATCGAAGGTAACGACAAGTTTAATTAGCCGATTAAGGTTAATCAGAGGATAAAGGTGGATCGACTCTAAAAAAGGCGATGCCAACAAGATCAGAGAAAATTGAATCTGATTGGCGTAACAAAAGATGATTAACAATCGGCGATGCGCAACTTTATTGATCAAATCGAGTTACAAGAGAATTTAGATTACAAAACTATCCCTAGTTGATGAAAAAGTAGATGAAAATATAATGCAGACTGATTGATTTGGTTGTTGTTTTTTCTTTCGCCTGCTCACATCCATCTTTTATACCCATCGGTCGATCGAGTCCTATCATAACACGTTTGCAGAACACGATCCGTATCGGCCTCAATCCGGTAGATTTTTCCTTACATATTTGCAATTACCAAATATCCTTAAATCTTTTTGAGTTAAACGTTGGCTATATCCTGTTGACTCAAATGTATCGATTTTAAATATACCTGCTAAATCTTGGTGCAAACAAATAGAAGAAAATCGATCAAGCGTTCCTCCGTACCAGGAATCTGCCAGAGGCAAAAATAATTGGGTTTCAATCTACAATTCTGCACTAGCATCCATGGATACCCAATGGAGAGTACAAGAAAATTGGATCGGAATATCGATGCATTGAAAATGTAAATACTAAATACTAATACTCTGAAATTATATCTGCATATCCATCCGTATGCAGTTTCGCCTATTGATCTAAACTCATCCTGCCTACCAGGAATGGAGAACCGAGTGCGACCGCTTGACACTCAAACAACCAACCTGAATATTGTCGCTAGTTGAATCACAGAAGTCGTTTTCTGCGGCCTTCCCGTGCTCAACGATCGGCTTCAACCGCAAATGACCTTTGACGGTGGGGTGTGTTTAGTTGTCTGTATTATCTTAATCTGTTCTGTATGAATTATTCAGATTAGTCTTGGTCTGCATGAGTTGATACAAGTTGGGTTATTTGGTTACTTATTTATGCATCTCACGGGTCTGCATTGGAGAGAAGTTCAATTTCTGTGTTTCTTCCATCCTACATGAGCGGGTGCAATTACATCCATCTGACCTGGATGAACAGAAAACTAAACACATATCTAACAGATACAGCTACATCCACTAGTACGATTGAACACTATCCATGCAACCAAACACAACCGCAACGCATTCAAAATGTTGAATCCCGTAAATACAGGAACGATGGTTCTATGCGGGCCCGGTTTTACAAGGTAATCCACTAGCATTAGCTCGAAACTACCATTAGGCTGCACAAATCTCATCAAACAAGGAACGGCTGATTGCGTTGAGTAGCTATATCTAGGAGTATATATATATATATAATATATATATATATATATATAAATGATTCCATAATTTTGAGAGTACGTACTCCCACTCTAAGTATACCGCTTAAACGATGTTGTTATACCACTTTATCTTTTTGAGTATACTCTAATATTGATTATAAGATACTTTAAAGTGAATTCCATAAAAAATTTCGTCATAGTCCACTCTTTATAGCATAATTTGTGTATATACTTCTTTTACATATGGAAAAATGTATATAGCGGAAATAAAGGGCTTCGATGAAAACTTTTCAACCATGTCGTATTGAAGTATCTTAGAATTATTATTGAAGTATACCGAAAGTGGTAAAAGAGTATAACACGTTTGTTTAAGTGGTATATTAGAGATGAGAGTATGTACTCCGAGGAGTACAGAATGTTACTTTATAATGTATTAATATTTTTATAATAAGAATATAAATTAAACCCGGAATCAACAAACATACTAATACATGTCAAAAACGACAACTAATAACTATATTATAATGTTCTTAACAACAAGTACTTAATCATTAAGAAATATAAATTCTGAATTATTGAAAAGGAAGAAGTCCATATAACACCTCAAATTTTAGTTGAAAGTTTGTCTAGTACCCCCGAACTATAAAGCCATACATTTGCAATTCGGTTTAAATAACACTATAACCCGTTTTTGTGTAATGGTACTGCTCATGTGGCGTAACGAGTGAGTAGTTTTTCTATATAGGATGATATGCTGGCTAAGTTAAGTTAATGATGGGTGAGATATACATGGTCTTCTCCTCTATTGAGCCTTTTGAGCCTCCAATCATACTTCCATAGCTATCGGCCTTATAGCTCACTCCTTTATTTCGGTTTGGACGAGAAACAACTGTGAGTCATACCTATCATTCACCTAAACATGCCCAGCGTATCATCCTATATGACAAAACCAGTCACTCATCACACCACGTGGACAATACCACTATACGAAACCGGATTATAAAATTCGGGAGATCAAATGTCTTATATTGACCTTTTCTTATTGAAAAATGGCAAGATGAGATCTTTTAATAGGTTTTCTTATAGTTCAGTCTTATACAAGATCATTTGAGCCTTCTAATAATGTCTCATACAAGATCATTTGAGCCTTCTAATAATGTTAGATTTCACAAAATAAACCTAATATTTTGATCTGTTTCTAAGTAGGATAGCAAAACTGTCACTAACTACAAGGTAAGCATATAGCGAAGCTATTGACCCTGCCTTAGGGTTTGAGATTCAAAAAAGCTATAACCATCTATTTAGTACTGACTCGTATGGCAAAAAACATATGAATTCGCATTTTCGCCCTCCAATACGAATATAGATACAACAGATTTGAATTCTAATTTTCGAGATAAAAGTATAGCGATCGAATACCAGAGCAGGGCTGTGACAGGCCAAACCGACTGGAGCGGGCCATAGGAAAACAGAATAAAATGGACAATAGGAAAATAAAATCTTGTTTGAAGAGGCGTTGGGCGATAGCGGCAAAGAACATAACTTGAGAATATCATTAAAGTAACAGGGAAAGCACTAGAGTACCACAGAATTCACATGTTCATCAGACGACAAATTTAAAAGATCAAAAGTCTTGGCAATGATCAATTGAAGAATTTAAGCAACAATTTCATACAACCCTCGGTGGCTAACTTTTGTTCCAACTCATGTAGCAAAATTAGGTCCTAATAAGACAATTGCCGGCAAAATTAGGTCCTAACAAAACCGAGAGCTAATATCACATGCTCACTCTTCCTCCTCATCACCATCACCACCGCCTCCACTAGAAGGCTTCTTCTGGTTCTTTCTCTTGACCCTTCCAGGCTCACCACCACCAAATGGGCTGGTAAGGGAGAAGTCAATGTGCTTCTCTGAGTCAAGTCTCACCATGAATGAGGGAATGTTGACAAGCTGCCTCCCAACTCTGCACAAAGAGATTCAATTACATCGAGACAACAAAGCTTTCAACATGCAATAGAAATTAAATCCATTGAACATAAAACCATAACATGTATATGAATATTGCAGGTTTGAAAAACTTAACCAATGCCTCAGTGTGAGACTACAGGCAAAATTAAATCATAATTATCATCCTTTACATGTTGAAGGAATCACCAATTTATTATTTTTGATGAAAAATAAAAAACAAGACAGACAAATCATACGTGAAGAGAACGACCAAATTTGAGAACCTAGAACAACATTAGTCAGGAAACAAACAGACACCAAGGTTTTGTTCACATTTAATTCCCATAGAGCAATTCCAATGCTTATAAAAACAGTCCTCTAGTAAACCAAGTACAAAATTAAGGTACCATTCGACAAACACAAAGCTGACAGTTACATGATCCTACAACTCAAAGAACAATTGTCACCAAAATCATATTTCAGCTGAGAAAAAAGAACCCAGCATAACTACTGTTTGGGAAAAGTTTATCAAGTAAAGAAATATTTATAGAGGCACTCAGAATGAAAAGGACATTTGGAGTCATTGGCCTTTTGACCTCATAGATACATTAGCAAAATTAGTTCCTCATTGTGCCACCAAATATGAAGAGCAACACAAAACTTTTTTGATGTAGAGATGAATCCATTCCATGGCTCAAATGAACTGACAGGAAATTGCAACCTACTTGTCAAACAGAGATTAGGCACTCTGTACAAATATAAATCCAACACACAAGAAACAAATGGAGAATACAGAAAAAGAAACTGAAGGGCCATCAGAGAAAATATGACTGCACCATTACACACTAAGTGTCTCAGACGACCGTCGTGAGTTGCACATGGTTTCTCATCACATGGACCAAAATAAAAATAGGAGTTCAGTTTGCAACAACCCTCAAACTGCAAAGCAATGAGCATATTAACAGAAAAGATAAATGTTAACTCAAAAGTTCATTAATTGTCAGTTCTACATACAACTACACATGTTCATCTGTGCACAAGCATTTCAGGACTTTAGGCTATTCAAAAAATGCATTACTAGTCATACCACAAGAACATATTCTCCAGGAGAAGAAATCTGACCATTCATACCTTATGTGGCGTTGCCTGATAAGCACACGAGCATGATGGATGGATTTCGCCATGCCATTCTTGAAGACAATGGTCTGGAGACGGCGCTGCAGGAAGTTCTCAACAGTGAGTGCAAGCACGTAATCGAGCTTGTTCTGGCCCTCACTGAGGAGACCATAGCGGTTCATGCGGCGCAGGAGTGCCTCGCCCTCAAAGATACGGCGGGGGTTCTTCTCATCGAGGGTGAGCAGCTCCCTTGCAGCATTACGGATGCGGCTCAGGGCATACTGCACACGCCATAGCTCACGCTTGCACCTCAGGCCGTACTCACCCACCAGCTTTAGCTCAGCATCAAGACGCTCCTTCTCATACGGACGCCTTGGCTTCTTGAAAGTCTTACCATCTGCGTCACAGCAACATTTTTAAGTTATAAGAAACATATACAACCAACACATTATGGGCATCATCAAATGTACGAACACTTGCCCTTAAATAAAATGCATGTTCAAAAACAACAATCTTTGATTAGATATTCCTTTAAACCGATAGCTACAGATTTTCTGATCATGGATGAGAACTTCTATGATCTAACCTCCTACTAAGGAGGGCAATCTGTCAATTTGAGTGTACTTTTCCTCCCATCTCAAAGCAATTGACGCCGACCATTGCAGGATCACCCCCAAATACAAGAATTGTGGCTTCAAGAACTCCTCTGCAATGGTGATAACAAGCAGCAGGACAACCTAATCGACCAAAACTAAGCACTTACGCTGCCAAAAAGAACTACCCTTCTACAATCCCACGCGTTAATACGCCTAACCGATAGTGAAACTCCAAATCTCGTGGTGAACACGAAACACAAGGTTCCAAATCAAAATACAGGACGGGATCTCGGGTTCCAGATTGAAATGCGCAACCAAGTAGGTCCACGAATATGCACTAGCGCTCAAGATGAGATGCTTCCGCCATTATACTCTGGGGTCAAATGGATCACGGGCAGAGAGAGGTAGGGAGTCACTTACAGTTGCGGTAGAAGCTGACGTGCACCATGGCTGACGCCGCCGCCGCAAGATGGGTTGTGAGGTCGGGGAGGTAATGGAGGAGGCGAGAGTTGCCGGCCGAGTTCTTATAGACGAGGCGCGAGCTAAACCCTAACCCTAGATCTTCGGGCTTAGTGGGCCGAGCTCTAGTGGGCCTTTTAATGGGGGAATTTGCTATTTTGTGGGCCTAGTGCACCACAATTCTCCTACTTTCTTTTGTTTCTTTTTCTCATATCTGCTCCCTTCTTTTTGTGCCCCTTTATTCCCTTTCTCCTTTTTTTGTGGTTTTGTTAATTCTGAGTGGATTAATTCACTTCATCTAGTAAGGTGCAAATATGCAGATGGATACAACCACAGAACCAAATCAGCGTTGCATTTAATTATTATGGAACGCGGAAATTTTACAGGAATCAGTATATAGAAAATATGAGACTTAAATAAGCATCTGACTAGCCAAGTAAGCACTTGACAAAATTTTTTTAAATAATATTATTTTTTTCAAATTTTACAAAAATAATACGTAAAAAAAATTACAAATCTACACACCTGACGCCATTTGAAATGGCGACAGGCTCGTTGCCGTCATTTCAAACGGCGATCGCTGATAGGGCTTAATGTAATATCATCATCAGAATTTGAAGGACTCCGAGGACGCAAGTTTTCTGGCTTAGGTGGCATGAAATCGTCATCATCGTCATTTGTATGGTTGGGAGCTAGCCCTCCTTCAGTGCTGGTTGAACGTCCTCTTGCATTGTTTTTTGAACGGCCTGCTGTAGTAGTGCTTGAACGTCGAGGTCTAAGTGATACGAAATCATCGTCATCGTCGTCATTTGTATGGTTGAGAGCTAGCCCGCCTCTGTGCTAGTTAAACGTCCTCTTGCATTGTTTCTTAAACGGTCTGCTGTAGTAGTGCTTGAACGGTCTGTTGTGGTAGTGCTTGAACGTCGAGGTCTAGGTGATACGAAATCGTCGTCATCATCGTCATTTGCATAGTTAGGAGCAATCCCCCTCCGATGGTGATTGAACGTCCTCTTGAACTTGCTGCTGCAGCAGTACTGTGTCGATCTCTACCCCTCCAGTTAGATCCGCTTTTGCATCTTCTGCACGAACCAGGCATCACACCCCCGTCGAAGAGTATATACATCGCTAAGAATTCTGGAATATCTTTGTTCAGCAACTCTTCATCATTTGGGAATGACTAACACACAAGACGAGCATACGAAGTAGTGAACTTATGTATAATACTAAAAAGATTAGTAAGGTGAACAAATATGAAGTAACTAACCTTAATATGCTCTGCGTACCGATCGGGCAGCATCAGTACCCTGTAAGATCTTCTAGAAAAACCTGTAGCAGAAGGGTGGTCGGCTAATTCGCATACCCTTAAATACCTTTGACGCCACCATTGCAGGTGCGCATTCAGGTCGTCGGAGGTCACAAGGTTCACGCTAGAGGTTGTCATGTCATGCGTCGGTAATGTCGAACGCCACCCTTGCAATTTGGACACCACTTTATTTAGGTTCTCCTCCTTGAATGAATCATCCTCCCCACTACGCGTAACCTTCAACGTGTAAATAAGAGCTACGTTGCTCATATTAGGTGTCCACGAAAATGCTCTGCTAGAGGATCCAGCCATGGTGAAGAAGTGTGAGTGGGAGTTGTGTATGTGTGCCTGAGATTTGGAGTGGAGTTGGAGTAGGGAAGAAGGGCTACTTGGGTGGTTTTATATGCCACTTTGGTCTGAGCAAATGGGTTGTAGCGTGCTGTCGTTTCGGTCTGAGAAAGAGGTGGGCTACAGGGTGTTGTCACTGTGTTCTGAGATAGGCATTGTGTTGTCCGTCGGTCTATGATGGACAGTGTTTTGTCACTTTGTAGTGTGCAGAGTGTTGTCAAATCAGTCTGGCAAAGCTGCTAGCAGCGTGTTGTTAAAACATAGAAGAGGGAGTTGCAACTTGCCGAGATGATTGGGATATGATCTATAGAAAATTCATTCAACAATCATTCATCCTGGCAACACAAAAACAAGAGAGAGAGAGAGAAATCAAAGAGAGATCAAATCTCAAAAGGGAAGGGCAATCAGATGAGCATTAACTTGAGTACAAAAATAATTTTTATTTCTTCATGAAAGGAATGGTTACAAAGACACACAACTAGGTGGACAAAGTTCAAGAGGGCATGAGGAAACCAAAATCCTTCTTACAAACTCTAAAAGCCTTGGGGAGAGGTATCCATTTACCTCCCTATTTATAGCCTATGCGGAACAATCTCCACTCTTGAATGACTTCTTTATACCAAAAGAAACTTCATCAATGGCTGGGATTAACGCCTGTTTGGTTTGATAACAAATTTGCCTACCTAAACCTTACCAAAATTTGGCATTACCAAAATTTGGTCACCAAATTGCTACTAATGTTTTGGCCAAAGATTGGCAAGAAAATAAACTAGAGAACCAAAAGAGAAGGAAATCTTACCAAAATTTGGTAGCAAACCAAATACTTGCCAAATTTTGGTAAAGCAAGCATTGGTAACTATTAAAAGCAAACCAAATAGGTTCTAATTCCCTCACTCATACATAGGCTAAACCGAAACCAAACAACATAATGGGTGGGCTAAACCAAAACCAAACAACATAATGGGTTTTGACATACACTTGCACGCTGCTCAAAGCACCATTAATTTAACCACTACTACACCTACGAATACTTGATCCAACGATACTCTTTCGCTTGAGTAGGGCTTAAGTTAGCATCTCCTCCATTCACTTATCATCCTGTCTTGCAGCAACTTCCCCGCCTCAGTCATCTTCCGGCGTCACCTTGATCGTCTAGACCTCAGCTTTTCTAGCCTAGTTTTTGTCTCTTTCACCTCATCATGATCTAGCTCTAAAGTCCTGCAATCTTCACCGACAAGCAAACACATCACATAACAATGTCTAACAATATATGTAATAAATAATCTACTGACTAGTCACATATCTAAGGAACCTACCTTAGATCACAACCATTCTTCAATGCCCCGACCACTTAAGGTACCAGTCAGGCTCCGATCAGCTAAGGTCGGATTAGCCAAGACTATAACCACTCACTTACATTCACGACCATTCAAAAAGGACAACACTACTCAAAGCCATGACTAGTCTAGAACACGACCACTTAACTAAAATTGCTTAAGACTAAAGCAAACTCATTTCAAACTCAAACCAGAACATCACAAACTCAAACATAGTTAATTACTAATTACAAACATGAAACATGAGTAGATCACCGTATGCTCTCTCAACTATTCAATTGAATTGTTTACGACAAGCATCCGATACTTTGGAAAATCACGTCCATTATCGAGCATTATATTTACAATAATACCTAAAGTGGTGTTTCTTTGCTCTCGTGGCTGCTAAAATCGAGATAAAAATTTGGATTTCCTGAGTTACTGTACATAGCATCTACAGTTCTACACCATGTTGTTACAGCGTACAAGTAGACATTTTTAGCAGTTTGGAATGTTGAAATTGCAATTTGATTTGATAAATTGATTACGGGGTCGCCGGCCGAATACACACATCCAACGCTCTCCGCGGCATTCCACCGAGCACACGCCATGCATTCCCTCAGGCGCGCCCTTCGCCTCCCCATCTCCGCCGCCACCACCGCCTCCTCCTGCAGCCTCCGCCGCGTCTCCTCCCACCGCCGTGCGCCGCCGCCGCCGCCCCCCGCTGCGACCACCGGCGACGACGAGTGGAACGACGCGTGGGAGACCGCATGGCTCCCGGGCGACTCGCCCGCCTCCTCCCCGGCGCCCGCCGCGCCGTGGGAGTGTCCCACCTCGCCAACCGCCGCGGCCACCGTCCCGGCCATCTCCGCCGAGGCGGACCCTGACACGAAGGCCTTCGTCGCCGACATGGACGAGCGCTGGGCCGAGCGCCGCACCGCGTCGAGGCGTCCGCGCGCTCCTCGCGCGGCGACCGCCGAGGGAGGGGGCGGCGCCGTGGCCAAGAAGGCGCAGGCGGACGACTACAGGACGAGGAAGCAGCGCGTGCACGCCGCGCTGTGGGTAAAGGAGATCGAGAAGATGGAGGAGGCGCGCCTCGGCGGTGGTGGCGGCGGCGGCGCCGACGACATCGACCGACTCCTCGACTCGTGCTCCGAGTGCGTTGCTTCTCTACTTTATTTCTTTTTTTGATCTTCAACAAAACTGCGATTTTTAGCTGTGGTTGCTTCATGTCATCGCATTGCTTGGTTATATTTGGCTGCTTGTGATACCCCATTTGTTGGGCCTTGCCTTCGATTATCTTCCCAAGTTTCCCCATGGACTCATGGACAGCCATCTCAAAGAAATAATCCACGAAAATTGCGAGTCCAGTTATGTTTGTGATTCATAGCATCACATCGATCGGTCAATTTCAGTTGCAGGTTATTGGTGCAACTTTGAAACTTGAAAGTATAGTGTTTTCCTATGGTGTTCCTACGTTTTGCAAGGAAGTTACATCATTTAGATATGTTGTGAAACTGTACCAAATTTCAATTGCATGCTGTAAATTAGATTAGCTAATGCGATGGGCAATGGGAGGATTATGGCTAACAGCCTAAATGTAAGCAGTAAGGTATATGTAGTGAGAAAGCTGGATTCTTCTTGTCATTCAGTGTAGTAATCTGTTGTGGTGCTTTCTTGATAGTTGGTGGACCATTCTGTGAAACCCTGGACTTTTTGATAAATCAGACTGAGTACTGTATAAAATGCATGAGATGATTGTTCAATGGCCAGCAATCTAATGCTTCATTGCTCTGATATCGTCTGATATAATTATGGTAAATATATTATTTATCTTCAAGCTTCCAATATAGCAGCATGACATCACAAATTATGTGTACTATGGCGGTTTATCCTGGGTCCAGTACATACCAGTATACCGCATTTCTTTCTTTCTCAGATTTGAATAGTTTTTGCTGAAGTAATACTAGCAAGTCTCGCACTTGAATGTCTGTTAGCTCTTGCTCAATAACGGACAAATGTTAGCTTTGTTCTCCTTTGTTGCCCATTAGTTGACAGAAGCAGGCAGCATCTAAAACAAATATGATGGATTGACAAATGCACACTTGACACTTTAGTTGTGCAGTACTTCTTTGCTTTGCTTAACTAGCTCACCGTGGTGGCATTAGGCATTTATAACTGTAAGCTGACACTAATTTAAGTGCTTATAGGAGCTTTGCATACTATAGAATCAAAATTTTCATTGTCAGTTGTTTTCCTGCCGTAGGAAATTTGTACCGCATGGTAGGGCAGGCTTGGTGTCAGTTTTGTTAATTTGGTGTTAGTGCTTTATAAGATATGGTTTGCTTACAAGTCCTTGTGAAATGCAGCATCTTTGATTCTGGCAACACTGATTTTGGCGGTTCAAAGATTCCAAGCACCGCTGAGATCAAAACTAAGCCTGACGGTTGGGAAACCACCTCGAGAGGTCAGGATGGTAACATATGGGAGATCTCACAGCGGGAAGAAGACATTCTTCTCCAAGAATTTGAAAGGCGAATTGCTTTCAGTAAACAGCAGGTCCACAAACGATAATTCCTTCACCCCATAGTCTTGTTTTTAATGCTTCTGGAATGATATTGAAACTGTGGCTGCCGATTGCTAGCTTCATCTAATGCTTCTGGAATGATATTGAAACTGTGGCTGCCGATTGCTAGCTTCATCTAATGCTTCTGGAATGATATTGAAACTATGGCTGCAGATTGCTAGCTTCATCAAAACTCACATATTTAGTCGGAGACGTCCTATCGACGGATGGAAGTACATGATCGAAGAAATCGGCCCTAATGCAAGAAAAGGAAAGGGGAGCGTACAGAGACTACCGAGTGTGACTGATCCCGCTACCCAGCCGTACAGGGAAGATACACCTGCAATTACCTCCAGTTCGTCCTTCAGAGGAAACAGGCCATAATAATGCCCATTGTATCTCTTTGCCGATTTCCGTGGGTATAGTGCACACAGGCTAGGGTTACGTGTCTAGCTGCGTTCCTTGCGGAGGATATGGTGAATTTTCTGATTCCTGCTGGGTCATACGATTTTGTATGGATATAATACTTTTGAATAACAGTAATGGCTATTACATGTTATACGGTAGTAGAGATGCTTAATGTTAGGGTCAAATATCTCTATCTCTACTACTTCTAATTAGGAGTTGGTGGCAGTCGTCCGTTCTCCTCTAAAGTATTTGATTCGTTGATCTGACATGAACGACTGAGATAGAAGAGTATTTAATCATATCTTAAATGGAAGGATTTTATCATATCTTTTATGAATAGAAATATTATTTTAGCATATCTCTATTCACATGTCTATTCACATGTTCTTACTATGTAAGGATGTTATTCATATATCTTATAAATGGAAGGATTTTCTCATCATATCCTGCATGGATAGAAGGATATACTCATCATATCCCATAATACGGGAATTTTATCTCATCATATCTGGAAATGCATAGATTAAAAGGAAAGAATCGCGCAACCAAATCACGAAGATGTCGGGGAGACCTGGTTTCCATCCGCCTGCGTACGTTGCCTTCTGTTTTCATCTACTCCCTATTAGAGGGCACCCACTCTCATCTTCAGGAGGACATGCCGGTTGGTAGTGGAGACACATACAGGAAGAGAAGAGAAGAGAAAGGCTGTGTGCAAGAAGCAAGAAGATTTCCTGCAAGAGGAAGGCAATAACTTTCTCCTTCAATGGTAAGGATTAATATCTCTCTATTAATTCTAATTAAGAGTTGGTGACGATCGTCTGTTCTCCTTCAGAGTACTTGATTCGTTGGATCTAACATAAACGGTTGAGATGGAATATAATTTAACCCGATAGTCAAATCTCTTCGCTATTGAAATATAACTAAAGTTAGTGTTCTTTGCAAATAAATTTTTTGTCGCAAATTAAATTCTCGTTGCAACGTATAGGCACATGACTAATTACATACTATATTGTAGTCTGGTTGGAGGTGCTAAGAGCTGCACAGCTGTATTGAAATGTGGTTGGTTCGTCAAACTAACGAAGTTTGTTACTTTACATGTTAATGGGCTCGGAACTCATAGCTTTAACTCCAGATATGCAAATATCACCAAGATCAATCCACTTTTGTGGATATGTATCAACAAAAGTTGCACATAGTCCATCTAACATTCCGAGATCCAAAATGGAGACTGGTACTTACATGCACATGCTTCAGCTGTACATTCCCTACGCGCAGAGAGATTTTTTGATTGGTTGAAGCTGATCTACTACTCAATCCCTACCTGTGCTAGGTGCTAGCTTCCTTGCTACTGCCGGTTGTGCTGCTGCTACATTGCTCATCTTCCATTCTTGGAAGGCCCAGGCTTACAGGCCAAGAAGCCGCTTGAGTCGGGTACCTTGCCTGTGGTCGAGCCACATGGTTGGGGGCCTCCTGGTCTTCTGACGGTTCATGGCCTTCGACTGATACCACTCCTGGGAAGAGCTTCAGTTCCCGTGGTGGGGCGGCATAGGAGTGCTCAATGACTGCTGTTGCCTGTTGCAGTGGCTGCTGCAAGGGGAATGCTGTGCTTGTGATGGTGGGTGCCTGCATTGGCTGATGCGATGAGACGACTGTGTTTGTGGCGTGAGGGGCAGGGAGAGGCGACCCAGTAGCGCCATGGCCCCAACCCGGATCGCCTGCCAACCCCATCCTCAACTCGTTTTGGAGCTCCAAAATTTCGTTACGGAGCACACCATTCTCATCCTGCAGCTCATTCCTCTCCATTGTAACCTGTGTTGTGGGGAAAAAAAAAGAACATATGATAATTTAGAACCGCTGAATTATGTCAGAATGATATGACAATTGTAGTGTGACAATACAAAGATATTCTGGAATGATGACATTAGCATGAGTCTTGTCCTACGTATAGACCAAAGCATTTTGCCAGTGGATAAAATGAGAGACTAATTCTAAATCATCAAGTTCACCAAAGAAAGGGAAACAATGATACAGGTGAAATGTAATTTCGAGTTTAGAAATAACTCACATAATGAGATTCATTCTGCAGGGTGCTATTTTCCTGCCGAAGAGATTCTACTCGAGAAATCAGATCCCTTAGTATTCGAGTTGTGTCAGTCAATACGCATGCCTTCCCGTTGCTCTGCCTGTCTGCTTCTGCAAGGGGATGCATTTGATCAGAATTATGTTCGATGGCAAACTCAGGAGATATTAAATTATTATTAATACAAAGCAAAAGCAGGTTTAAGTTCAAAAATCAACCCATGAATGGTCAGGGCCGAATGGTAAGCATGAAGCTAAGCTACAATTCCAGAAAACCAGGTACATCCTAGGCTAATTACATTCACATCGGCCCATGCTCATGCAGTCATGCTCTCTTCTAGGACAAAGTACTTCAAGTCAATCTTGGAGTTCGAACTTGACAGATGTAAGTTGATCGATGTGTGAATTTCAACCCAAATACTTATAGGAGAAAATTTCATAACACATAGTGGAACCATGCGAGCTCCGTTATCACAAGCATTAATTAGAAAGAAATGACAACCACATGAAGATTCGCAAATCCTGTGTATGGGCTCAATTGAACCTTGCAAACCACCACATTCAAGAGAGTGGTGCGTGATACACCGTATGGCATTCCATCACGCAAAGCATTAAGAACCTTCCAAATTCAGAAACATGGACACTCAAGCAGTGCTGCTTAAAGTTGCAGTGCTGTGATCTACGGAGCTAGTATAATATATACCTACTTACCTAGCATATTACCCAGCTCACCGAAGAGATCATTTAGCTGGTCGCGCTTAAGCTTCTCCCTCTCGGCTTTATGAATCTTCCTCGGGGCCTTCTTCTGGCACTTGTTGTTAGAGATAGGCCTGCACAGGCAATGTAGCACAAGCACAACTCTCATTTTCATTTCCTCCCGGACAAACAAAGAATAGAAGGATCAAATTGACATCAAATAACAAGAATCAACAACTATCTAACGGACATATATGTTGTTATCACGTTATAGAACTTTACATCACTGGATTTTTGGCAACTTCCACATTTATTACTGAAAGTTGCTATATTTGAGTATCAATAGTAGTAATTCAATATTTTTCCTAAAAAAATAGTAATTCAATATTGTGCTCTGGTTGTGCCATTGAACCAACTTTACCTAGAAAATATATACAGTCTGAAAAAAAAAATCCCAAACATGACATCCGCCAAAACCCCAAAAGAAACGAAATTTAGCATTCCACTTGCAGGTGTTTTGCTTTCTAAGAAAACTGTAGCTCCCCTGCAAGAAGGTAAGAAGTCTCACCCATGGACGAGCTTCTCGACAGCGGCGACGCTTCCCCTCTCCGCGGGCACCATGGCGACCAAAACCTCGGCCCCAGCCTCTTCCTCCCCTGCAGAAACCAACCAACCAAGAACCCTTCGGTCAATTCACCAACCCAACTCTCCTAACCGTACCTCCCCAATCCAAAACCAAACGGGGAGAAGATCACACAGAACAAGAGCTACCTCGGACAGAAAGCTGAAAGGACAAAGATCGAAGAAAGCGCGGGGTCTTGGCAAAGGAATGATGTGTGAGAGGGGTTCGGTTTCTCCCCCCGTCCCCCTCCTGGCTCTGTGTTCTCGTTCGCGCAAAGGGCAGCAAGGCCAACGCCGCCGCCGCTGCTGCTGCAACCGAGAGAGAGAGAGAGAGAGAAAGAAAGAAAAGAAAAGAAAAGAAAAGAAAAGGTGTGGTGGTGGCGTGGGTCCCGCCCCGCGCGTAACGACGCGTGCCGTGCCGTCAAGCGCCGGTGATCCAGGAGCGTCAGGGAGCCCACGTGTCGGCGGGATGGTGTGGTGTGGACTGTGGAGAGGCGGACAGAGAGCACGAGGGCGCGTGTGGGCAGCACCCTCCGCTGCCCCCGCTTGGTGCGTGCCGCTGCGTGCGCTTCGCCACCCAACGCATGCGTCTCCTACCTAACACGACGAACTCTCCCTCGTCTCCGCGCATTTTCTTATGCTGCTGTCGAAATGGTTTTGATATGTCAGTACCATTATTTGTCAACACTTTTACTATTACTGATCAAATGTCCGTACGCAAAAACTATTTTTAAACTAAATAATCAAATCATGTCACATATTTAAAAAATAAAATTGTATTCTTGAGGTGGAGGAATGTGTTGCCGTTCGCGGTCTACGTGTCAGCGCGTTACTTTTCTTAGAGAGAAGAGAGGACTACGATCGTCGTTAACTCGTATTTATATATTAGTAAAGCTAAAGATACCTTGGGTAATTCTCTTTATCACTTTTCTAAACGATAGCAAGTCCTATACTTTAGTAGAAGCTGCACACATTTTTAGTATAGTATTCCGAAAGCATTTTACCTTTTTTTTTTTTTTCATGCGAAAATCTGAACGTTTTTCTTTTTATGTGGTCCGGCTAGATATATCTACATTTACTAAAGCTCCGTCTGTGATTCTTGAAAGGCGCTCGATTTCCTTTTTTTTAAAACTTTGGATGCGCGGGTTAGTTAATTATGATTTTTTTTCTCCCATATGATAACAAGTAGATTTCAGGTTCCACATGGCAGCAGACTGACCGCAAAGATAGGCTCTAATCAAGTCGACGTGCGCCATGCGACGAACGAGATTGAGGCGGCGCGTGGTACACCGGTGTCGGGCACGGGCGTCCATGTGGTGGCATCGCGATGCTGACAATTTTCTCCACCTTGGACTGCACGCATGCCGAAATCCGATCCGGGCAAGCAGCCTTGGCACATTCAAACCATATCTACATGAATTTTGAAACTGCTGAAAGAGACGCACGCCTTTGCTATATACTTCGCCCGTCTCCATGCAGTCGTCAGTCAAATCGCGTAGCGTATATCAACTGAAGTTACAAATGGTCAATTAGCTATGTCAGCCTTGGTCATTAGCTAAAAAAAAGCCACGTCGGCTTTGATGCCTTGAACGATGATAATGTTACTATTCTCAGGGCAACATGGTCAAATAAAACAACAGAAAAGTAATTAATAAACCGGCCCTCGGTAGACCTCACAACATTAGACCGAGAGTATTATCGTAGTTATAATACTGTACCAATCGGTACGTACTATTTCAGTCTCTAAACTAGTACAAAGTAGTACTATATACCGTAATAGCCACAATACCGGTTATACCGACTCGATACTTGCTATACCAGTTTCAATACCCGTCAATACCGGTCATACCAGTTTTGATATCGGTCAATACCAGTCATACTGGTGGAATTGATAATATGATTTAGTGAACTATACGTTATATTTGATAGTACTACTATGTATATGGAGTAATACTATAAGTGAAATTTGGTGTACAAATAATTAAACATCTGTATACTTATAAATATATATTATTATATTAAAATCAAAATGGTACACCGGTATAGACTGGTACTGAAATATACCATTCCAAGAACCAAACCGGTATAGCTTCCGGTACGATATTGACAAATGTGATTATGACTACAACACAAACAAGGACTGAAAACATTTTCATGTAAATATGTGCGCATAGTGTCGACATTCAGACGAATATTTTCGAAACAAGATCCTCACAGGAAAAAAAAACTAAACCATTCTACAGCATGCAAATACATTGCAGGTATCCTAGTTTGGTAGGACTCGGAAACTACATCTGTTTTGGTAGGGCTTTTGGAGCAAGTACCAGTTCAGATATTTAGCCTGCCAGCCGTGTAAATAACTTTGTTTTGGTTGCTTTCTTAGTAAAATGACACGCAAATCTTTTACGTGTTCTCGAAAAGAAAATACAGCTATCCTATGTGCATCACAATAACTTAGTTAACTGCTACTCGCTAAGTTTTTAAGGCATTATCTGATGATTTCTTCCTATGCTGATTGCTGAGTTGAGCTAAGCTAAGTTATGCTGAACTTGCTGAGCTGAGCTAAGCTAAGCTATGCTGAACTTGACTCCTTGGCTGTTGTCACCGTTCAACAGATGTGAAACAATAAGATGATCGATCCAACAGGAGGGATGCCAGAATTTGGGCCGTGCCGGCCTAGCCAGTCATGCCATGCCGTGTTAACCCGATTCACCTCTAGCGAGCCTAGGCAGGCACATTGGTACACCGTGCCAATTTCGAGCCATGCCAGCCTAGGTCCGGACTATTTTGACTATTGCAGAAAAGAGGAAAGGAGCTAGGGACGTACAAACCTACCGACGTAGTCGCGAGGATAGAGTATAGCTCGCCCGAGGCAAGGAAGGCGCTAGCATTGGGGAGTAAGCACGCATGGTGGCCAGGAACGGTGACTATGCGGTGCGAGAATGCGGATTTAGTGGCGGCATGGCAAAAGACCGCTAGATCCAATGTCGAGGCAATTGAAGCATCTAGGCCTCTAATTTGAATTATTTTGGTAATTAATGACAATCAGGTTTGAAGGACTAACACATCTTTATAAGTGTATGAGAAAGGTTTGGTACTCATCGTAGAAAGGTGGATGTAAAAGCATGCAACAAAAACAATTATGGATGATTCAAGCTCAAGGCCAAGGTATAAATGTATAAGGACCTATTTCATAGCTTTCACCGATCTCGGAGTTTGGAAAAAAGATCGGATTGCTAGAAATAGGTGCCGTACTATTAAGAGGGATCGTTGGCTTGTAGCTTGAAAATGCTTAAGATCACATGACTCAATATGTGTACATGCTGGTTCTTGGATGCATTGAAAAATTTCTTTGTGAAATCAACTTTTTCCCATGGGGCCGATACTACCACAGTGGAGAAACCAGTACTATCGTCGGTCGGTAGTACCGCCCTTTTGGGTGCGATAGATTTATTCCAGAGCATATGTTTTGGACTTTCCCCGATGTTGAAAATACCGGCACTACCAACATTTAAATCCCGGTACTACCGCCAGTCGGTAGTACCGCTGCATATGGTCGCTAGATTTTTCTAGAGCAGGTACTTTGGATTTTCTTCTCGGGATACAATTACCGGCACTACCGTGATTTGGACACCGGTAGTACCGAGGTCTATGGTAATGGCTAGTACCTTTGCATTTAATGCAACAAACTATCCGTTATAGCTGAGGCTGGTACTAACAGATTTTTAATGTCGGTAGTATCGAATTTTGCCGTTTCTTGTGAATTTCTCCCCAACGGCTTCTTGAGGGGTTAGGGGCTATAAATATCCCATCTCCTGTAGCAAAGGGATCTCTTGGAACGTCATTGAATATATCTCAAGCCTTTGCCATTCTCTCTTCACCTTAGAGCATTCATTTTTACATTTTGAGGTGGTTGAGAGTATTTAAGTGTTGTGCATTTATTGTTGAGCCTTTTGACACGTGAGGACCTTCAAGCAAGCGTCATCGGTTTATTACTCTTGGAGTTTTCTGACTCCTAGACGGCTTGGAAGAGAAAAACCGGTGATCACTTCAAGAAGAGTTATGAAGAGGCCTGGCATCGGTGTGAAGGTTGGAGCTCATCTATCCGTAGAGGAAAGAGCTACCTTAGTGGATTGAGGAAGCCTCATTCGCACATGGAGCTGGCTTGAATTGTTCATGCTCCCTCAACGTGGATTAGGGGAGACTAGCAAGTCTCCGAGACCACAGGGAAAATTCTCTTGTGTTCATCTTGTGTTTTACATTGTTGTTATTTACTTTGTGTATTTACATTCCTAGTAATCACATTGCTTGTTTGTCTCACCAGATTAGCAAGACTTGATTAGACTTAGGTTGTTGGTGCACTTAGTGAAATATAGATTATTTAGGTCTTAATTGTAGAAAATTAAATTTCTTTTTCATACTTGCTCAAAATTTGGTTTATAGCAAAAAGAATCTTAAAAACCTCCTATTCACACCCCTCTAGTATGTTATCTTTGATCCTACAAGTGGTATCAGAGCTTGGTCTCTTATTGATAGGCTTTACCACCTAGAGAAAAAGGATGGCTAGTGAGGGTATATCCTTAGGCAAGGCACATTTATTTGATATCACAAATTATGCTTATTGAAAAATTCGTATGACTATTTATCTTAAGGCCATGAGCTCAAGCATATGGAGAACTGTTGGTGAGGGTTTCGCTATGCCCCTTGATTCCATACATCCCACCGAACAAGATGAGCGGAACTCTCACCTCAATGCTTAAGCTATGAACGCTCTTTTTGAAGCCTTCAATGCAGATGAATTCAATAAAGTGAGCAACCTTGAGACTGCTCATGATATTTGGACCACTCTCTCATAAATTCATGAGGGAACATCAGAGATCAAGGAGGCCAAATTGCATATACTTAGGATCAAATATTAGAATTTCATTATGTTATTCCATGAGAATATCAATGAAATATACTCAAGGTTAAATAACATAGTGAATGAACTCAAAGGCCTTGGTGCTACACTAACCGATCTTGATATTGTTCGCAAGATGCTTATGGCTCTATCAGACAAGTATGAGATGTTGGTGACCTTGTTCCTCAACTTAAGAGTTGGCAAGGATGACATCAACCGTTCTCTTGGGCAACCTCATCACGAATGAGTTGTATAAGAAAGACAAGGAGGAACTTTTAGAGCAAACTTCTTCCAAGAAGAAGAACATTTCTTTCAAGGCCAAGATGGAATCAAGTGATGAAGCAAATGATGACGAAGAAGATGCTCCGAATTGGAGATAGCGCTCCTTGTGAGGAGAATGAGAAGATTTATGAAGAGGCATTCAAACCGAAGTGCTAACTATGGCAAGAACAAGAAGGGTCAATCCTCAAGCAACAAACGCTAACCAAAATTCGTTGCTATGAGTGTGATGATAAGGGTCATATTGCTTCTCAATGCCCTGCCAAGAAGGATGAGAAGCACAAGCTATCCAAGAAGAATGAATACAATGGCAAGAAGAAACTTTTTAAGAAGTTTTATAAGGATGGCAAAGGTGAAGCTTATATTGGGAGTGGGATTCCGATGAGGAATATTGTGACTCCGAGTCCAATGATGAAGTATCACCAAAGAAGAAGGGATTTGCCGGAATGGCTATTAAGAGACTCCATCACTATTCTCTACACCCACTTGTCTTATGGCAAAAAGGGACCGTAAGATAAAAATAAATGATGATGATGATGAGCCTATTTATGATGAGCTTTTGGATATGCTAGAGGACTTGAATGAATACCTTGGCAAAGAGAAGTACAAATTTAAGGTCTTAAAGAAATAATTTCATTCTCTCAAGGATACTTATGAGGAGCTAAAGGAAGCTCATGAGACTCTCCTTCTCAAGGATCTCACCAAGCCTAAGGTGGATATTGGCATTACTTGTGATATCATTGATGTCATTCCTTGTATAGATGTTCCTTCTTGCATTGCATCTAAGGCTAGTGTATCTACCTTATATGATAACTTGATTGACATGCCGTATAGCTCAAAATTAGAATCAAGTTCTTGCATGAATAATACTTGTGATTCTCTTCTTGTGGTTGAGAAAAATGAGCTAAAAGAGCAAGTGAGCAAGTTAAGTAAAAACTTGGATAGATGCTTAAGGGAAGACAACCATTGATAAAATCTTGAATGATAAAAAATGCTCATACAAAAAGGAAGGCTTTGGGTTTATTCCTAGGAAGGGTAAGAAAGTTAAAAAGTCACAAAGGTTGTGAAAAAAATGACAAGTTTTGCCATAAATGTCATGATGTGGGGTATATGTCAAATGATTGCCCCATTGGTAAGACTCATAAACTTAGAGTATATGATTCCTGCTACATGCTTAGGAAATATAAAGACGGTAAAGTAGTAGCAAAATTTCATTGGTACTCCTATTCTTGGCGGCAAAAAGAATGCCATTTGGGTGCCCAAAACCTTAGTTACTAATCTCCAATGACCCAAACAAATTTGGATACCTAAAAGGGTTTGAACTTCTTTTGTAGGTGAACTACAAAATCAGTGGAAGTCATTGGGTG
This sequence comes from Otatea glauca, assembly GCA_036346275.1. NCBI lineage: Eukaryota > Viridiplantae > Streptophyta > Magnoliopsida > Poales > Poaceae > Otatea > Otatea glauca. The sequence goes on from CM070722.1 coordinate 33,132,266, forward strand.
CTTGATAGTGGTTGCACCTAACACATGACCGGGGACCAGAAGATGTTCACCACATTTGATGTTGGGAGTGGAAATTATGATAAGATTACATTTGGTGACAATAGAAAGGAAAAGGTAACTGGATTGGGTAAAATTGCTATCTCAAATGACCTTTCCATTTCCAATATTTCTCTAGTTAAAACTCTTAATTTTAACTTGCTATCGGTCGCCCAATTATGTGATATATGCCTCACTTGCATATTTCCTCAAGATGGTGTTGTTATTTCAAAAGCAAAAGAAAATTCTTTGGTTTTCAAATGGTTTTCGTTTTGGTAATCTTTACTTAGTAGACTTCTCCTCATGTGATTCTTATCTTCAAACTTGTTTAATTGCAAAAACCTCTTTGGGTTGGTTTTAACATAGAAGGCTTGGTCATGTGGGTATGTTTTAACTCAAAAAGATTTTTAAACATGACTTGGTTGTGGGCTTGAAAGATGTGAAGTTTGAGAAAAATAATCTATGTAATGCTTGCCAAGTCGATAAGCAAGTAGCAAGTTTTCATCTCCAAAATTATCATGTCCACTTCTAGGCCATTGGAGCTTTTACATATGGATTTGTTTGGGCCAACAACTTACAAGAGCATCGAGGGTAATAATTATTGTTTTGTGATTGTGGATGATTATTCAAGGTATACTTGGGTTTTCTTCCTACGTGATAAACCTGAAGCCTCTAGTATTTTCAAAAGTTTTGCTAAACCGGCCCAAAATGAATTTGATTTCAAAATAAATAAAATCCATAGTAATAATGGTTTCGAGTTCAAAAACATTAAAATCAAAGATTTTTGTGATGATCTTGGAATGCATAAGCTTTTCGCCACCCATACTCCAGAGCAAAATGGGGTTGTAGATTGATTGAAATGGCAAGAACATTGTTTAATGAGTATAATACTTCCGATACCTTTTGAGCAGAAGCGATCAATGCCACTTGTCATGCCACAAATCGTCTCTATTTGCATCATCTTTTAAAAAGTCTTCCTATGAGTTTCTCAATGGAAGAAAACCGAACATCTCTTATTTTCGCGTCTTTGAACGTAAGTGTTTTATTTTAAGAAAGGTTGTTCGACTTTCAAAATTCTAAAGCCATTGCGATTTAGGCTTCCTACTTGGGTATTCCTCTAATAGCAAGACATACCGTGTCTTCAACCAAACCACCGGTATAGTTAAAGAGATGTGTGATGTTGAATTTGATGAAACTAATGGCTCTCAAGAAGAGCAAGAAAATTTTGATGATGTAGGTAATGAAGGTTTGAGACAAGCAATGAAAAATATGATACTTGGTGACATCAAGCCTAAGGAGGACAAAGATGATCTACCCTCTTTCACTCAAGTTGAACCTTCTACTTTCGCTACCCTAAGCCAAGTTCAAGTTAATGAAGTAGAAGAAAAGGAGAATGATCACGCACAAATCATAGCTTCAAGAATTCACAATGCTATCTCAAAAGCCAACCCAATAGATCAAATCTTAGGTGATGTTAGTAAGGGTGTTTAAACTCGATTCCGTGTCACTTCTTTTTGTGACCATTACTTGTTTGTTTCTTATTTTGAGCCTTCTCATATAGATGAAGATCTTGATGATCCAGATTGGGTAAATCCCATGCATGAAGAATTAAATAACTTTGCCAGCAATGATGTATGGACATTAGTTGAGAGACCTAAAGATCACAGTGTCATCGGCACCAAATGGGTTTTTAGAAACAAACAAGATGAGAACGGGATCGTAGTAAGAAACAAGGCAAGATTGGTGACTCAAAGTTTTACTCAAGTCGAAGGTTTGGATTTTAGTGAAACATTTGCATCCGTAGCTAGATTAGAAGCTATTCGCATCTTGCTTACCTTAGCATCATATTTTGATATAAATTTTTTTCAAATGGACGTGAAGAGTGCTTTTCTAAATGGTAGAACTTCTGAATTAGTATTTGTTGAGCAACCTCCTAGTTTTGAGAGTCCAAAAAATCCTAATCATGTTTACAAGCTCTCTAAGGCATTCTATGGTCTCAAATAAGCTCCTAAAGTGTGGTATGAGTGAATTAGAGACTTTCTACTCTCAAAAAGCTTCAAAATTGAAAAAGTTGATACAACTATTTTCATAAAAATCATTGATGGTGATTTCTTTATATGTCAAATTTATGTTGATGATATCATATTTGGTTCCACTAAGACTTTTGCAAGAAATTTGGTGATATGATGTCTAGGGAGTTTGAGATGTCCATGATTGAAGAGTTGAGCTATTTTCTTGGACTTCAAATCAAGCAACACAAGGATGGGACCAGGGTTAACAAAACCGGCGAAAATCGCTCAAAAACTGTAGTTTTTGACCTTACCGCTGCGGTTTGAGATCCAAAACCGCTCGATAAACCGGTGTAATTAAAAAAATAAAAAATTCAAAATATTTGGAAAAATTTATGCGTTGAAAACCGCTCAAAAAACCGTTTTTAAAGAACATTCAATTGGTTGGTTGGTTTTTAGTGAAAACCGAGTAGTTTTTCGCGAAAAACCGCGGTTTTTCATTGCAAAACCGAACGGTTTTTTTATCTTTTTTCCAAAATTTTAAAATTCCTAACCCTTTGGTTTCTGACGGTTTTTGCACGGTTTTTGCGGTTTTCAAATTTCAAATTTCACTCGATTTTTTCAAAAATGGTTTTTTAAACCCTGGATGGGACATTTGTGAGCCAAACTAAATATGTAAAGGATTTACTCAAAAGGTTTGGTGTGGAGGACGCAAAGCCAATCAAGACTCCCATGGCTTCCACAGTGTAATATCCTAATTTTTGGCTTATATCTTGTTTTTTTGCAATTTATAATTTTGAGAATTTTCTAGACTTTATTTGGAATTTAAATATTATTTTTAAATGGACCTTATTGTAAATAATATTTAAATATGTGCAAAGATTATATAAGTTTTTGTCAAAAATATTTTATTTGAGTTCTAAATGTTTCAAAGTATTTTACAAAATTTTCCTGGATTTTCCAAGTATTTTTGCTATTTATTTAAAGCTACTCGAATTACAGGAATTATTTTTATTGGAAAATTGGGTTTTGGGTTTTGGACCGAATTCTTGGCCTCGGCTCGGTTTCCTCTGCGCCCGATCTGGCCTGCTTCATCCACATCGCGTCAGCGCAGTAGCCCGACTCAGTCCACCGCGTCTGGAGGCTGACAGGTGTGGGCCGCCTATCAGTTGGTCTTATTCATCGTCAACCCGGACTCTGTGCGCCGCCGTGTCCACCATGGACGAGGTCACCGTGTTGGATTCATCTTGGACTCTTGCGGCTATAAAAGGTGCACGTCATGGTCGCCATAACCCAAGGAACTCGAGCCCATGGTTGATTCGTCAAGATTTGTTGCCGTTGGCTGGAATTTCGGGGATTTGCTCGTGCATCGCCGCAGGAGAAAAACCAATGGTTTGCCGCTATATATGCGTCCCGGAGCCCGAGGTTGGTCCCGTTAGCTTCGCCGTTGCAAGATCTTGCTGATACACACGTTAGTTTGACCAGAGAGTCGCCGGAGCACCGCCGCGCCATGAAACCCTAGTCGCGAGTGCTTCAAGTCGTCGCCACCGTCGATCGAGCTCGCTGCTGGCCAAGCATACCCTAGGTCAACCTCGCCGGTGGTGACCCTAGGTCCTCGTGCTGCCACCGTCGACGTGTCATGTTTCAGTGTCCAACTCGTGGCCACATCGCTTCCTCGCTGATGTGTTCGCTCACGTGTCGATTGCGCCAGCATGCCGTGTCAACATTGATGCGGTCCCGCCAGCTAGTCGGTTGAGCCGTGAGCCTAGTCCACCGTGGACTAGATGGGTTTTCGTGGTCTCGGCCTATGGACCATGGGCCCACATGTCAGTCTAATACCTTATTTTCTAATTTATTTTATTCTTTGCTGACATCAGTGATGACATCATAAATCGATTTTCCTTTAGAAAATAATTTGTGAAATGCGGTATTCTTCTTTTTCTGTTTTTTTCTTCATTTATTTGAATTTTTTGAGAGTTCGTTCTTCTTCATACGAGCTCAGATTGAGATGATTCAAATTTCTAAAAATTTATAAATTCAAGATCTATTTAATGGTGAAGTTTATTTGATTTTTAGAGATTATTTTGCTTCTAGTTTGTATTTATTTGGTGTTTCTCTTGCGATCCATGTAGACGTTGAAGTGGGTGAGCATTCCAGGGTGAAGTGTTGACTCAAGCTCAAGGTCCAGACCAAGATCAAGACTTATTCCAAGGCAGGTTGTGCTTTGATCATGTTGAACCTAGTTTTGCAAATGCTATATTGTTTTAAACTATTGCATGTTATTTTATGCTTAGAATTGTTTTCAATTAATTGGGAGACTAGCTATTCAACCCAATTAGATTATACCTACCTTATCATTTGTATGCCATGATTATTTGTTACCCTAGGATGGATAATTATTAGTTGGTTGCTAATATATGCCAACATGGATTGGTTAGATCGTGTGCCATTGGAAGTATTGGATGTTGCTTTAGGTTGTATGCCAGTTTATTCTTGAGAAATACCTGAAAGATATTTATTATTCTTATTTGTTTTACTGTCATTTCAATCTATTTATTGTATTCATTTGTAAACACTGCTTTACTGCAAAATAGCAATATCAACCATTCATTTGGAATAAGCCTAGCATATAGTTATACTAGTTTTGCATTTTGCTCACAATTTGTTGAGTGCTTTTTCTACTCACCCTTGCCACAAAAAAATCATCAATTGAAAAAGTGTCTACACTTGCTCTAGAGGTTATATGCCGGTTTATTCTTGAGAAATACCTGAAAGATATTTATTATTATTATTTGTTTTACTGTCATTTCATCTATGTTGCCACTGTGTGCACTAGCGTGATTCTGGACTAGTGCGGTATACACAGAGGGTTTAAATTTACATATTCGGGTCCCGATAGAGGTGGTATCAGAGCCAGATTGACTGTAGGTTTTGACCCTAGTTAGACTAGCTGTTCCTTAGGATCTTCAAAACTATTTTCTAAAAATAAAACTTAACATGAAAGAATAATAAGTTCTTGCCTCATCTCATTCTTCTACTCTCATCCCTTTACTGAAATTTCTTCTCTTTCGCTGCTGGTTTAAGCTGAGGCCTTACCCCTAGGTTGTCTTTATCAGATGAGGATGCTTCAGACTTATGGAGAGCGTACTGGTGGATATGTTGCCGAGTTATGGAGAGTTTCGCAAGTATTGGGTGGATATGAGAGGCCACTCTACAGAGGAACCAGTTGGACCATCAATAGCAAGGATCGTGGGATGATATGCAAGATTGTTATCTACGCCAGGGAAGATACCAAGGCGAGTCGTCCGATCAACATCACCATCAGGAGGTTTACCTTTGATGCCGGTATTCAAGAGTCATCGCGCCTTGCATTCCGACACATCTGTCGTGAGCATGTCGACGAACTAAAGCAAACGGTGTTCAGACTTCATCCGCGAGGAGGTGCAGCTCGAAGCCCAAGTATCAAAGAGGAAGATGATGCCACGGTGGTGCACTTGGCCATATTTGCCGCTACACAAGAAGAGGTAATGGAAGATACCACCCAAGAGCTGAAAAGGGTTTATGAAGCCGTATGGGTTGCCGAGGAGGACCTTCATGAAACATGCATAATGGTTACTAAGAGGATAGTGGAGCTAGAGGAAGCCCTGCTTGTCGCTGAAGTAGAAATGGAAGATGAGCTAGATGAAGAGGAAGACCCCGAAGGGGTGGAGATGGAACCCGAAGACTCAGAGCCTGTGTCACGAGAGGCGCATGTGCAGTTTGAGGCCATTGTTCCTGGTCATCAAGATCGATTTGCACCGATGCTCACCCATCCACCGTCTTATGTCCAAGAGAGCCTCAACCTAATTGGCTTGACGAGTGATGATGTTAGTCTAGGCAGTTGAGACTCATGTTTTGAGTCGCGTCCGTTTAAGTTAGCAAATGTCGCCCTTTAGGCATTAGATTGTGTGCTTAGGTTGGGTTGGTTTTTATGTTTGCTAGATGTGTAGTATGTGTTGCGAAACATTTAGAGTCTTGTAAGCAACCATATGAAGTTATTAATAAAGATTGTTTAAGTTGTTGGGTTAAATCTGTTTCCCCTGTGTTAGGATTCTTGATCACACCTATGTTGTTCCCTCTTTCCTAATCCTGTGAAGTGATCAGCAGATGGTTCAGACTCGTGGAAACAATAGAGCTAGTGGAGCGTTCTTGGCTGCTCACACTCAATTGATGCATACGATGACGCGATAAGTGCAAAACTTAACTAGCCAAGCAAGTGCCAACAATGCATCTCAAGTTGCTAACAATGGACCCCGTCCTTACTCAAAATTGTCAGACTTTATGAGGACTCGTCCGTCGACATCCTCTGAAAATGCCACGCCTCTTGAAGCAGATGATTGGCTTAGAATCATTGAGAGGATGTTACACATTACTCAGTGTGAATGCAATGAGAAGGTTCTTTATACTTCTCATCAACTAGAAGCAACTGCTATTGAGCGGCGAGAGAATTACCATGCTGCCCATCAAACCCCACAAAAGATAACCTAGAATGAGTTCACTGCTGCTTTCCATCAGTACCATGTGCCGAAAGCTATCATGGACTTGAAGAAGGAAGAATTCAGAGTTATTAAGCAAGGAGGCCAATCTGTGGCAGAGTATCTGAATAAGTTTACACAGCTTGCTCGCTATGCACCTAAAGATATTGCTATTGATAAAGAAGGGTAGTCTCGTTTTATGAAGAGGCTAAACTTCGAACTACAAGTAGGGTTAATCTCTCATACCTTCCCGAATTTTTAGGAGTTAGTTAACAAGGCTCTCATCCATGAGGATAAGCGCAAATAGTTAGATGATAATCACAAGCGCAAAATGGCTCAACAAGGAAGTCGCTAGAATCAACAAAGGTTGAGAGTTGCCCCTCAACAGTTTTTTAGGTTTTAACCTCAGGCCATGTTCAAGATGTCATTCCCTGCACCGTGTCCATCCGGTCAGAATTTTTGGACCTCCTGTTTAAGCAAATGCTGTGCTAGGAGGAAGTCAACAATCCTTGATTAAGCGTTCTTTCAGTTGCAGAGAGCCGAAACATTTTGCCAACAACTATCGTAGAGAGGAGGTGCTACCCATGTTTGCTTCAATCTTGGATCTCAACCAGCGAAGGCACCTACGCTAGGAGTGAATTGTGGAACAAATCAAGCTGGAGCTATGCCACAAGCAACAGTGAGAGGTTGAGTCAATCATATCACAACCGATGAAGCTCATGATGCATATATTCTTCTGGGTAAGTTTCTTGTTAATTCAGTGCTCGCAACAATTTTATTTGATTCTGGAGCTTCGCATTCTTTTATTTCTCGAGCTTTTGCTGTTGGAAATAGTTTGGAAGTTATGAATCTTAAGTGTATGTTGTTAGTTCAATCCCTTGAATTACTCCGATCTAATCTAGGTTGTTTGTAAGTTAAGTTGCTTATTGATGGGGTCGATTTTTTTAACAAATCTCATCATGTTGGATACCTAGACTTTAGATGTTATTCTTGGAATGGATTGGTTGTCCAAGCATAAAACCGTTTTAGATTGTGGTCAAAGAGTCGTGCTAGTTGAGATCCTGAAAGGCGAAAAAATGGAGTTAAGCAACCGCAGTTTGTAATGGTCAATTAATGGTAAACAATCTAAAAGTTGCTAGCTTGGAAGATTTACCTATGGTCAGGGAATACCCCGATGTTTTACTTGGGGATTTGCTTGGTTTGCCACCATATTGTGATATTGAGTTTGTTATTGAGTTGGTGCCTGGTACAACTCGAATAGCGAAGAGACCGTACTGGATGCATACAGATGAATTGGTGGAAATGAAGAAGCATATTGAAGAACTGCTAGAAAGATGTTTTGTGGGACTAAGTTTGTCGCCATGGGGAGCGTACGTTTTGTTCGTCAGAAAGAAAGATGGGAGCTTAAGGATGTGCAATTGATTATCGTGCGCTTAATGAAGTGACGATAAAGAATAAGAATCTGTTACCGAGGATCGATGATTTGTTTGATCAGTTAAGAGGAGTTGGAGTTTTCTCTAAGATAGATCTTCAATTGGGATATCATCAATTGAAGATTCACGCTGAGGATGTCTCTAAGACTGCATTTTCTATGCGGTATAGACATGACTTTACGACAATGTCATTTGGATTGACTAATGCCCCTGCATATTTCGTGAACATGATGAATAAGGTTTTTATGGAATACCTAGACAAGTTCGTTGTCGTGTTTATAAATAACATTCTTGTCTACTCCAAGTTGGAGGAAGAGCATCCAAAGCATTTGAGATTAGTTCTTGAGGAGCTTCAAGAGAAACAATTCTATGCAATGTTAAGCAAATGTGACTTTTGAAAAAAAAAGTTGAGTTTCTTAGACATGTGATGACTGCAAAAGAAGTTGCGATCGATCCAAGCAAATTTGAAGCTTTGCTGCGTTGGAAGCAACCGAAATCAGTTACCCAGATTCATAGTTTTCTAAGGATGATAGGATACTATCGTCAGTTTATTGAAGGATTCTCGACAATTGCTAAGCTGCTTACGCAATTGCTGAAAAAGGAAAAGAAGTTTAACTGATCACCAAATTGTGAAAAGAGTTTCTAGGAATTTAAGAAGCGTCTGACAATAGCACCAGTGTTAGTATTGCCAGATATTTAGAGTAGTTTTGATGTTTACTGTAATGCTTCAGCCAAGGACTTGGATGTGTATTAATACAGAAAAGCAAGGTTATTGATACAGAAAAGCAAGGTTATTGTATATGTGTCAAGACAATTGAGACTGCATGAGGAGAATTATCCGACGCATGATTTAAAGTTAGCTGTTGTAGTGCATGCTTTGAAGTTGTGGTGTCATTGTCTCATCGGGAATCGATGTGAGATATATACAGACCATAAAAATTTGAAGTATATCTTTACTTAGTCAGATCTCAATAGAGATAGCCAGACAGCGAAGATGGTTGAAGTTAATAAAGGATTATAATATAGGAATCCACTATCATCTTGGAAAAGTTAACGTAGCAACAAATACTTTAAGTCGGAAGAATCGCAGTGTTAATATGCTGGTTCATGGGAGTCAATCAGAGTTGTGCAAATAGTTCTAGAAGCTAAAATTGGAAGTGGTTCTAAAAGGATTCTTAGCTACTTTAGAAGTAAAGATGACTTTAGGGGATCAGATTCGTGAAGGTCAGAAAGAGGATGAAAAGATCAAAGAATCAAGTCCAAAATGGATGAAGGCAAAGCTAAAGATTTTACTTTGGATGGTCAAGGTAGTTTATGGTTTAGGAATAGAATTTGTGTACTGAATTAGAAAGAGTTAAAGCAATTGATTCTTGAGGAAGCTCATGATTCAAAGTATTCGATTCACCCCAAAAGTGCTTTATATGGTCGTTCTTATCGTACTCCGTTAAATTGGAATGAGACAAGAGAGCGTCTTGTTTTTGAACCTGATATTCTAAAAGAAGCAGAAGAGTAGATTGCTATGATTAGAGAAATGTTAAAGGTAGCTTAGTCAAGGCAGAAGAGTTATGCTGATAATCATCATAGAGAATTGAGTTTTGAACTTAAGGATTTCATGTATCTTAGAGTTAACCCTCTCAAAGTAGTCAAAACATCTCATGCTACACGAAAACTTGTCCCAAGATTTGTTGGTCCATTCAAAATCTTGAGTTGTAGAGGAGCAGTTACTTATCAGTTAGAGTTGCCTTAGTCATTGGCAAGTGTACATAATGTGTTTCATGCCTCTCAGTTTAAAAATTGTCTTTGAGTGCCAAAAGGGCATACACCGTTAGAGTTGATTGAGTTGTAAAAAGATTTGACTTATAAGGAGTAATCAATTAAGATTTTGGATGTTGCTGATTGTAAAATAAGGAGCAGGTCAATTCATTTCTGTTGAGTACTGTGGAGTAATAATTCAGAAAGTGAAGCAACATGGAAGCATGAGGAAGATTTGAAGTCGGAGTTTCCTAAACTATTTCTGTAGTTAACCCTGAACCTGGGGGGGGGGGATTTATGACATCCCAATTTTTTGCTTCTGTCTTATTTTGTTGCATTTTATAATTTTGAGAATTTTCTAGAATTTATTTGGAATTTAAATATTATTTTGAATTGACCTTATTGCAAATAATATTTAAATCTGTGCAATGAACTTTTGTGCGTTCTTGATCGCTCAAACTCAATTGATGCATACAATGATGCAGCAAGTGCATAACTTGACTAGTCAAGCAAGTACCAACAATGCATCTCAAGCTACTAACAATGGACCCTGTCCTTACTCAAAATTGTCAGACTTTATGAGGACCTGTTCGTCGACATTCTCTGGAAATGCCACGTCTCTTAAAGCAGATGATTGGGTTAGAACCATTGAGAGAAAGTTACACATTACTCAGTGTGAAGGCAATGAGGAAGTTCTTTATGCTTCTCATCAACTAGAAGCAATTGCTGCTGAGTGGTGGGAGAATTAATGTGCTACCCATGAAGCCCCACAAGAGATAACCTGAAATGAGTTCACTGCTGCTTTTCGTCAGTATCATGTGCCGGAAGGAATGATGACCTTGAAGAAGGAAGAATTCAGAGCTATTAAGCAAGGATGCCAATCTGTGGTAGAGTGTCTGAATAAGTTGACATAGCTTGCTCGCTATGCACTTGAAGGTGTTGCTACTTATAAAGCAAGGCAGACTCGTTTCATGAAGGGGTTGAACTCTAGACTGCAAATTGGGTTAATCACCCATACCATCTCGGATTTTCAGGAGTTAGTTAACAAGGCTATCATCTTTGAGGATAAGCAAATAAGCAAAAAGAGTTAGATGACAACCACAAGCGCAGAATGGCTCAACAAGGAAGTTGCCAGAATCAACAAAGGTTGAGAGTTGCCCCTCAATAGTTTGTTAAGTTTTAGCCTCATGCCATGTTCAAGATGCCGTCCCCTGCACCGTGTCCACCTGGTCAGAATTTTCAGACCCCTATTAAGGCGAATGCTACGCTAGGAGGAAGTCAACAGTCCTCAATCAAGCATTGTTTCAGTTGCAGAGAGCCGAGACATTTTACTAACAACTGTCCCAGAGAGGAGTTACCCATGTTCACTTCAATCTTCAATCTTACATCTACACCAGGGAAGGCGCCTGCACTAGGAGCGAATCGTAGAATAAATTAAGCTAGAGTTACGCCACAAGCAACAGTGAGATTGGTGACATTAGAAGTCATTTTGAGTATTCCCATAGCCCAATCTAATGATGACGATTTCACGTTTTGGGCATTTTGTCTTCTAGTGAGCTGGCACTACCGCACTATACACAACGGTAGCACCAGACCGATCCTACCGGGTCCTTTCACGTTAGCACCACCCCGACACTACCGACATTATTTCCTTGGTACTACCGGCCCTCTAGACTAAGACTCCCAAATTGTTATGCAACCTCATTTTCAAAGTACCTAGATTATCTTGCGTATCCTCTTTCACTCCGTATTATCTAGCAATCATGTCAAGGAGAAAGAATGCTTTTGCACCCCTTCCACCTCGTGGTAGAGCAACTTCTCTTTGCAAATCCACAAGGAACCAACCGAGTCAATCGAATTTGGATGACAGTGATAGCGATGATTCCTTCACTATCGCCATGAGGCATCGGGAAGCAAGAAAAGTGGTGCAAGATGAGCATTTTCATAGCACTCGATCAAACAAGGGTAAAGAAGTGGTTCAAGAATTAAGTGAAGAAGAAGAAGAGAAGATGAGGAGTATGAGGAAAACAATGACAATAATGATGATGATGATGAGTTGCTGGATATTAATCCACCTATGGAGGACTTAAAGCAAATCAATCGTGATAAATATTATGCCTTAAGGGGAGAGAATCAATATCTTCTCCCTCGCAGTGCTTCCGAGCCTTGGTTCCACAACTCTTTTTAGCAAAAGGTGTATTATGAGATATACAGAGTAAAGGAGTTTGCTGATCAAAAGTAGATTGATTGGGAGCATATTAACAAGCTTCTTGTATTTTGCCGATGTTCCAGAGTTATTCATGGGAGCTGGAGTCTGTCATCTTCTTGCAATCAAGTGTGATTATGTGGAGGACATGATTCGTCATTTCTACACCACTCTGTTCATTCCTCACTCTTTTGACTCCATCTCTTGGATGACAGACTCCTAGACTTTCACTGCCAATAAGGAGGAATTTCATTATGCTCTGGGTGAGTTCCATAGTGTCTATCCTTTGATTCATGATGACCTTCTGCTAGGAATTTCTCTTATTTGCAACTTCTATGACCTAACGTTTAGAAGGTGTAGGTCCGGAAAGCTAGAAGGTGAAGGATCGAGATGGCGATCAGAGGGGTGATTGATCCTAAATTAAAAATAGCCCCCACTAAAAATGATCCAATCAAACCCTCACAAGACATAATCAAAAGGGAGATGAGAGGGAGCAGTTAACACAGTATAGCCGGTGCTATCACTGTGGGGCTGGTAGCACCGAACAGGGGGGTAGCACCGGGCCTTAAAAATCAGCAAAGAACTCAGCATGAACTCAAAAGCAAAAATGATGCAACTTTTGATCGGCTGGTCCAAAACTTATAAAACTTGGTATGCACCTTCGTATGGAGGTCAGGAACCTATTCCAACCTTCAATCCAAGAGATTGATGTCAAAGTTCTGACCTTTTTCGAATCGAAGGAAGAATGCACCAAGTAAGAGCAAAAACCCAAAAACTTGATCTTAGACTTGCTCGTGGGGTTTTGATGATCAAGGTGACATTTGATAGCCTCCCGCACGTCAAAGCAAGCAAGAGCACACATCAAGAAAACAAAAAAACCTGATCTTCCAAGATTGATGATCTAAAGAGCAAAAGATCGGTTTCTTAGAAAGAAGAACACAAGATTTGACTAGATAATTGGGATATGGTCTGAAGAAAACTCATCCATCAATCATACATACTTGGCACAAAATCCACAAGCATTTAAAAGGAGAGGCAAATCCAAATGTGCGGAAAATAAATTGCGGAATTTAAAGACTGAATTTAAAGCATAAGGTAAAAGCGAAAAGTAAATTCAGACTTAAGAAAATTAAAATTTCATTTCTGGAAAAGAGGTTTACAAAGCCATATAACAAAGTAGGCAAAGCTTAAAGGAGCACAAAAACCTCAAAACCTTCAAAGAGGGGAGAGCTATCCCTACCCCTCTATTTATACTACTCTTGAGCCGTCCTCCACCCTTAGATGAGTTTTTTCAACCCTAAGGAACATATCAAGGGATAGGATTGACTCACTCACACAGCCATACATAGGCTAACCCGAAACCCAACAACTATACCGGGTTTTTGCACGCTTTTCAAAGCATACTAACTAGACCCGCTACTCTATCACCTAGTCCGTGATCGAACGGCCCTCCTTGATCCGAGTAGCTCCAAGTTAGCATCTAATCCATTCCTTGTCTTCTAGATTTGCAAAACTCCATCTCCGATCATCTTCCGGTGATCCTCAACCATCTAAACCTCCGACGCACCTCGCCTAGTCCTGGTCATCCTTCGCCTCACCATGACCTGGCAGCATCATCCTGCGACCATCAAAGATAAGAAAAACCCATCGCATAGCAATGTCCAAAAAGATATTCAATAATCATCACAAAATCACAATTTTAACGCATTCTCGCTCATAAAGACCGGTGCTACTGCCTTTAGGGCCGGTCGCACCACCCTACAAGTGATCCCACAAAAATCAGTTCTCTAAAAAAACACACCGCCCTGAGGGCCGGTGCTACCATCCTCAGGCCGGTAGCATCGCGGAAGCGGTGCTACCGCCCTTAGGGGTGGTAGCAACGCAAATTCTGAGTACTTCTCAAATTGCTTTAAATTTCGAAACGAAGTTCAAATCAACCTCAAACCTAAGCACTATATGTTTAAATAATGTCAATAACTTAGCACCATCATGGGTAGACCTCCACATGGTCTTTTAGAAGGTCTTCTTCCATAGCCTAGCCTCATCAATAGGATTGTTAGTGTCACTATTCATCCCAAGAGTGGTAATTTTGATGAGATTCGAGACTATACTTGGAATATAATTAGCAAGTTCATGTAGTGGCAAAAGTTTGATGTAGTGGATTTCATTATTAGAGAAATAACCTCTTCTGCACGTGACCGCGGAAAGACTATTTGCTTTGCTCCCTACATCATGGCTTTGATCAAGACTAAGACGGGCTACAAAGGACCTCATGGCACGCTTCACAAGCCCTATAAGCCTCGTGAAGCCCCTCCTCAAGTGCTTCGGCACATGTCACAACAACATCGGGAAGAGCAAGAGCATGAGCATGCACTTGAGCCGCAACAAGATTCTATACTAGCTAGTCTTGCTAGCCTCCACACCGACATGAAGAATGAGTTTTCCCAAGTGCACACCTTTCAAGCTTAGACTCGGGAAATGGTAGAGAAAGTTCGGAAGGGTATGGATGCTCTTGGTGTGTCTATCAATCAGTTTCGTGACGAGCAAGCTCCCATGACCTATCATTGTCGCTATGGATGTGGCTCTCGTGCTCCTCCTTCCTAGATGATCTTTGAAGCTTTCTTGTTTTTTGTTACTTGATGCTAAAGGGGGAGAAGTAGTGGCCTTATATATATTATTATCTAAAGGATAAGCTCATGTTTTAAAATGTATTATCTTTGTAAGCTTATGAACCTCATTTGTGTGAAATTCTTAGTATTGTATGGATCTTATGTGTTTCATGAGGATGCTGGTATTTGGACAATTCTCTCTTGTATCAATCTCTTTTTGTCCAAAGTATCTTGTTTTTGGATCTTATTTCTTGTGCATGCATATTCACTTTCTTGATATTCATTGTTAAATATATTGTCATGCCTCCATGGATCCAATGTATAGAAGAAACTCCGCTAAAATTGCCTAAAATCCACAAGTGTGTATGATTTTATCTCAACTTCTTTATGCACACTTCTAGGGGGAGTTTCACCTATAGATTGAAGCTTTGATAGCATTTTAATTCAAATCTCACTCACTCTTTTGTCAAAGAAGTGAAATACTATCAAAAGCAAATCCTAGATTATACAACATCTTCTTGACTTGACGTATATTCAAAAACAAATTTCATTCTCTAATTTTTATTGAGGTTGTCATCAATTACCAAAAAGGGAGAGATTGAAGCATCTAAGCTTCTAATTTGAATTGTTTTGGTAATTAATGACAATCGGGTTTAAAGGAATAACACATCTTTATAAGTGTATGAGAAAGGTTTGGTACTCATCGTCGAAAGGAGGATGTGAAAGTATGCAACAAAAACAATTATGGATGATTCAAGCTCAAGGCCAAGGTATAAATGTATAAGGACCTTTTTTATAGCTTTTACCGATCTTGGAGTTTGAGATTGCTAGAAATAGTTGACGTACTATTAAGAGAAATCGTTGGCTTGTAGCTTGAAAATGCTTGATCACATGGCACAATATTTGTGCATGCTGGTTCTTGGATGTACTGAAAATTTTCTTTGTGAAATTAACTTTTTCCTTTAGGGTCGGTACTACCGCAGTGAAGAAGCCAGTATTACTATCAGTCAGTAATACTACTCCTTTGGGTGCAATAGATTTATTCCAGTGTATGTATTTTGGACTTTCCCTAAGATTGAAAACGCCGGCACCACCGACATTTAAATCCTGGTACTATTGCCAGTCGGTAGTACCGTTGCATATAGCCGGTAGATTTTTTCTAGATTAGGTACTTTGGATTTTCTACTGGGGATACAATTATCGGCACTACCGTGGTTTGTACACTGGTAGCACCGAAGTCTATGGTAATAGCTAGTACCTGTGCATTTAATGCAATGAATTGTCCGTTACAACTAAGGCCGGTACTGTACCGAATTTTGTTGTTTCTTGTGAATTTCGCCCCAACAGCTTTTTGAGGGGTTGGGGGCTATAAATACCCCCTGTCTTACAGCAAAGGGATCTTTTGGAACCACATTGAATACATCTCAAGTCTTTGCTACTCTCTCTTCACCTTAGAGCATTCATTTTCACATTTTAAGGTGGTTGAGAGCATTCAAGTGTTGTGCATTTATTGTTGAGCCTTGTAACACTTGAGGACCTTCAAGCAAACATCATCAGTTTATTACTCTTGGAGTTTGTCGACTTCTAGACTGTTTGGAGAAGAAAAACCAATGATCTCTTCAAGAAGAATTGTGAAGAGACCCGATATCAGTGTGAAGGTTGGAGCTCACCTACCCGTAGAGGGGAAAAGCTACCTATAGTAGATTGAGGAAGCCTCATTCGCTCACGGAACTAGCATGATTTGTTCAAGCTCCCTTAACGTGGATTAGAGGAGACCGACAAGTCTCCGAGACCACGGGAAAAAACTCTCTTATGTTCATCTTGTGTTTTACATTCTTGCTATTTACTTTGTGTATTTACATTCCTAGGGATCACATTGCTTGTTTGTCTCACTAGATTAGCAAGACTTGATTAGACTTAGGTTGTTAAATGCAAAAGATATATCTATTCAAAGTTTTAATAAATTCTGAAAATACTGAAATTAGAAATTCCGATTTTCCCGAATTATTTTTATAAAGAAAACTCGTATTATTGCGCAAGCGACACGTGGACCAATCACAGATTGACACGTCGCTCGGTCTGCAGACCCGGTCCACGGAACCTCCTTTGGTCCACCGTGAACCCAGCTCACGGCGCTTCGATTCCTGCACTGCCACGCGTCAGCGCACCACTGGCTGATCCGAGCGACGCGATCTAACCCGCACAGATACGATCCAACGGCTAACGATTCAAACCTACGTGGCAGAATCCTAACCGCTTACCTCTGATCTAACGATCGACGTTACCGGAGTCATTTACTGTTGACAAAGCGACGTGGCGCGATCTTGGCGGTTCGACGAAGATCCAACGGCTGCGCGAAGCTCCGAGTTCCGGTGATGTTGCGGCGACGCTCTGCTCCCGGATATGAAGACGAAGACCCACCCGACGGCGAACCAGGCTCCTCCGGCGACGAAGAAGTGGTGGCTCCGATGCGTCTCAACACGCTGAATCTGGATCTGGAACCCAAACGGCGAAAGACGGCTCGATAGTGGCACCACGGCGAGAAAACTAGCAGCGGCGCTTCGGAACTTCGGCGAGCTCTAACGCACGAACGATAGCGGCATGGGCGATGGCGACTGGGCTACGGATGCGCAATGGAACGACGATCCTCGAGGTGCGGGCTGCGCCTTGAATAGCTTGGGCGAACGCATAAAAACGGCAACCCTAGTCTACGCGGCGACGACAGCGAATCGGCGGCGGATTCGAAAACCAAATCGGAGACGATGAACGAGGACCGTCCGATTAGCGATCAATGGCTGAGATTCCATGCGAAACGATACGATCTAATCCGCACCTTCCAAATCCAACGAATGCAATCCCTTCCTTCCAAAACAATGCGATTCCATCTCCACCATCCGATCTTAATCCAACGGATCACAACGCTAGGGTTTCTGACCTCATCTTCAAATCACAAGCGTCCCTTCACAATCGAACGGTCAACGCAGCACAGGTGACGTGGCTTGATGAAGGCTTCAGCCCATAACTGTTCACAACGGTTTTAAATCAGGTTTTTGATTTAAAATAATTACAAAAATTAATTTCATTAGTTTCAAGCTATAAAATAATCAGGAAAAATCCAAAAAAAATCTCATAAATACTTTGAGACATTTTGGACTCAAATAAAATATTTTTGGCAAAACTTTATATTAGCTTTGACTAAATTTAATAAATTTTCACAAAAGGGCCAATATACATTATTTGAATTAACTTCAAATAAATTCCAGAAAATCCAATAAATTCAAAAAAATCACAAAATGCACAATTAGCAATAAAATAATATTATAGGTAAATTTTGAAATGTTACAAAAAGGCACGATCCATTGCCCAGGTCTAGATACCACCGATTACACATGGATCAAGTGCAATAATAGACCTGCTTTGGTCTGCTTGTTCGATGAAGCAACTCATGACTTCCATTAGGTACAAGCTTGTTTTTTACGCCTTCCTTTGCCTTTTGTAGGCCGGTATCTGAGATTGGAATAATTGAGCACCAAGTTCACTAAAAAAGAACCAAAACGATGGTGATGAGAACTAAAAGAACTAAGGACGGCACTAAATTACGATACCAAGTGAAGAATATATGACACTTCAATGTAAACAGGAACATTTTCATCAGAAAGATGCTGATATATCCTCAACATTTTCAGTGAACTGAAGATATAGTAACTACTATAGCAGCTCTTTATTTTCATCAAACTTTCAGTGCGAACAGAGTAAGCACATTTTCATCATGAAAATTGGAGAATTTCATCCCTATAAATTCTCTGTACAAAGCATTTGCTTAGCACTGGTTAGCTTTCAGCAATACCAAATACTGATACAGCGCAGTATTATCAGTTTTCAGCTACGAATTATAAGGCTATGCTTGTCTAGTTGTCTTAAGAACCTGACAAAAAGAAAATCTAATCATGTTCCTTTTCAAGACACACCTGCAATTTCTCATATTTATGATAATGAAGAAAAAACAGTTGTTGTCTATGTTAACTAGACCACCAATTATATGGAGATAGATGAAATCTCACCCAATTGGGCGGTGAAGCTCTAGCATCCATGTTCTCCTGCAAGTACATTTTACTGGTTATTCAAATTTTGAGCTTTGGTGGAGTTCAATATAATTTATGCTTTATTCCAAAAAACAGCAAGATAATCTTTTTGGAATTAAAACCATCAAATTATTACAAATTTACAAGTAACCAACCAATAATAGAGGTCTCAGGCGAACTGCCAGCATTCTAACGGAACTACCCTTGCAGTTTGAAACATGGCATCTAACAATAATTGTTAAGTGGTAGGAACCACTGCACCATAAGCCCTATGTTAGAAGACCAAGAAAAAGGTAAAGCTATTCTACAGTAGCTGCATGACATATTTCGAATCATAGTGACTAAATAATGAATTATGATAAGAGCCATACATCTACCTCATTCTGACTACCCCATGAGGACAAATCAGACAAGTCACTTCCAACCTCATATCTCCTGCTAGGCAAAACATCCAGCAGTTCTGCCAGAAACAAGTAAAGCCTAGTGTCAAGCAGGATAGAGTACACCAAGCACAAACTAGAAGCCATATGTTGTACATAAAAAAAGGAAACAATGAGCAGCAGAGCATCTATGACTCTATGGACACCTCTATTCTTTTTTATGGACTTCAGATTCTTTTTATCCTTGGATATCCCGAAACATCAAAGCAAAGGTCTACCATGGATGTTGCAATCTGCAACAGATCCAAACAGGAGTAGGGCAATATGGTAAGATGAACCCATCTAAGTGAAAGCACGTGCCTGTGCACACAAATCTTATTACAGTTACCGTAGAAAACTAAGAGCCAAATGTGCCACATATGGGGCAAAACATTAGGAAATTTGAGGTGCAAGACATAGTTCAATCAGCTTCAGCTTGTCAACTTTGAGCTGCAAGAGAGAAAATTAGGAAATTCTGCAGTACCAAAAGGCATAAGGGGCAAAATATTTCATGGCAAACAATAAACACTGAGCGACTGAAATCAGTGCTTTGCCGACGAGAAGGTGGCAATTCATACAAGAAACACTCCTTGTAGCTGAAAGGAGGCATGTTATCCTCAGTATAATATTCACAAACTATCAAAAGCTTTGCATCTAATTGTCAATATTGCAAATTTGGCCACCAGGTCATGCATTCACTATTATTTGTTCTGTTGTTCATGATAAAGGTACTGTTGGCGTCAAAAACTTGAGGTAGGGTTTCGACAACAAAGACACCGCATTTAACACCGTTCAGAGCGTGCGGTCGATTTGACTCAGAATCGACAAGGTAAAAACAATAAAATTTACTCCAAGCCGATCGTCAATATCAATCGGCTTAAACTTAATCATCCCGAAGCGATCAAGATTAAAGTATCAGATAAATCTAATTAGCCGATTAAGGCTAATCGAGAGGTAAAGGTAGATCGATTCTGAAGAAGGCGATGCGCAACAAAATCAAAATAAATCAAACCTGGGGTGTAATTGACGAAGATCAACAATCGGCGATGCGCAACTTTATTGATCAAAATCGATTACAAAGGCTAAATTACAAGAACTACTCCTAGTCGACGTGAAAAGATGAAAAGTAAAAGTGGTTGATTGTATTGTGTTGATTCTTCTCTGCAGCTTGCTTTGGCCCTTCTTTTATACCCTTCGGCCGATCGTGTCCTACTACAACACGCTTGAGTCCGTATCCGTATCGGCCTTATCTTGGACGATTGTTTCTTAAAAATCTTGCAGATTACCAAATATCTCGGATTCTTTCCAATCTTCCGTTAGTTTCGTATCTTTAATTTTATTGCCTCGACGGTATAAACTTGCGAATTTTGGTGCAAACATATGCCCCCATTTTTAAGAGATGATTGTTCATCTGTCAAAAATCACAATTATCGCCTTGTTCAATCGGCTAACGCTTGATCTTCGCCATTAATCTTTGCTTATTCGCTAGTAATTCTCGACATTTGGTAGTGCGTTTTAACTGCTCACGCCTTTTGAAATTCACTTCCCGCCGTTTCAAATTTTTACCATGCTATAAAACGCGGCCCCCACCTCGGTCATTCCTCACGCGCACAAGCTCTCTAACCCCAAACAATCGGCTTTTACTTGTCCATTTCTCGGTTTCCATCAATCGGCTTGCATCCTTCTTCTCCAATCGGCTTGCTAAGATCGGCTGAAATGGACGCGAGTCAGGTACTCATTCCGATCTCTAACAGTAAAGATCAATATTTCCTTGGTCCGATAGGGAATCTAGATGCCAAAGACGGTTATTAGCCGGATATTCCCGCCTTCCTTTATCGCCATCGATTCAACATAGAGAGCTGGGAAAAAGTTTCAGGCATGGCAACAATAGCTAAAGGGATGGAGATCTTGGTATATTCGCGTGGCTGCTCAAAAAAGAGGGGAATGGGAAAAGATGGGTATAGCAGAGTGTATTCCTCTCTCATTAGCCGATCCAGAAGCCAATGAGCCCTTAGTGGCCACGGTCTGCTATTTCTGGTCGGAGACCTTCAATGCCTTCTTGTTCCATACTGGTCCCATCGGCCCGACCCTCATGGACATAGCCCAATTGTGCTGCCTTAGGCCAGATGGTGAGCAGATATCGGCCTTTAGTGGCAAACCGAAATACAAGTTTATTCAATCCAAAGGAGAAGGTTGGCGCAAATATATTAACAACAATAATAAAGTGAATGGGCCGGTATCAGATGAAGAACATGTTGCTTTTCTGAACTTGTGGTTAGACCGATTCTTGTTTTGTGGTGCTAGCATTGGGAAAAATGTTCCTTGGGGTAGTTTGTCAAATGATGCATGTGATTAGGAGTCGGCTTTTCACTGGTTTTGCCAAATTTTGCGTTGGCAACGTAGGTGGTCCTCTCTGGTTCATCCAGATATGGTTGTATTGTTTATTTAGCCGATCTTTCAGATCGATCCATCGACAACTCAAAGATTTCCTCGCGAAGATACACCGAAAAATGCAAAGCACGTAATTGAGCTAGCCGATCTTATGGCGAAAGATATATAATGTGCTCTGGCAGCAAGAAGATATCTCCAGTCGGCTTGAAAAAATATTTATCTTTTTTCCTGAACTTGGATAGTAATGATTTTAGCCAACAAGACTTCTTCAATTATACCAGTGTAGTCGATTTTGAATGGCCATCATTTCTTCATTTGGATTCTGATAGTTCCGAAATGCCTGAATCGACTCTGGATTTCTTTAAAATTTTTATCTCTCCTAGTATCTTGCATGTCGGCTTCAATACAAGGAACCGTACTTTCAACCTTCTTATGAATTTTATCATCCTTCCATCTTTGCGGATAACCGGTTTCGCCAAGTGATTCCCGCCTCCCACTTCTTGATTTGGTTCACCTAGAACTAGAGTACGATCTTTAGTCACACCAATATGGTCTTGGAGATAGCCGATGACATGCAGATCAAATCTTTGCCACATTTCGCCTTGAACAATCGTCGATCCAAATTGATTCTCCGCATGGTGGTCTTCAATTGCGGATGCACTTCTCCTAGATCGCACCCCATCGGCTATTATTGATGCCTCTTCCCGCACCTTCCCGAGCCGATGGTATCTTCTGATAACAGTTCAAGTGACGAATCGAGCTCCGGATATGATAATACGAGTCTCGTAAATATTACTAGCGAGGTATTAGTCGATTTAGCTTTTCTTTATCATAGCCCATATGAATTTATCTCATTGGCTGTCTTCTTTTCTTTGCAGACTAAAGCTACCGGCAAGAAGCCGATCGATGCTCCTGCAACTAGCAAAGAAAAACGACCACATAAGGCAACTGCACTTACTGGCTATACTTCTGGTTCCTTGGGCATTCAAAGCCCATCTTTATCCGATTTAGAAAGGCAACAGCAACCAAGTAAGTTATGCTCAATCATCTTTTGTTCTTTTCCATTCTTCTCATTAACTGACTTTCAGCCGATGGTTATTTAGAAAAGAAGAAGCCGAAGTCCACTAAAGCTCCTGCCAAGAAGAAATACTCTAAACCACAGGAACAAAGTGGCGAAAGTTCACCTCACGAATCGCCATCGCTCGTATATTTTTTAAAAAATTTACAAATCTCGATTTAGTCCATCGGTCTCATTATGTTCTTTCTTCCAGCCTACCGCATCAGCACAAGTGGCCAATATTTTATCAAACCTGCCAGATATATCGGCCAAAGAGCCGATACCAGTGTCAACAACCGTTGCTGCTCCGGAGACTTCTGACCTATCCAACCTTCTCGGCTTCAATTTATCCGACTTAGATGATCCAGAGATTTTTGCAGCCGACGATTACATCTCTGCAATTCAAAACATCATCGCGGTCTCAAAAGACGCGTCGGCTGCGGTTTCATCGGCTCCTGGCATGCAAGACCGCCTCAACAAGCTATTTGATTTAGTGTCAAGGCCGCAATCGGAGATTTTAAACAATAATCAGCCGATTCGGGACACTATGGCTGCAGTTGAGGCCGATTTACCACCAGCGGCTATGGCTGCACTGCTTGAGGTATGCCATTTGGATGAGAAAAGACACCGTGGAGGCAACCAAGAAAGGAAGAAAAAGAGAGCAGCCCAAGAAGCCGACCAGAGAATCCTTGACAAAATGGTTGCGTAGACAAAGGCAAAGAAGAAAAAGTTTGATGCCACTATGGATTCTCTGAAAGTTACCAAATCTTCTCTTCAAAAGCTGGAAACCACTAAGAAATTTCTTGAAGATGAACTGTCAAGACGGTGAAGCTTATCGCCAAGGTCAAGATTCCTTTCAAAAACATCATCGCCGCCAAGGAGCGTAAGATAGAAATAGCATCACCGTGGCACCTTCAAGGAGCAATCGCCAAACTTATACCCATCCTGTGCAATGCGCAGAAGATGACAAGATCTTGGATGAGGTACAAGAAACAATCGCCAAGGCAGCTGGAGCACTGTCGGCTTTAGGGGCACGACTCTGAATGTCTCCGACTCCGAATATTCCTAGATGTAATATTTGAGTGGTTATCCCAAAACTTCTAAATACTCTGAATGCCTCATGAATGCTTTGTAATTTTGCCATGTTTACGATCGGCTATTTAACCGATTCGTATTTTACTTACATTTCCAGAATTTGCAATCTTTTCAGCCGATTAACAACATCGTGTTAATCTTGGCTCAACATATATTCAATCGGCTAGGCTCCAATCCAAACACTAGGTAGTATCTCTTTAAGTATTTCCCATTAATTGCTTTAGGCAACACATACCCTTCTAACGCTTTCTAGCAAGTACGAAGCTTTCGCCGACTAGCCGATTAATTTTATATGGCCCTTCCCACGTAGGTGACCATTTTCCAAATCGGTTATCTTTCGAGCCAACAGCAATATTGTTTTCCATACCAAATCGGCTAAATCAAAAGACTTAGGCATAACTTTTTATTATATGCTCTTGCAACTCGATCTTATTCTTCTTAAGTCGATCAAGCGTAGACAATCGTAACTCGCTAATTCATCCAAGTCATCGACCATTAAATCATTGTAATCTTGAGCCGACAAACCATTTTGTCCGCTATTCAGATAGACTCAATGTTAATCTCCACGGTAAAATACTTCTTGTCCATACACCAATTGGTAAGGTGAAAGTTTTGTCGCCCGTGATAAGATAGCCGATAAGCCCAAAGTGACTCGATAGAGTCGAATGCCAATTTCTTGGCTTCTCATCAATTTTTCTTTTGATCAACTGATTAGTGTTTTATTAGACGACTCGGCTGTCCATTAGCCCGAGCGTAATATGGCGAAGAGTTTAACAATTTGATCCCTAGATTCGTGCGTAAACTTGAAACTCATTAGACATGAATACCGCACCTTGATCAGTCGTGATTGTTTGTGGTATTCCGAACCGATGGACGATATGTTCATTCACAAAACTAATCGCCTCAACACTGGTCACTTTTTTAAGTGGTATAGCTTCGACCCACTTTGAAAAATAATCGGTTGCAGCCAAAATAAATCTATGGCCTTTACTCGAGGCAGGAAATATTTGGCCGATTATATCTATTCCCCAACCCCTGAACGGCCAAGGTTTGATAATCGGATGTAACGTCGATGCTGGTGCTAGTTGGATGTTGCCAAACTTTTGACACGTCTGACATCCTTTATAATATTTGAAACAATCCTCTAGCATTGTCGGCCAAAAATAACCTGTCCGTCTGAGCATCCATTTCATCTTATGTGCCGATTGATGAGAACCACAAATACCTTCATGCACCTCACCCATCGCCACTCGCGCTTCTTCAAATTTCTAAACATCTTAACAACAAGCCTTCCATAGTCCGATAATACAAGATATCGTCCATAACAACATACTTCAACGCTTGTTGCCGTATCCTTCGTTAAATCGGTTTAGATGGATCGACTAGATAGTCTTTATCTGCGTTCTCGATCGGCAATACCGTGCACATAATTGCTTTGTCTACCGATTCGGTTTCGACTTCACCAACATCTTTATACCCAGATGCTTGTTGAGCTAAAGTATTAGCTCTATCGCTCAATTCTCGAGGAACATGACCGATAGAAAATGATGCAAAAGAGCCGATGATTTCTAGGCATTGTTCCGTATTTCCATAGCACTTCATCTCGACATTGGTATTCTCCTTTATTTGTCAGACTACTAATAGTGAATCACCATATGCCTCAACGAAAGTTTCACTCCAATATTTTCCAACAACTGTAAGCCTTTGAGTAATGCTTCAGACTGCCTGGTTGTTTGAGCATCGCTATTTAGCCTAATGCAAATTCAAAGCTATGTCCTCTAGGTGAGGTGAGTACAATACCGATACCATCTCCTTCCCCACATAATGATCCATCAAAGAACAATTGCCATGGTGCGACCAAGACTAAGTTTGTTGTTTGTGTCATGTCCTGTTATAAAATCGGCTAGGACTTGTCCTTTGACCGCTTTAGGTGATTCATATGATAAGTCGAACTCGACCAAGGCGTAAGCCCATTTGCCAAGTCGACTCGCAGAATTGGGTGATAATATATATTTTATAACATCGGTTTTGCAGATGACCTTACAAGTCGATGCTAGTATGTAGTGCCTTAGTTTTGTGCATGAGAGGTACAAGGATAAACATAGTTTTTCGATAAAAGGGTACTGACTTCAAGGCCCAAAGAACCGTCGGCTTAAATAAAAGATAACCCTCTCTTTACCATGTACCTCTTGTGCCAAAACAGCTCCAATAGTATCTTCTTCACCGAGACATATAATCTGAATGGAATACCTTTTGAGGTGCAACAGATCGGAGGGTTGGATAAATACCTTTTACTTCACAAATGCTTTATGCCGATCGGCTCCCCATATAAATTCCTCGTCGCTTTTAACTTCAAAGAATGGAGTGAAAGCACGAATCCTACCAGAGAGGTTCGAGATGAACCGACGGAGATAGTTAATTTTGCCGATCAACTTTTGTAATTCGCTTTACATGTTGGCGGCTTAGTATTGGCTATGGCCTTGACCCTTGTTTGGTGACTTGATTCCTCTTTCATGTACCATAAAGCCTAAAAACTGTCCCGCCGACACACCGAACGCACACTTATAAGGATTCATCTTCAAACCGTGCGATCTTATGTTTTTGAACACCCTCTCTAAGTCGGCCAGATGTTGGAAATCTTCGGCAGATTTTACCACTACATCATTAATATAAATTTCGACAATGTGGCCGATTAAGTCGTGAAAGATCAGATTCATTGCCCGCTGATACGTTGCTCCAGCGTTTTTAAGCCGAAAGTCATTACTGTCCACTCAAATAACCCTATCGCACCGGGACATCTGAAGGCTGTCTTTGGTATATCGGCTTCGCCATGAGTATCCGGTTATACCCAGCATTACCATCCGTAAAGCTTATGATCTTGTTTCGATGCAAAGATCGATAAGCATATCGGCTATTGGCATAGGGTATTCGCCTTTTACGCCGCCTTGTTCAAATCTCTAAAGTCGACGATACTCGAAGTTTTCCATTTTTCTTCATGATCGAACGATGTTGGAAACCCATTCAACAGATCGGCAAGGCCCGATAAACTTTGCTTCCAACAATCGTTCTATCTCTTCTTTATGACTTGGTACAAGGTCGATTAAAACGCTCGATGTTTGTTTAAACGGCCGATAGCCCGATTTTATTGGTAGCCGATGTTCCACCGCTTGACGGCTTAATCCGGCATCTCATGATACTCCCAAGCGAAACAATCCTTATAATTTCTAAGTATTTTTATTAGTTTTTCCTTGTACTTTACATCTAGATTTGCACTAACAAAGTTGGTCTTTTCTATCACCGCCACCTATATCGACTTCTTCAAGTAAATCGGTGGATGTGAAGCCTTGACCTAACTTTTCAATTTCTTCAACATCTTCGATGGCTTCGTAGCTATCCGTTGTTTGCCGATAGCTTTGCATTTTATCCTGCAGTGCTTTCAATGTTTTTCTTGTCCCCATCGGCGTAATACTTCATTTGCCCGATCAAAAGTGCCCGCTTGACATCGATCGGCATGAGACCCGACTTGCTCACACAAATGAAATCGCAGCCGTCCAAATACCTTGCCCGATATGCACCAACTTCTTCGTGTTGCCAATTCGCGACGGAGCTAGCCATGGCAATGTGAGCCGATGTATCGGCTGTAACGACCTCAACTTCTTCTCCGTTCCATTGAACAAGCGCTTGATGCATAGTCGATGGGATACAGCAGTTTGCATGAATCCAATCTCGCCCGAGCAAAGACATCGTAGTTTCCTTTGGCATCAATTACAAAGAATGTCGCCGGCAAGGTCTTGCCGCCGATAGTCAACTCGCTGACCATGACACCCTTTGCTTCAGAGGGTCACCGTGAAGTCATTCGTAACCATGTTAGTTTTGATTAAGTCTTCGCCGACTTACCTAGCTTTTTGCATGTCGTATACGACATCGATTCACCGTGGCGCCCCGTCTACTAGCATCCTTGATATCGGCTTGCCATTTATATACCCTTTCGTGATACAATGGTTTCGTATGCCGATGATCATCTTTGGGTTTCGAAGATGGCGCTCGCACGCCAAGCACACGGTAAGCAAGCGCCTCTTTGGCGGATTCGATTCGACTCGAACTCACCGGCAATGTGAACACCATGTTAATATCCATTGAGGCGTGTCATCTCGAATCATGGGAGAATCCAAGTCATCACCGATTCAAATCTTCTTCGCTTGTTCTTTTCTTCTCCACTCTTTTTGACGATTTAATCGACGGTTCGTTAAACACTTCGTCTCTCTCTCTTTCTGCGTCGGCCTCACGAATCTCTTGCGTCCTTAACCTCTGAAGCCGTCGTCGTTGCGATCGACTCAGGCCAGATGGACACCACCGGGGTTTAGGTTCCACCGCTTCGTGATTTGACCACCAAATCTTCTTGATTAGAACCGGCTCGTATGTTTTGTCTTGGCTTGGTTCTTGATTAGGTTTAGATATTCTCTCGTGGACCGGCCTTCTGTGACTTCTGCCCTGCTCTCTGATCGGCCTAGATAGCCTATCTTTGGCCGATTGTCTTGGCCAATCGTCCTGGGGATAATGTTCCATCGGGCAGGTGTACGATGATGGTAACGCTACTCTTCTTTCCCAGCAAAACTGCCAAAAGGGACACCTTCTATGTGCCCTCTCAACATTCTCAGTTCGGTACAAATTATCCGACCGGCGAGTATTACTCCGTGGTCGGCTATTCATCCTTTCGTATTTCTCCATTAATTGTGAGAACGTTGGACCTAACCTTTTCGCGGGCTGCCTTGATGGGGACTTCTCTGCTTTGTACCATTTGCCCACCTGGGGATTCCCCTTGGGTTTAATGGTCCTTGAATTTTTCCCATCTCGATCGGCTTCTATTTGTAAGGAACCGATGGTAATCTTTAGTGTTTGGCCGCCGCTCGAGCTTGACTGTTTGTCGACTTGTCGATCCTTTTTCTGCTCGTCTTGCATCGGCTCTCTTCCTTTAGCCGAGCAATCGCACCATGTTGATAGGAAACGGATCAACATCAACCTCGCATGGTCGGCTCATCGGCAAACTTCAACCGACCATCTTCAATAGCGCATCGGATCTGCTGACTAAGATATTGTAGTCATTAGTGTTATGCGAATAAGAATGATGCCACTTGCAATACCGCGCTTTTTGATCTCATCAGCGATGGTATCACATGTCCCTCCGCAATCGTATTATCTTTTCTTGCGTATAAATCAAAAATACGATCGCACTTAGAAACATCAAAATAGTACTTAACTTCCGACTTGTTCCTAGTCGGCTTAAGCCAAGAACAGACTAAGGATTTCTTGGATCCTTTTACCCATTCGGCTATGTTTATTTCTGCTTCCTTGTCGTCCGACGAATCACTAGGACAATATTCAACCATATTGACCTTGGCCTTATCCTTTTCCTTGTTATTGCTATTTTTGAATCTATCTTTGAATGCTTTGTTATCAGTGAATCGGCTTTCTTGAGCCGATACGCGATGCAATAAGTGGCTAAGGTCAGTGAATTCTTGGCCTCCAAACTTCTCCTAAGCGGCGGATCAAACCTTGAAATGCTAAATCGCAAGTTGGTTGTCGTGCAACGTAACGCTAAAACACCGATTCCTAATTTCTCTAAACCTCTTGATGTAATCCGTCACCGATTCCCCAAACTTTTGGCGCACAGAACTCAAATCTGAAATTCTAAGCTCCAAACTGCCTGAAAAGAAATATTCATGGAATCGGCTTTCCAAATCGTTCCATAAATGGACCGAATTCGGAGGTAAACAAGTGAACCAAGTAAATGCTACCCCGATAAAGACAATGGGAACAACCTAATTTTAAGCCCGTCGGATTGGGCCGCTTCACCGCATTGCGCGATAAAGCGTCCGACATGCTCCAGGGTGGTGATAGAATCATTCCCGGAGAATTTGGCAAAGTCCGGGACTCTGAAATTGTGAGGGTAAGGCATGCGATCAATGTAATCAGGGTACGACTTTCTATAGCCGATCACTTTTCCTTTTGGTTGTATGCCAAATTGGTCCTCAAACGGTGCAGATCCGATCGGTCCATTAGCATTATCGCCATTGGCATAGCGGTCCCTTGATAATGTCGGTCATAATCGGCATCTCGCCCCGAGCGTAAGCTCGGCCGCTAATTGTCTTTGTTGCCGGCATACGACCATCCGATCGCGTCGATTATGCCTCGGTTTGAGTTTCCGTCTTCGAACAAATGGCTCGAGTATGTTACTACCTGTGGACTGGGTTCCTTTGCAAGGTAGATTCTTGTGGCAATCTTCTGAGCCAATCTACCAGTGAAACCGATTGGGAAAGGCGAGAACGGCCGATGGCGGCAAATTGATTGACGATCCAACCTAGCGGCGTCGGTATAGGCATGGTAATGACTCACCCCACTTGACCGAGGGTCCCTAGGCAATATGACCGTAGGTTGTGTGGGCATCATTGTGGGAGGTGAGGTTACAGCCGATGGTTTAGGATCGACCGTAGTGCCTGCGTGTTCGTGGTATTAAAAAACAGATAATTCGGCAGAGCTTGTAATGGATCTAGCAGACTTCCTGACGAGGCTAACTCCTGGGCTATAGATTTGACGCTATTTGCTATCATCGGCTTAAGTGTTGTTACCAGAGCCGATGATTGGTTTATTAAAGCGTGATGCACAGACTGATTAATCATAGCCGATAACTCGGCTTGGGCGGTAGATATCGGCTTACATTTGTTCTCTACACCCGCATCACCTGTATGTTGACCGTCAGGGCGGATTTTTGAGTGACGCCACGCTTTGTCTTCGATAGCAACTTAGCATCATCTCTTCCAGTATGACCTTCCGAGCTTCAATTTCTTGGCGCTGTTTCATGGATAAATCGCCCATTGTTGGGACGATTATAGCTTCGAGTTGAGATCGATGGTGGAATCGACTTCCCGATGAAGACATTGCGGGTCCCATCAAGCGTGCAAAGTGTGTTGGCATCAAAAACTTGAGGTAGGGTTTCGACAACAAGACACCGCATTTAACACCGTTCAGAGCGTGCGATTGATTTGACTCAGAATCGACAAGGTAAAAACAATAAAATTACTCCAAGCCGATCGTTAATATCAATCGGCTTAAACTTAATCACCGAAGCCGATCAAGATTAAAGTATCAGGATAAATCTAATTAGCCGATTAAGGCTAATCAGAGGGTAAAGGTAGATCGATTCTGAAGAAGGCGATGCGCAACAAAATCAAAATAAATCGAACCTGGGGTGTAATTGACGAAGATCAACAATCGGCGATGCGCAACTTTATTGATCAAAAATCGATTACAAAGGCTAAATTACAAGAACTACTCCTAGTCGACAGGAAAAAGATGAAAAGTAAAAGCTGGTTGATTGTATTGTGTTGATTCTTCTCTGCAGCTTGCTTTGGCCCTTCTTTTATACCTTTCGGCCGATCGTATCCTACTACAACACGCTTGAGTCCGTATCCGTATCGGCCTTATCTTGGACGATTGTTTCCTTAAAAATCTTGCAGTTACCAAATATCTCGGATTCTTTCCAATCTTCTGTTAGTTTCCGTATCTTTAATTTTATTGCCTGATTTGCATAAACTTGCCGAATTTTGGTGCAAACAGGTACATTCTCAATCTTCTATCAATGGACTTAAGGTCTATAAGCAAGGAAAAATGGCCAAGATGTAGCAATCTTACAAGGACAGTCAGTCCCTTCCTCACAAAAGGGATAAGCCTGAAGCAGCCGAACTGGATCCCCAATTCACGCAAATCCAAGCTTGCCCTACAAGAACACCGACAATTAAATGAAATTTTCAACAAAAATATCCTTTCCTAACACCAGCATCAATGCTCAAAAAAAAATCTAAAATGAAAACAACTAAAAGAAGAGCACTTGGCACCAAGACCGTTCTGGAGCGCATTGAACGATAGTCTACGGCTTCTCCGACATTCCACTCATCCGCACTGCTTCTGGCTGATAAAAAAATCACCTGGAACCTACACAGTCCAAAGGCAAACAACCTTACATTGGCATTGGGCAATGCGTCGAACACTTAGTTGGTGATCAATTTTTTTAATAAAAAAATCAACCCAACCTCGACGCGGCAATCTCCAGGCAAATGATCGCCTTGCACACCTCCCCCTGTGACCAGCAAGATTCAGAGACAGTCACACAGCCACACAACAGTAATTCAATAAGTGGGGGAATTTGGCTTCCTTACGATGCCCAGTACGGACGAGTCGAAGGTGACCTCGGCGCGGCGGCGGAGCTCGGCCGCCTTGCGGACGACGGCGCGGGACTATGATATGCCAAAGCGTGCGGCGAACGCTGACATGTCCATGGCTGCCACCGGCGTAGATGTAACATTCTAAAATTTGGCTTAATTAAGTTTTATTGCTTAAATGTGCATTTGAGATTTTCTGGAATTTATTTGGATTTTTCTGAATTCATTTGAATTAAATTCAAATCAAGTATTGCCTTTTATTCAAATCTATTTAAATCTGTGCAAAGTTAAAATAAAGTTTTGCCAAAAATATTTTATTTGAGTCCAGAATGTTTCAAAGTATTTTTGAGAATTTTCTAGGATTTTTCCTGATTATTTATTTGCCTAAAATCAATTAAGTGAATTTCTAGAATTATTTAAATTAATAAAGTTCTAAAAATCATTGGAACAAGATAATGATCGGCGCTGGGCTCGCGCCCCGGCCTCGCCCGTGAACCTCTGCGGGGGGAAACCCTAGATCAGTAGCCGTTCGTGCGCGATCCAACGATCCAGGAAGGCCGTGTGCGCCCTTGTCTTGGCCGTCGGATCGTGGACACGCGTCGCATCGCCGTTCTTCGCTCCGATCGAACTCGAGTCCGCCGCCGTAACGACTCGGACTTCCCCGCCGTAGGGCTCGAACGCCGAGGCTATAAAGGAGGGGTACTCGCCGAGGTTCCTCGTGAGCGTACCGCGTGTTTTGATCGGACCCATTAGCGAGGAACGCCGTGGTGAGCGCAAGGAAGCTCGCCGGAGTTGAAGTCTGCACCGCCGCGTTTTTGCCTTGGATCATCACCGATCGGTGGTCTTTCGACGCTTGGTTCCAGATTCGAGCTCGCGAGGTGCACCGCGTTAGCTACGCCACTTCTTCACGCCGGGACACACCAAACGCCGTCGCCGAAGCTTCTTCTTCGTCTCCGGTGGATCTTTTCGCCGCCGCTTGCCGTGAGCCGGGTGAGTTCGGGCCGTTGGATCTTGGACCGAGGGCGCGATTTCGCCGCGTGGAGTGCGTGTCGATAAGCCACATCGTCGCCAAGCGCAAGCCGTCGGATCGGTGATGGAAGGCCCAGATCGCGCCGCTATCGAGCCAATCAGATGAGGCGCGTGGCACGCGGAGCCCAAGAGACGGAACCGAGTCCACCGTGGGTCGGCGCAGCCGTGGACCCACCCATAGACCGAGGCCACGTGGCAAAGATCTCGTTCGCCGGATCAAGGGCGGCGACGCCACGCCGACGCCATGCTTGCGCTCATAAAGATATTTTCAATTGGAAAATAATCCGATTGAAATTCGTGATGATGACGCCATCATGAGGTCACGCTGACGTCATAAATCACTTTTTCGATTTAAAAGTAAATCATTAAATTCGATTTTCGATTTTCTCAGATTTTCAGATTTATTTCAAACTTCAAAAGGCTATATCTTTTGCATCTTAACTCGGATTTGAGTGATTAAAATTTCTAAAATTTGTAAAATTGAGATCTATTTAATGGTTAATTTTATTTGATTTTTGGAGTTCATTTGCTCTCTGTTTTGGTATTTATTTGCTTTTCTCCTTGACGCTGTGTAGACGTTGAATTGTGCGACGCTTGGAGGAAGATCCAAAGAACTCAAGAGCAAGTTCCGAACAGATTAGGACCTATTCCAAGGCAAGTTGTGCTTTGATCATGTTGAACCCATGTTTATAAAATTGCTATGTCCGATTTACCTTATTGCATATATTTCAAATATACAATTGTTTTAAATTAGATTGGGTTTAGCTAATACACAGATTGATCTATACCCTACCTTGTCATTGTATGCCATGATCCATTGTCACCCTAGATTGGTTAAATATAGTTGGTTAATAATTATAATCAACATTGGAGGATTAGTTCGTATTAGTTGCTTAGCCTTGCCACGTCATCACATGTGTCAGAATCATTGATAATTAATTTTGATTAATGGAATATGGAACAATGTTATGAACTTGTGTGTCATGTGGGATCACACGATGAGATTGAGTTGTTGTGGCGAGTCATGTCACGCAACGATGTTGAATTGTTGATGGCACGTGGTGCTTGGTAATCAACTGGGTGATAATCATTTAGATTGGGGCAAGTGACAAGGGGCGAGTATGCCAAGGTGGGCCTGATGGGCAGAGGGTATGTGGATGACTTGCCTTGATCACACTAAGGACTTAACTTTGCAAGCCTTTGACCTGAGTCAATCATGCAACCACATGTCTGGTATGGGCCAGCCTAGCTGAGTAATTTGCAATGCCTTAATTTTGGTACTATCGTGGTCGGTGTGAGTTCCCGAGTTATGGTGTAATTCACATGGCGCAAGAGGGGGGCCCTGGATGTGGTAACCAGTCCCACCAGTGTTGAAACCTTAGCGGGTAGTATCGGGTTAAGCCAGAGCATTGTAAAGGCTTTGTTATGATCACTCGCCTTGGTGGTGTTTGGTTGTATCACGTGGGTAAAGTGCATAACCTCTGCAGAGTGTGAAACTATTCGGATAGCCGTGTTTCATGGTATTGAGCAATGCTCGGGAATTATAGTTAAGGGTTAGCTTAATTAATTGGACAACATGGTTGGGATGGCGGGATGCCATATGGAAGATGGAATTTGACTTAGGATTGGAAACTTGGTTTACTTAAGAAATATTGAATTTATTTATTTATTATCATATTTGTTTTACATTCTTTACAATCTATTTATTGTATTTGTTCATAAATGTCTTGCTTATTGCAAAATAGCCATGATAGCCTATCCATTGGAATAAGCCTTACATATAGATACATAGAATTGCATTCATTGCACAACTTGTTGAGTGCTTTAAGTACTCACCCTTGCCAAACAACAATAATCAACAGCTTGAAGAATCTACACCTGTTGGAAGAGGAAGTCCAGAAGACACGAGTCATTAGGGTCCGAGTCTTGTCGGTTGCTGTGGTGAACTGATGAGCTATCTACGTTTTCTACTTTCATTGCTTAATTACTAGTTTATATTTCCAGTCTTGCCCTGCGTGACTTAATAATGTAAGTTGGTCATAAGATCATACCTTTAGATATATCAATGAATGAACTATTATTCTATTATCGTTGTGTATGATATGATATGTACCAATGTTGAGCTGTGTGCACTAGCGTTGATCCTGGGACTAGTGCGGTAAACACAATGGGTTCGAATCAGTGGATTCGGGTCCTCACAGTAGACTCCGTATTCAATGGAGGCGAGAAATAGCGGTGGTTGCCGGTTCTGAACTCCTTTTTGGCGGGTAAGGGAAATGGCGGGAGAGAGGCGCATCCTTTGGCGCCTAAAATGCAAGCGATCGACGTGGGAGTTGTGCGGTGCCCTATCGGTGCTTTCTCAAACTGACTAATTTCAAATGGAACTAGCAATTATTACTTCTTAGCTGCAGCTCTTTGGTACATTAAATTCAATATAAAGTATTTATTTTTTTATTCAATAAATCAAATTAGTTGGAATTTATTTATACGGAAATGGCCCCAAACGAGTGCTGGATTGTGTCGGCTTGACATATGTCCCATTCGGCGGCATGGTAGCGTGGAAAAATTCGTGACTGCGGCTGGACTACTGGGCACGGAAGGCACCTGGTTTCCGCGCATGGGCAGCGCGGGACGCCCAGCCGACTGCAGGAATCGGCAAAGTAGTGACGAGACGGCTGATGCGATGAGTGGAGCAAACGGTGGTCGGCCGAACGAGTTCCCGTGTGCTACTGTGATTCCGCGTTCCCCTAGTGTAGGACCTGCCTTTCCGCGCATGGGCAGCACGGGACGTCCAGCTGACCGTAGGATTCCTATAGAGCAGGATGGCTGACGCGACGTGATGTGCAGGCGATCAGTTCCTGCGTAGGCAAACTGCGGTATTCCGTGGTTTCTGCCCGTGCCTAGCGCGGATCACTGCCATTCCACTCAGCCCGAGCGCTGGAACTGGCATTCCTGCGCTATCGTTGCCCTGAAACTTCCCCATGTCCTCTCCATATCGCGTCGTCACGCCGAAAGCACCCGTCCTGATGCCCATCGCCTCCGCGGGTCGAAAGCACCGACTGACGCTCACTTTTGCCGTGCTTACTCGCGAATGCCCGTTATAAATTGCGGCCCTCTCGGTCATGTTATTTATTGTCATGTCAAGTCATGTTATTTCTTGTTATGTCCTGCTATTTTTTATGTTATTTATTGTCATGCCATGTTATTTCTTGTTATGTCTTGCTATTTATTTTATGTTGGTTATTGTCGTGTTATTTCTTTTTATGCCCTGTTATTTATTGACTTGTTATTTCATGTTATGCATTGTTATCTTATGTTATTTTATTTCTTGTTATATCCTGCAGGAAATGCCGACGCACATAGCTGTATCTGTAAAGACTTTGCTTGACCCATCTAACGATGGACAACATTGTAGCCAGGCGTGGCTTACGAGTGTTAATCCACAACCGTTCGTTCTTTGGGGGTCCAAGGGAGCACTAGCCCTTAAACGGGCGGTATGTACCGATTCTAAGGGAGTTAGGGTTGTTGCCGTTGGCCCGGATGATGCATATTGGGCATTGTTTCACTTTGGACGCTCCTGTGTTGTCTGTGCTCGTCGATCGTTAGAGGCGGAGACATACGTGTTCCACTTCCGTTGGGAAGAGATGGCCATCACCCTCCAAGATGTTGCTATGATTACTAGTTTGCCTATCAGAGACAGGCCAATAGTTCCTCCACCAAGGTGGGCTGACTAGAGGGTTCGGTTGCATCATAGGTTTGATCATCCGATCCAGAAGAATATTGCGGGGGTTCCACATTAGTGGCCACGGCACTATATGCGATGCCCCACTGATGCGACGGAGTATGTTGTGAGGACTCACCTTGTGGCATACTTGCTCTTCTTGTTCGACTGGTTGTTATTCCCTATTATACAGGGAGATTGGGTGTACCCAAGCTATATCCACATTGCGAAGGTTTTGGCTGACAGTGACCTCGACGACGTGCCGCAATTCAGTTTTGGATCAGCGGTTCTCTATGCAACATATCGGGGATTATGCGATACTTGTCTGAAGACATCCAGGGAGGAGCCCATACTTGCGGTATGATGCACATTGCTTTAGATATGGTCATAGGAGCACTTTCCTGTCGGGCGGCCGTACTTCAGAGAGCCTGTTCACCCGTACCCATTGGAGAATCCGTTCTACGGTGAGGTGAACGACCGGTCGATGGACCCACCATGGGTACAAAGTGGATGGCCAGTCAATTGGGATGGGCAAGAGAGAGGCCACGCAGAGTCTGCCCGGAGTTTTATAACTACTTCAAGACCCTACACGAGGATGACATTATATGGCAACCATGGACGACACAATTCTTGCTTACTACAGCGCTAGATGGATTGTTCGTGTGGTGCGGGCAGGATGATGATTACTAGTTGACGACGTGTCACCTCGTGTTCTGTCACATTGTAGAGGTATACTGCCTAGGCTGAGTGATGCGCCAATTTAGACTACATCAGCATATCCTACCTCCAGTTACTCGACCTCTACCACGACAAGTACGCTGTAAGTACAATTCCTAACTTTCAATTATTTTTCCCACAACAAATCAATGCACACATCTAACTCGTGAATTGATTCGTTCCAATAGGAAATCAAGGAGGGGAAGGAAGAATGATGACTGGCAGCCGACATAATTACAGTGGACCACCACGTGGGAGCAGAGTGCCACAGTACAGGTAGTGGTCGAGGATTGATCCTATGACCTAGACTCATAAGCCACGTATTTGGAGTGGTATTTGCCACGTACACGTAGTTGACTTACTGGATCAGCTCCCACGCGGCCCGAAGATG
The DNA here is from genome assembly GCA_036346275.1 of Otatea glauca. Lineage (NCBI taxonomy): Eukaryota > Viridiplantae > Streptophyta > Magnoliopsida > Poales > Poaceae > Otatea > Otatea glauca. Next base: position 33,169,943 of record CM070722.1, read on the forward strand.
TCACGCAAACCTACAGGCTTGGCCTCGGCCACGATGAACACCGCGCAACATGGTAGGATGACATGGTACAAGCTTAAATTACGTTTGAATCCATCTTTCCATTACGAATCATATTTTTTGTGTTTTCTATGTAGTATGATCATGCGAACCGTATCACTGCGGAGGCTACCACTGCACTACGGCACTGGAAGCACAACACTGTCTCTAGCCTACGTAGGGTTTTGCGTTCTGTCTTGGATGATGCAAGGGGCATTATCAAGACAGTTACTTGCGGTCAGCATAACGACGTCGATGTTCCAGGTGTTGAGCGAGGCCACCGTCCTCTGTCTCCTAGGTCCTTGAGCCCTAGTGCGACTGGAAGACCATCCAGCTTCACTCGCTCATCTTCAGCTTACTGTGGCCTTCAGGATTCCCTGGTATACATAACTTTATTTGTCAAACTTCGTAATATTGTAGCAACCTAACCATTTTTTATGTGTCCCTTTACAGCACGTGCGCAGGGATCCATCTCTCCTTCCATCCCTATTCAGGTGCCAACATGAAGCACCTGTGCCATTGCCGAGATGTATAGCTCCCAACAACAACACAGACTTCGACATGGACTCACCCGATCAGGACTTGCCACCTACAAGTTCAGCTTGGGGTACGTTTGTGCTGGCACCCTTACGTAGTAGCCACCTCGGGACACCTGGTTCGGTCAGACCTACACCCCGTACACATCCACGATTACGATGTAGGATCATCATCTGCGCAGCTGCCGCGATACGTACGTTTTGTCACATTACAGTTCTTCACGTTGCATAATTGAACTAACACTACGTGTGCATAGGTTTCACGGGAGGAGTTTGACTCAGCATTCCACGACCCTGCAACCTACCTCGGTATGTACTTCATGTAATTTCAGTTTGTTATTGCACTCTCTTTTTTCCACATAACTAATGGTACATTGCAATGCAGCCTCCCGGGTAGGTGGACGAGATGATCCGCGAGCACCTTTTTTTCTTGGTGCGAGGAATTTGATCTTAATTATTGTATGTCTTCAGAAGTGCACCTTTTTTGCTTGGTGCGAGAATCGATCTTAATCGAATTATGGCTTTGCTTAGAGTCATCCTAAAAGAAAGCAATCGTCGTGCATTTCACACTCGAATATAATCATAGGGCTGGTGCTTCAACTCCAGTTAATGTTAGTCCCCAAGGTGCTCGTGCTTCAACTACAGTTAATAATAGTCCCCAAGGTGCTGGCGCTACAACTCCAGCTAATGTTAGTCCCCCAAGATGTCGGATCCAATGGTTGGCTGATCTATAAGTGTATTGCTAGGAAGTGTAGAAAATTGATAATCAAAGGGTTGGACTTCTATATTTATCCAATGGTTGGTACATGACATACATAATAGTCTACCCCCTTTGATTGTTAATTTTCTACACTTCCCAGTAGTACACTTACATATCAGCCAACCATAGGATCTAGCACCTTAGGGACAAAAATTAACTGGACTTGTAGCACCAGCACCTTGGGACTATTATTAATTGGAGTTGGGGTACTAACACCTTAGAGACTAACATTAACTGGAGTTGAAGCACCATCCCTGTGATCATTCTTTGAGTGTGAAATGCACGAGAATTGCTTGCTTCTAGGATGACTCCTGAAAGCAGGTTGTGAATTTGGATTAAGATCAAATTCCTCGCACCATGCAAAAATGGTGCACTATTGGCAGTGTTAATTTATGGATACATACTCAATGTAAAAATCAATAGTACAATCCTCTAACGTAACTCTCCTCACGAAGCCCTGTACTCCAATTGCAGTATTTTCCTTGCAGAACTTCTTGGCACAAGAGTAATCATTCATAAACAGAATTAGTTTTTCAGTCTTTCGTATCATTTTTATAACCAACTTTTGTCTAAAGTATTTCTTGTTAGGTTACAATAAGATAAAATTCTTTATGTCCAACTTCCCTAAAATGCCATTGAAAAAATGCGCGTCCCTACATTGTCACTAGATCTCAACTTTGATCCCCTTTATGCCGCTACCGTGATTCGCCCGTGAAGTGACCATTAACTGGAGCGCAAAAATACCAGCTTACCCCTGTGTGTTTGTGTATAGGCGTGTTGGACGCATGCAGCGAAATGTTAGCACCATTTTTCCGGCGAATGTTTGCTTTCGCGGCAATAAGTAGGCCTCCATGCCATCATCTTCCTGACATCCTCATCCCATCTCTTCTCTCCTCCAGTTGGGTGAAGGACATGTCTCAGACGTCGAGCTTAGGGAATCGGAGGGCCCTTGCGCTTGCCACTACCATGCTAGTTGATTGCCCTAACTGCCATGTTCAAGCCAATCAGTTTTATGCCAGCACTGAGGGAAATAACGACCGAGTGTTTTACAAATGTCCATTTTTCTCTGTAAGTGAAAATTGAGTTCGATTTCCTGTGGTTTTGATGATTATTTTCCAGTTGGAGTTGTCTATTTCTTGAGAGCTCTTCTTTCTTTTGATTGCCTCAATGCCTGTTGACATGGTCACGTAGGCTGGAGGATGCCAATATTTCCAATGGGCAAACACCATGGATAGAGTGATGGAGCGTCCTTGTAGCATAGTAGGGTAGAGAATGCAGCCTGGGTTGGAGCAGAGGATGGACTCTATGCTGGAGCAGAGGCTGCTGATGTTAAAGATGTGTGTGTGGGTATCGTTGTTGTACTTTATGCTATATTTGTGAAGTAGTTAGTTTGTTTAAAGGAGACTAAGTTGGTTACATATGCCATTTAAAGTGGTTTAAGAATGATGTATCTAGTTGATGTTTATGTATGCCTTCATGCTATTTAACAAATATGTGGTACTATCCATTTGGTGTTTATGTTTGCCTTCATGCTGCTTAACAAATAGAGAGCATGATAAAACCTCAGATTGGTAATGCCAATAGTGATTTGCACAATAGCAAAACTATCAACTCTTTCACGAATTGCAATACAAATGTCAACAGTCTTGCTAACAACGAACTTGCCAAACTGTGAATGAGTCCACTACTTTCTTAAAACTTAAATAAACTGAATTCATGCCTAGTCTGTGACCCATGTCTACCATATCTACACTAACTCTAAGACTGACGAGACAACACGGTGCCACCCGCTTTCTCAGAGCGAAGTGACAAATTTATTGCTTCCGTTCGAACTCACTTTGCTAGACCGACGAGACAACACGTTGCCCCCACTTTCCACACGTTGCCCAGCTCCGCCTTCTCAGAGCGAAGTGATAACACACTGGCTATTGCTTTGTTAGTCCGATTTGACAACACGCTGCCCGCTGCTTTCTCAAACAGAAGTGACAATATGCTGATGCCAACTTTGTCAGATCAAAGTGAGGACACGCTACCCCCACTCTATCAGCCCTGCATCGACTACACACTGCCTATAAAATCACTGGCCACCCAGGCAGTACTTCTTCAATAGCCCAACTTCCACCGCGGACACTTCATCTATGCTAGCACCACACCCAACACTCCCTTACAACTTCGGGGTTGCTGATGTCCAGCTACGCAGAGCTTGTTCGGAAGCGGAGGAGGAATCTTGAGAAGGCGGCATCCTACCCTAATAGTTCTTGCAGGGATGCACTTGTTCTCCCGGAGTTTCATCAGCCAAACTGCGATTGTGGTCTTCTGTCATGGATCATGAAGTCCGAGCATGTAGACACCACTGGCCATTCTTTCTATAGGTGTATAGAGCTCCTCATAAGTTAACGACAAGCAGTTACATTCTGTAATACATGTTGTGTTCCCTTGAGCTCTAACTTTATCCATGTATAATCCCAGCAAGAGACTAGATGCTACTTCTTCCGGTGGGTCAACGGGCCAGACAAGTAAACAGGGCATTCTATGAACACACTCACTTCCTACACTACCCTATAGCGCTCGAGCGATACAAACATTGGAAGCTTGAGCCTCAAACTGCAGAAGACAAACCAAAGCCACTGCGTCCCTGTCCTGATGAAGCACACTTCTGGAAGGCACAGGAGGAGCTTCAGGCACATCGCAAGAAGATGAAGGAGAAAGCCGAAGCCGCATATGAACACGCGTGGGAGGAGCCTAAGATGACGCCTCAAGACTATTATTGGGTGGATGTCTACGGGAGTAACTGGAAGAAAGCCAAGGCCCTGAGCTTCACAATCAAAGGGGAAGGCACTGATAGATCTTATATATAGGGTCTACGACAACAAGGATGACTTTTTCTATTTCCAAAAGGCGCGCATGTACCTTAGCTTTAGTTTTCGTTCATGGTTCGTGTGTGTCATCGCACCATATCTCTTTCATCATTTTCTATATCAAAATCATTTTCTATGTCCACGATGTCGTGCTATGTACCATAATATTTCTATGTCGTGCTATATACCCTAATATTACTATGTCATGCTTTGTCATATTCTTCCGTACGAGCCATGTTCTATACTTCCTGCCTTCATTCCGTATCTACCAACATTAAACATCACTTCTAATAATTTTTCCTTATTATTTCCTCTCCACCTTGTTATTTTCTATTTTCTTCTTAAAAAACCTCCCTGGCAAATTTCTGTAAAATTTTGTTCACCCATATACTATTTCTTTCTTTTTAAAAAATTGAATTACAAAAATTATGTGTGGCGTTGTTAGTTGGTTTCCTAAGAAAACTGTTTTCCAAAAAAACCTATCCCACGCTTCGCTGCCACGCTACCATGTTTTCAATTTGAAAAGACAGACATGTATTTTACATGTTCTTTAGACACATTGTCCGTCAGTGCCACCATTTGTATTGAACTATATGCACCATATAATCCACGTAAGTCGTTGTTAAATATTTCGTACGGTTGTCGTTTTAATCTTAAAATTTTGCGTGCCGTCGTCAATCTAATTCCTCAAAAAACTGGTTTGCAAAAAAAAAAAAAAAGTTGTCGCGGCAGGAGTAGACTGCTGCGCTGCTCTTCCACGACACCTCCATCATGCCGCACTACTGTGTTGCGGCAGGGAGAGATCCCGTGGTTCCCTGCCGCGATAACCTCCTCCTCCCACACCCGGCCTGAAATGCCACGGCCTGTCATTCCGCGCTGCGGCCCCTTCCTTCTGCGCAGCTCAAGCATGGGATTTGTACATTCTATGAAACCATGGTGCGGCATGTGGCTCATGAGGGCTATTTTTGCAAATAAAGGACCACGAGGGCTATTTCTGCAAAAAAAAAATGCTACAGGGCCAAATACGTGGCCCCTTCTCTGATTTCTACTACCCACTATATACTACTAGTATAATGCACTGTAAAATTTCTTTTTTGACGGTATAACTGCATTGCTGCTTTTTCTGGTGAAGTTCATGGTGAAAGAAGATTTCAGTTTGCTAATCTTGAATTAGAGAATAACAAGGCGCATCCAAGAAGCTATGTCTTTGCTCAAGTGAAAGGAAGAGACCATTTGTAATCTTGTTTCTCATCATGGTCACACACAATGACATTTGTGGGTTCAAAATGGTTGTCATTCAACTCAAATAGGAAACAACCTTATCTGTTCAGACTTCAGATACACTCTGCAGTTCAAGAATTTCTAGGATACAACAACCAAAAATGCGGTGAAGTCAGAGGAAACCTATCTAAAGTTCTAACAACCACTGTGCCGGAACAAAAATTTCAACACACACCTAGCTCATGTCTTGAGAATGGACTGCCAAGAAGATCCTAAACCTGCAAGCAGCTGCATCTGTTACAACAGAAATGAGTCACTTGCACCAGGCCCACTGATCATTTAGAAAAATCAAATTACGGATAGGTCCGGTGTGATTTACTCTCCTCTAGTTATGATTGCTTTGGTTCTTTAGATCGCTATTTGGAATGTCAATCTCCAAACCTGTACTCAAATAGGTTCTTCCAATCAACACTGCCAGACAGCCAGAGACCAAGTTATCCAGGAGACTGGAAAATATGATCCGAACATCATTAGCTGCTCTTGCTATCAACCACCCAGTATTGTTTAACTGCAAAGAGTATCTTCTCAGGCACATGAGGGCCACCCTCATGGTCAGCCAATCTTGTCTTCCACCTCATGGCGTTGGCTATTTTCTCCACCTTTACAAGAACATCGACTTTGTCACGGATTATAACTGCACCCTCTGGGCGTAAGATCCGGTCCATTTCCAGGAGTATATCTTCAAATTTACACCTGTTTTATAAACAGGTAATACAGTCAGTGAGATGTACCAATCTAGGATGACATTTTAGTTTTGCAATGTATGACATACTTGTTTTCGTATAAGCTGAAGACGGCGTTTGCATGTATGAGGTCATATGTCCTTGGGTAAGTAGAAAACCCTTCACACCTGTACCAAGAATAAATAAACTACGATTAGCACATAAACTTTCCTAACAAAAAGCAACAATGCTGCTCAAGAAGTAGATCAAAAGTAACAGTCAACACACTGAAAATTCAAAACAAACACAAGAACTGTAGCATATCTACAAACTCAGATTTCCAGAACCACAAGAACAAATACATGGAGTCGCACATCATCAATTAATAAAAGCACATAAAGCAAAGAATTTCCATGGTGAGCTTCACAACAAGTGTTGCTATAATATAACTTCATCCTAAAGAGCTTCAACTGATATTGGCAGTTCAATCATATATTCACATCCTTCAGTCTTCACACAGAATGGAAAATGAATCTACCCTTTCTGAAATTGTTCTTACAGCAAATACACTTCATAACAGAAAAAAGAGGTTCTCCATGTCGCATAAGTAAAATATGCCTCTTCTGAAAAGTAAAACTACCAAAATGCAGTAACAATTGCACAATGAAAATAAGTGAGAAAATAGAATGCAATGACCAAAATGTGAGCCTAGGAGAGCAATACACAGTAGTATTACATACCAGTCGTGATACATTCCTATTAACCCTCGCTCATAGATTACACCTAAAGTAGAAGTATCTGCAATGGTTGGAATAACATTCATGACCCACAGCTTTGTGGACTCCAGTGCAGAAGCAAAGCTACCAAGACCTGCATTCATGTCCATTATGTTGCGGTATCTTCCAGTATCAAGCAAGTCATTGGTTTTTTTGTAAGCCTTAACATGTTTCTGCCAAAGTTTATTGTCCTCTTGATATGACTGAACTGAGAGCCCAGGTAGAGAATCACGGGCTATAAGAGGAGGTACTGCATTGAGCCTCTGGGGAAATGGCTCTAGTTGACCACCAGAAACCTCTAACACACTTTCAACCTCAGGAAGGGGAGTTATACAGACCTCCATTTTCTTATACCTGTATGTAGAGAAGGAAATCAAATCCATGAGCAAGTACAGGCTGGAAAGATGAAGAACAAAACTAGAACCATACAGGTAAAATTCACATCTTTTTATGGGAGGGTGGTGGAGGGAATGGCACTCACCATACATCACTGTTGTTTGTCAACTCACATTTGCCAACTTTTGAATCGTCTTGCTTCATGGGGCAAGACTTGTCATTTAATCTCTTTCTCCATATGGCAATACCATCCTTCTCAGAAATCTTCTTCCAACAAAGAAGTTCTGCGAATTGTTCTATTTTCCTCTGCTCATTACGAAGATCATCCTTAGTCCGTTGCCATCCCTTATAGTGAATCTTCCAGCCAATGGGTGGGCCTGAGAGTACCCAATACCCACCAGGCCTAAGAACCCTATCAACTTCCATCATGTACATACCATCTGCAGAACCAGCAACAACAGTTCCACCTTGCTTCAGATGTTCAGGCTTTAAACCATTTAAACCACCAAGAAAGGTTCTAAAAGTGTTCTTACCATTTCCACTCCATGGAATTAAACATCTTGAGCAATGTGCCATGTCAAAGACTCGAGATGGGAATGGGAGCTTTATTGATCCAAGGACACCAATATATGCAGGGACACCTCTCTCCAATGCAAACTGTACTTGTGCCTCGTGATTATCCCTTGGTGCAAATGACATAGTCAAAACATTTTTCTTCAACAGGTAAGCACCCAAACTGGCAACCTAAATGAAATTATGAACAAGAAAAAAACAAAGAAAAATTAGAGTGTATAGCACAACAGCAACCGATGCATTGCTCACTAAACATATGTTTGCATATTCAAAGTTGAGACTTTCACATACCCCACAACCAGTGTCGAGTGCAGTTCTCACTTTCCCTTTGGCAATTGGGATAACAGAAGCAAGTTGGTCTATATACTTGTCTGCACCCTGAGGAAACTGCGTTCCACCACCAGGAAACCTGAACACATTGCCCTCATAGTGCACCCAATTTTGGATAGCCTTTTCAACTGTAAGGCTCTTGTGTGGTACATTGGCATAAGGAACATAATCACGGCTCTTTGGCCATGGAAAAGGAGCAACATAACCCTTTGGTGCTGGAACCAGACAGTAAAGCTTCTCCTTTTCAGGTGGACAATGCCTCTCGCGATACATCATGTTGTCCCTAGGGAAGGTCATTGCACGCTTTTGCTCCTCGCAAGGAGTGTAATCAGTGTACTGTGTATCACATGGTTCGAAAGTTTTAATTTCAGAACTGACAGTATCATTAGGAAGATCCGATGCACTATGATGGGTCTCAAAATTCAGATTTGGCAGAACCACACATTTGGTCTGCTCATTCACCACAGCTGCTATGGTGTCCCCTCTTCCAAAACCACTTCTTTGCCACACACCCAGGAGGTAGAAGAACGAACAAAGGCCAAATACCACAACAACGAATACAATGGTTCTGGTCCTGTTCTCGGTTGAGCTCCGAGCCATACCACACCACCCTAAGAGAATTACCATTAGCTTCAGTAAATGGGCTTAGTTTAAAGTTTAAACATAGAGCTCTTTTAACGTACACTAAATTCAATATGGACTGCTCATTCTTTTTGATCCAATGGGTAAGATTAGCTAGTATTTATTTATAATTTCTCTGGTAGTAGAGTAGTAAGAATACCCTCAACAAATCAATGATCGGATCTGATTTCTACCACCCACCATATACTACTAGTATAATGCACCGAAAAATTTCTCTAAACATATGGACAAAGAATAGCTGCAAAGTTCCTCAGCAATGACATGGATTAAGCAGGGAACGAAATGAGTCTACGAAGTTTCTACTCCATATTTCCAATCAAACATACAAATATACAATCAAGGCATCGGTCCATTATGCAATTGAATTAGATTTACAAGAAAACTTGGACATCTATACCATTACTGGAAACCTAGACCAGTTCTTCTCAGTTAAAGGAATTTTCTTTTCTATCGTCTTCTCTATATTTGAGGGAACATTGTAACAATTTGTAGTAGCCTTCCACTGTTGCATCCTACCAACACTTCTTGGAATTACATCAGCTAGCAAATGAACAGTCAAAGTGCTGCATGTTAAGACTCATTGCAAAATTAAGACGGCAGCATATCGATTCGATGCATTACTCAACAAAACAAAGTCCAAGACCCAACTATTTGAACACATCAGGACCAAAGCTGCATAAATTTGTGCTAGAAAGTATAGATCGTGGATGAAAAGAGTTAAATTCGCATCCTTAAGGACACGCGAAAGATGAAATTTTCAAAATTTACTTCTGAACCCCCGTTCAATTGTATTAAACGCAAAAAGGAACAGCTTTAATTCATACCAAAACCACAAGATTCACCTAATAAAAAAGAAAGTCCGGATCAATTGATGTACTATTATAAAGAGCCAAGTTAGTAGTTGTAGGAGTGGACAAAAACACCACAAATCACGAGATCGAGAGGTGGGATTAAGCCAATAAAAGGGGCAAAAAACACACCCACTTTTCCAATCAACAGACCAAATCAGGATCCAAAGAGAAGAGACCCGAATCAGCAACCCCTGTAAAAATCGTAACAAACTAAACCCGAAATTTATGCAACACAGAAATGGTACCTCAGTTCGTTTCTTGGAGCTCTTCACCACTCGGCAACAACGAAGTGAGGAGGAGGCTTCTCTTTCCGGTGTCACCTCGGACGCAGTTAAGGCTGGGCCGCTGGGGGTCACTCACCTAGGCCGACAGGTGGGGCCAGAAGTTTCAGGGTCTGTCGGATCGGACACGTGGAGGGTGGATGTGCTGCGGCCGATCGCCTGCCGACTTCGCCCATGCTTTTCCATGCCAGCCAAGAGTAGTCTTTTTTATGTTTTTTCTTTCATACGAGTTTAAATCTTAAAGTAAGTGAAGGCTAAGTAATTACTGTATATTTTTATTTAATATATATATATATATATATTTTAAAGTATAGAAACATCTCTCATAATTAAAAACCTGAATGACAATCATGCGATTTTCACTTGTTTCGTTAGGTCCGTGAGACATGAGTGACAACCCATTTTCTATTTTTCTTTTTGAGATGGACAAGTCATTTTCCATTCTAGTGTATTTTACGTAAAAATAACTAATTCTATTTTAACAGCTGTATTTTTATTTGACGTACAGCTAAAATTTCCTGTCACTTCTCTTCATGTATCACTCGTATACTGTATGTACTATGCACCTCCTTTTCCCTCCCTGCCGAAGACGCTTTGCTTTTGAACTGTAAATGCTTTGCAATTTATAGCCTGCTGTTGTTAGTCTGTAGCTTTGGGACGTCAAACCAATTGTTGCTCAATTATTTTTCTTGAGCCAATATTATTTCTTTCCTCTGTTCTTCCCATGTTATTCCCCGTGGAGCGTCAGTTTAATTATACCACGGGAATTGCCAACGTCCATACATCCATTCATTTGAACTAGATAAACATGCTAAACTTTGTTAATGCACGATCGATAGATATGTTTTGCCTTCACGTATTTGGAATAAATATCTTTTCATACATGCATGTATACGTGCACAATCCACCATGCATATATTAGATTTGGTACTAAATATATGTTTTTCTTTGTTTAAGTAGCATGGGAGTTTCTATACATGACTACATGAGTGAAATCACACGGATCAATGCGTTTTAAATAGCCAGTGATAGATCTGATATATAGCTATTCAGTAGCTTTTTTGGACCTTAATAGTGACGCTATAGCCACAAACTTCTAATGAACCGTAGCTTTAGCGCCGCATGGTAAGGGTACGTTCTTCCATTCTCTCACTTTATGACATAATCCATGGTTAGAATGTGATTCTATTTATATCAAGATTTAAAATTCAATTATTTTCAAGATGATATAGGATATTTAATTGGCTACTCATAATCTGTAATTAAAAAAAAATCAAAACGGACTATTTCATGGATATGTATAAATTTGAATGCTGTATTTGATTATATTTCACTTGTTTGTTTTATTTTGTAATTTGATAAATCAAATGATGAATATATTGTTCACACTTAGTAGACATGGTGTTTGGTGTACGATTTTTGATCCAAATTTTAACTTCTTGGCGTGGGGGTGGAGTTGTGTGAGTACGATTTTGCTCATCAATGTTCAAATCCCAGTAATCACCTTTACGCATACGTGAGTGCATCTAGATGGAAACTTTGTGAGGCTATAGATTTATCCCTAAGCTCCGTATTTCTAGACATGTGCTAAATAGTGCACTTGCATGTGCGCGTGTGTGGTGTGTATACGTCGCTACTACATAAAAGCTCATCACAGACAGTTCGCAAATCTCATCACTGACGGTTTTGTGAACCGTCTGTAAACCTGTGTCAGTGATAAGAAAGCACATCACAGACGATTTTTGAATTGTTAACAAAAACTAACATCAAAGACGGTTCTATCTACGAACCGTCCGTGATAAGGGAATATCTTAGACGGTTCTAGGATAGAACTGTCTCTGATGACAAGTAATCACAGACGGTTCATAATTAAAACCGTCTGTGATATGAGCTTATCACAGACGTTTTTTAAATAGAACTGTCTGTGATATATTTTTCCCCCTAACTCTCTCGACAGAACTTTCATGATTAGTATCTGTTGTTTGAAGTTTTATTCTCCTTAGATATTTATGCAACGATATTTACAAGACACAACCAGCTATAGATTTTGCAATTGAATATCAAAACATCCTATATGCATAGAGGCAACAGCTTGTTTGATGAGAGTCTTAAAATATGAACATTTGCAGCACTTTCATCACCTTTCTTATTCTAATGTTGATGGATTCCAACGCAAAATCCAATTCCATGAACAGTTCGTCCTGAAAGTTCATGCTCTGATTTATTTTTCATTTCATCCTTATCCCCGAATGAGAATGCCATATGTAGCCCATTTTCATCCTCATCCCCAAGTGAAAATGGGCTGCGTATGGTATTCTCATTCGGAGATGAAGATGAAATAAAAAATAAATCAGAGAATGAATTTTTAGGACGAACTGTTGATGGAATTTGATTTTGCGTTGGAATCCATCAACATTAGAATAAGAAGGTGATGAAAGTGCTACAAATGTTCATATTTTAAGATCCCTCCTCATCAGACAAGCTGTTGCCTCAATACATCTAAGATGTTTTGATATTCAATTGCAAAATCTATAACTAGTTGACGAATACTCGTACCAGGGGTACCCCAACGGCCCAGGATGACAAGCAGGCTACGTCAAGCCCAGCTCCGACCTAACAAGCCGCCCCCGGGCCCAACTCCGACCAAGGGACCTGCGGGGCCACAAAAGGACGCCGCCCGACTGCAGTAGGGCGAGCAATCCCGGCTCAAGTGGGGCCGACCCGTCCAGGTCGGGCTCCCCCGAGTCCCGACCAAGCTGAGGCAACTTTCGCCAAGGGCCACGTGTCAGGCCTCCGTCGACTGTTGGCCACGTGCCCCACGGACAGGGTCGTTCGAAGTGACCGTCACGGCGGTGGCCCTTTCCGAGGCAAAGACAAGGGTTGCCCAAGTCAAAACTCCACCCCATCGCCCGACCACACGGTATGGGATCGCTCCTCCCGAGGCAGCGCCAGGGCCACGCTTCGCAACATCAGCACTTGACAGGTTCCCAGAGGGCAGGTGCGCTGCTTTCCAAGGAAACGACGAGCTGCTCTGCTCAGCAAGCCTACCAAACCCAGTGTGGACGAGGCCGGACGGCGACCAATCACCAAGACGAGAGACTAGAGCTCCTAGTATAAGTTTCTCTTTCCTTCCTTCTCCCATTTCTCAATGCAACCTGCCCCTCCCGACTGTATAAAGGGGGGCAGGGCCCTCTGGGAGAGGGGGCTCTCCTCTTCTCACTAAGTCTTTACGAACAGACAACGAACACTCTCGTGTTCAAGCCCTCAGCCCCCACTTGTAAACGTGGTGCAGTAGACTGCATCCAAGGCAATACAACACCACCACACGAACTGGAGTAGGGACATTCGGCCCGAACCAGTATACATCTTGGGCTTTTGAGTCTAACTATTCAGGGAGAGGGAACGCGTGGCCCCTTAGACTTACAAATTTACTTGCCGGTACTCGAAACGCCGACACTAGTTGTGTCTTGTAAATGTCGTTCCAGAAATATTTAAAGAGAAGAAAATTTCGAATAACAGATACTAATCATGGAAGTTCTACCAAGAGAGGTAGGGAAAAACATTATTTTATAGTTCAAGACAAGATGATCTTACCACAAATATGATAACAAAATATTTCAGAGTTCAGGTGATAATACATTAACAAAATATGATATATACCACAAATATCAACAAGTGTTCAACTAGAAACCACATTATTTCATAGTTCAAGACAAGAAAACCTTAGGGTTTTTTCATGTCTTCCATCATATGTGTCATAGCTTCCACAATAGAGGCTTCTCGGTTCTCTTTGAAGTTCCATAACTCTAGTACAGTGCCGATTTGTTTGACACCAATAATCGATTGATCTTCAGTCGTATCTCTTAATCCCTACAAATTAAAAGCGATAATGTTATTGTGAAAAGGGTGTGTTGGTATATTATCAGTAACCATATCGAATTTAGTACTAGAAACCTTTATATTACCTCTATAAGCTTAGCTTTGGCTTCTTCCAGCTCTGCATTCGCCCTGTGGTCCTTATTGATGAGTGCCGTGTTAAAGGATTCGATTTCTTGCAAACGATCATCTATGTCTTTCAGTTCTTGTTTCATCTCATAAATCTTTTCAGCTAACTCAGACTTGCCCTTTAGTTGTTCGATCTCCACCTCAAGTTTTTGTTTAGCTTCTAACAGCTTTTCCATGTCGTCTATTTTACCAAAATCAGATTTCAATATTCTCACATTGATCACCGAATAACTTTTAGGAGTAAGCTATGCAAACAAGAAAATTATAAAAGTGCATAATGTATAACATCCATACATGAATTAGAACATGCAACACCATAGCCTCACATGATGATGCTTCACAATCACAAGTTGATAACAAAATCTCACAACTGTTCAGGAAATCAGGCTATCAGTAACTTTATTTCAGTATTAATTATCTCACCTAAATGACCATATGCAGCTTTTAAAAATTAGCATGTCAACTAATGAAAAAAGGCCCCATCAACATCAAATTCAGAGTTACTGCACTTGCATATGTACTGCAAATTGAACAAATTGAAACTAAAACCACGTCAATCCGATCAGAAAGCTGTCATCATATTTATGAGATTATTAGATGGAGCAAGCAAGAGCCTTTACGACGCGCATCCATTGGCATGATTGGGTGTGTCCTAGAGTCAATGGGACATGGTTTGTGCTGGCCTCACATGGCATATTGCCATATGCTAGCTTCCCCAATGTCTGGTTGAAGGATTAGAATCCATGTATTCAAGAGCAAGTGTAGCAATTGACACTGGTTGCGTACACTCACAAGAATCCATGTCGCAAGAAATTATATTGATCTATTAACACATGATGATGCTTCACAATCACAAGCATGCCCCTAGGTAGATATCGATGCTTTACAATCACAATCACATAATGATGCTTCACAATCACAACCATTGATCTATTAATACAAGGACACAGGGTACTCACCGAGGAGGAGTTCGGTGGGAAGGAGGAGGAGGAGTAGCCGACGGGGAGGAGGATGCTCGCGGCCGGGATGGTCGTCGTCGCCTCCACAGCCTCGGGCACGCAGGATGGCTGTCGTCGTCCTCACGGATACTGGGGAGGAGGAGGCCGAAGCGCCGGGGAGGAGGACTCGATCGGTAGCCGGGGAGGAGGATGCTGGGGAGAACTTCACCGCGGAGGAGGTCGCCGAGGAGGAGGTCGCCTAGGAGGAGGATCGCCGGGGGGCTAGGGTTTGTGGGAGACGAAACGCATGGGTCTGCGCTACAAACACTCTATCGGTATGTTTATATAGTGGTCTGAGGTCATATCATAAACGGTTCGTAGTTAGAACCATCTGTGATGTGAACTTATCACAGACGGTTCATATTTAAAACCATCTGTAATATTTATGTATATCACTGACGGTTTATGAAGAGTACCGTATGTGATTATCTCATTGACAGTTTCACTATAGAACCGTCAGTGATGTTCTTTATCACATAGGTTTTCCCTAATCGTCTGTTTTGAAATGTCTAAAATAAGTCTTTCTATAGTAATGCGTCTACCTGGTAATGGCAAAGAAAAATCTCCCCGTGAGTTCTTTATACGGCGTTAATATGTCATGGGTGCTATCTAGCATTGCCTGATCACTTTTAAATGAATATAGCAGCCTCTACGAAAGAAAAGACAATAAACAGTAGAGATATTTGAACAGCATGACTAATACTTTTAAGAGACAGGTCCAGGTCTGATGGGTTAGAAAGAGAGTAAATACCACATCTACGTCAAGATCTTCAACACCTGTGTTAGCCGTAAGCCCATTTGTGTTGTCCTGGTATTGGTCGATCACCACGTTCCATGAATTTCTGCCACGTCCATGGATTCAATGAGCCACAAACAAAGGTTCTCTTTGTTTTGGTCAGCCAGTAGAAACGCCAGGTTCTATTTTTTTATGTGCATGCTAGTAATTGAATCAAACCTTTCCTAATCCCGGAAGATTTCTTACCTCTGATTCGTTTGAGCCATGGAGCAAGCCGGCTCGAGTCTGCCGAGCTGGCCAAAAAAAATTACAACCAGATCTTTTTTCAAAAAAAAAATTACATATATGTCCTTTTCTCGAAAAAAATAACGGTTAGGTTCTTTTTCCGAAAAAAGAATGTATATTACGTCTAGGTCCTTTATGCGTGTTTAAGGCTTGCGCTCGGATCCTTTTATCAAAAAACGGAATTACGAATAGGTCCTTTTTGGGAAAAAAAACGTTCGGGTCCCTTTTTTTTTTTAAAAAATATACATTGCATTTAGGTCCTTGTTGCGTTTTTCTAGCATTACGTTTAAGCCCTTTTGCGGAAAACACAAAATCCTTTTTAGGTCTTTTTCGCGCATTTTCTCGATTTACTCGTGTGTGGAGCATCGATCGCCCGTTTTCTCGATTTGCTCGCGTAGAGAGCGGCGCCCGCGGCGTGGCACGCCGTGTATAGGTTTCTAGTTGGATACTACTCTATCCGGTTAATGCGTGCCTTTGACTACATCTAGCCTGGTTCGGGTAGTATTGATGATGTTTTTCCTTGGTTTGTAGTTAGGGACGTAGACAGCTGGGGCTCCCTTAACTGAAGCTCCTCTTACTTAATTTTTGACATAACAACAACAAATACATATATGCTTGGACGTGGTTAGAGGAAAAAAATTTACTAGGTGGATAAGCTACTTCATGTACCATGTGGATTTGTGGGCCGTTGCTTATTGGAGGCCTAATTTAGCGATTACTGACTTCGCTTGCTGCTTGCAGTGGCGGAACTGAAAATTTTTCATTGAAGGTGCACACTTCACACATACAACTTTATAGATTTATACAATGATTTTGTGAGATCATAAATCCAATAGATACATATGAAATTTACTAAAAGTACAATACAAATAGTTTAAAGGTCTTAAAAATCCCAAACCATTAAAATTAGAACAAATTCAATCAACAAATTCGGTCCATTGAAGAGGTAATATTGTAGCACTTCTTAAATTTTTAGGGGTGCCGGGACATACCCGGTACCCCCTAGTACCGCCCTTGGCTACTTGCACAGCTAGACTTGAACACTGGGTGCACACAAAGACTATAGAGTAAGAGAGAGAGAGCGTGACTCAACGTCTCTCCTTCGCGAGGATATGACAGCCCACCGAATCAAGGTCGCTTGACGCATGTCATAAAGAATAGATGCCAAGGAGCCAGCGAGGGCGCTAGTGTGTGGCAACGGGCAACCCACCATGGTGATGATGAGCAAGCAGGGAAGGCAGCAAAGTGTGAGTCAACGAGTGTCTGACTGGCTAAGTGGGTTGACCAAATCATCAAATAGAATATGAGCATCTGTTCTGATTTATGATTTTTTTTGTCAATTGTAACCATGTAAATGGGTTAAATAGAAACAATAACCGATTTGTTTGATTCATTAGTGTTAACTTGTTCATAGATTTATAAAAGTTTGACAAACGAATGTTGGACAAGTATTTCTTAAATAATAAAGTATTATTAGTAACCATCAAACCAATAAAAATATAACACGAGCTATTTGACATATTTATCTTAATTTAGACTAATTTTTTGAGCCCACCTTCTATTTTTTTCCTAGCATCGCACTGTTTGTATTGTATATATATTTCTAATCAAACTTTTTGATCCTACCATGTAACTGTACATGAATATAATATTGCCGTGTCAATATTATTCATTGCAAGCCATAGAATGCAACACTAGATAGACAAGATTGTCTCCTTTTTGAGGTTAATGTGACTATGTGAGGATTTCTAGCTATTTTACATTTTTCTGATTAACATGGAAATTTCTAGATTTTTATCTCATATGATTGACATTATGATTTTTGGAGGAGACTCCAATTAATATAGATAAATGGTTAGATAGATGAGAAATACTACAAAATGATATACCGTTTCCCTCCAAACCGATGATATAGCGATTGATTGTTGGATTGCATCATCGTAACACATCTGATTGACCTCAGTTAACTCAACCTCATCCATCTCCTTCCCATGTGCACGAGATCTCTCATTCTCGAGCTCTAACAACTGCCATCGAGCTCCCTGATCTCCGGTGAGGTCTCACCCATAGCAGGCTCCTTCCCCCTCCATCTCATCGGATTCGAGCCTCGACTACCAACACGGCGACTAGAGGAGGGCGCAGGCGACGGATCCAATGGATCCATTCATTTTCCTCATCGCTAGTGATGAAAATCATTGAATCCTATCGTTTTCCTCATCGTTGGTGATGAAAGTCACCATATTTGGCAGTCTTTCTCTCGTGTGTCAACCGACAAGATTGAGACTATTGGAGAATATCTAACAGGCTACCAACTGTGTAATGTACAGATCTAATAATTGCAATTATGCCCGGAAAAGACCATAATACCCCTCATTGGTACTTATAGGTTAGCTATCTCCATGTTGGGTATTTCGATCATTTGTATAGACCTAAGAGCCTATAAATACCCCATGTAATCTTATTTGGGACTTGAGCTCTCTTGAGCAATAAAAGAGTACATTCAAATTGGTGAGCCCTCGGAGACCTGCTTCTTAGAGGCAACCCCCCGTTGGCTCACCGACATGAATAGGGTGGTCCTCTCAAACCCTCGAACCTACATAAATCCCCGTGTTATTTCTACTCTCGTGGACGAGGGCCCGTCAAATGGCCGACGTCCACAGCCTCACTCGTGTTTGGGTTTCACACCAACAACAGGGACCTGGCTCATGCTCAGCACATCCTCTCACCGTGGCTCGTCCTCAACTCATCCCCTAGTGGTGTGGTTTCGTTGATGTCGAGCAGGCAAAGAACAGAACTACCACCATGCACTACCCGATATGGCGCTGTCATTATCTACCTCTACGACACCATTGCATGATGTCACGCGTGCTCCAATGCTTTTGATCGCAGCCATCACCCCCTCTCCATGCCATCGCCCCCACCTACGCTGGTTAAGGGGGGAACCAACACCTCTGCTTCTATCGCCATTTTAGCCACAATGAGTTCATCAAAACACGTTGAAACTTTTTCCAAACTCTCGGTTTAAATTTGTCGAAATCTATGGAAACTTAGTGAATTTCTTGATACTTTTGGTCGAAACTTCGTGAAACTTGTTGAAACTTCTTGAAACTGCCTAGGTGAAACTTGATTTTTCAAAAATCTGAAACTCGTTGAAGCTTTGGTTCGAAACTTTCTTAGAATCTTTTGAAAACTTCTAGAAACAAGTGAAACGCACTAAAACTTGAAACTTTTCAAATGTTTTCAGGAAACTTCCTAAAACTTGATGAAACCTGTTGCTGTATCGTTGCAAGTGTATACCGTTATCTAGTCGCTCCCTATATAGATAGATAGATAGATAGATAGATAGATAGATAGATAGATAGATAGATAGATGCTTTGATTTTTGAATAACCCTTTGCAATGGATTTTTTAAAAAAAAGAAAGACATTGTGTGATAATACAACTAATGAGAGTTTTTGCAAGGGAAATATCAGGTGCAAAAGTACATTTGAATGCAAAACCTCAAGCTGGTACTTCAGATCAGATTCCACATAAACAAATTTCTTCATTTGTTAATAATAAAAAGGACCAGATAGCGATGGATAAGAACATGAGACGTCACATAAACATAGGGGCACGTATTTTTCCCACTAGTTTGACATGAGGAGACATGTCCACCGCCAACACATATGCGATTGGAGTAGGTGTGGAGAAGAAGGAAGAGAGGCATCAAGTTGACTCGACGACGACGACGCTGCGAATGGTGGCAGCACGACACAACTTGTGGCCACGGTGGCTGGACGAAATTAACCATAAATCGAGATGGTGGTGGAGAGAGCTGATGTCCTACAAGTGCACACGATCGGTGTGGTCTTTCAATGAATAAGAGTATCTTATCCACAAAGCACTACTCGGATGTATTTTGAATAAAGTTTAGACAAAATGCAGATAACCAGTAATTTAAATACACAAAACGAAATGCAACGGGCACACATGACGGTCAATGGGTCCTATGCTTATGATTTTGAATATTTTATGGGAATGGGCCGACCTATAAATAAATATTTGTTAACACGAACCCACAGATTTCGTGGCAGAAAACACTAGGTACATTGGCTTGTGACATATAGGGTGCGTTTGGTTGGGTGAACGAGGATGAACGGGATGGGATGATACAGGATGGATGGGATAATCCTGGATAAGATGATGCAGGGGAGGTGTTTGGTTATGCGAATGGAATGATACATGATTTTGTTTGGTTGTTTGGATGGAATAGTACGGGATGATGCGAGATGATGTTTGGTTGGATGGATGAGGTTAGGATGGTACAGATATTTAAGGAATATTCCAGAATGCATGCACTCATCTCCGCATAAGATGGTTCCATACACTCAACCAAACGCATGTATCAAAATATATCCTGTATCATCCTATCCCGTTCATCCTCGTTTATCCAACCAAACGCATCCATAATTAATCATGGTTATTATAGCCTAACTGTTCTACAAAACCACAGGTAAATGGATTTTCATCTGACCTGACAATTCAAGCCCACTGCAGCGTCGCTTTTGGGCCCATCATGGCATAACAAGATGAGAGGGTGGGCAAGCAAGCTAGGGCGATGCAACGGATAGGCCTGACGCCCTGAAGTGTCATCTCAGCTCGGAATCCATTAACGTGTAGTTTTGTGAAACTTTTAGGCCATAATATATGTGGTTAGGTACGACAAAACAACGTACTTAGAGGGTGTTCGGATTAGAGGTATTTTATTGAAATAATTTATAATCTAGTTCAAATTTGAACTAAATCTTAAAACCTCATAAGGAATTATCACTCATCCAAACAGGGTCTTAGTATTTTGTGCAATTTGTGGCATAAAACCTGTGGATCTATGTAATTTACTCTATAAAAATTTTATGTGTTTGATGAGCAATCTTGGTCATTTGGCATCTATTGTAATCCTACTTGGTCATTGCAACCAAACAAGTACCTTGTGACACTCATTTGTTATGTGGATCATCGACAAAAACAATTTTGGAAGACAATATGCAAATTAAGTGACGATATTGAGTAAAAATGCGCATAAAGTTCAAAGTAACATATAATCACTAAAGTCCATTAAATGCAATGTTTAAATAAAAATATACATATAGAATGTTTTCTTCAGCAAATGTGATTTTCAATTAATTAAATGGCAATTTAAATCAAAGACTAGTAAAAGCATGCTGACAAATATACAGATGAAAACTGGTATTAGAGATAAAGAAAATCTCTAAACAAATTATTAGATGGGGAGAGGGGATGTTTTATATCCCTGGAACATTTAAATGCAAACTCAATCAAACTTACATAAGTGAATAAAATTGAAGAGTTAAAATGGAAGAGTAATGAACAATGAAACACTACTGCGGATCGGGCATGCACAAGCGGTTCGAAACCGCTTTCAGAAGCGGTTTTAGAACCGCTTGTAAGCAACCGGGAGTGATACCCCGTCGGGTATCACAAGCGGTTCCCCGAACCGCTTGTGGTTCGACATTTCCACAAGCGGTTGGTGTTACCAACCGCTTGTAGAGAGGTTCTCTCCAAAAGCGGTTGGTGTTACCAAGCGCTTGTGGAGAGTCTGACAGCGTAGCGTTTTGATTATATTCAATATAGAATATGTTTTTAGAGGGGTTTTTGATATAGATTTTGACAATTAAAATAAATAGAACTTCATGAGTTTTTTTGACACACTTAAATATATATATATATATTAGTCATGAGTATTCATTCAGATAATTACAGACTAAAAAATGAACAAGTTGATGAACACATGAAATAATAAGCCACTTTTACACAAGTTTCAAAGAATAAAAGGGCGAATCTTGAGCTCATTTCTTGCGTGCGTCGCTCTTTGTGCCCTTGGTCGACGTCGATGTCAGTTCACCTGTCCTTATTTCAGGACAATCTCTCCAACCATTTGCGTGGAACTCGCTTTGGTAGATACAATCTAAATCAACAATAAAGCCGATGAGTTGTTCTTGGATTCTTTGCAACCCGGTGCGGCGGGATCACGTCTTGCACATCGATGTTGGGGTGACAAAGCGGGAGGTAAATAAATCTCGGACATGTAATTATTAAAGTGTAAGTACTAAGATATTGACATGTGCACACTACCTCGGCGTTGGTTGTCGGCACATCACCGTGGGTAATACTTTGCATATAGTGGCACACATAATAGCCACATAGGTTGTTTCCACTGCATTGTAGAACTGCGATGAAATTTGAAAAGAACACGATTATTGGGATGAAAAACTGTTACGGCATATTAATATTCTTTAATACGTACTCGAGTGCTTAATTGTACATC
This sequence comes from Otatea glauca, assembly GCA_036346275.1. Classification (NCBI taxonomy): domain Eukaryota; kingdom Viridiplantae; phylum Streptophyta; class Magnoliopsida; order Poales; family Poaceae; genus Otatea; species Otatea glauca. Next base: position 33,192,217 of record CM070722.1, read on the forward strand.
AAATTCGTTCTCGAAATCTCCTTGTTGCTTCTTTCAAACCGTCGAATGTCCTGTGTGATGCGTTAGTATGAATGGTAATTATCGAGTTGGAATTAGCAAGGTATTTCAATATATATAATAAGGAAAACTATCGTATATATATGTGCTATATACATTGCTTCGTGGTGTCAATGATAAATTGATATTTTTCACCGAGTCCTTTTTGAGTCTTGAACAATGATCCGCCGCTATCAAGCTTGATGACAAGAAGGATCGATGAAACCTATTCATGTATTGCAACATATATGTAACTAGCTAGTAGTATTATAAATGCCTTGGAAAATATAAGAACGAGAGGTTGTATATATCGTGCACTCGAAGTTGAAGGGCGTAAGTATATACGGTTTGTAGTGTCTGTCCCAAGAATGCATCGAGAATGTAATCTTCAAGATCCTTTCGGTTGTATCCAAAGACGAACTCGTTAACAATCTCGGGTCGATGAAGCCCACGTTGAAGATATTCTCTTTTCTACATCGTTGTATCTCCATTCTACATAGAAAGGTATAAGTGTAATAGTTGCAATTTTATTATGCGAGGAAGCACACAGTAAAGGTATGAGCTTGACACTTACAGCACCAAGACTCATGAGAGACACGTTGATGGAGTCAACATGGTAAATATTGTATAAGTCGTCAAATTCGAGCCATATGGTGCTTTGTCCCGCGATAAAAATCATATTCTTTGATACGGAGGGGGAACATCGTTCTTCCTTGAGCGGACTCATCATGTACCATTCGTGAAATTGCCGCATCTTGGTTGGCAGATCTTTTATCTCATTTGGGTCAATTAGCTCCCGGCCCAACCGAAATTGCCATCGACCTTTGTTGCCACCGGATATCATCTATTAATCCAAGAGTCGCACTGTGGGCCCGAGTCCCGCCTCCTTCATAAACCTCTCGAGGTTCTCCGATCTTAGTCTCTCTTCTTCTTCTTTGCCGTCGCCGCGACCACGTTTATTCTTCCGTAGCCTTAATTATTGTCCGTTCATAGTTGGGCCCGCACAGCGGCAACTTTGCACGGCATGTCGCGAAGTGTTCTGCCGCTTTTGGATCGGTTGGTACCTTTGGCTCTACCTTCTTTTTGCGAAGTGTGCACCATACGCTTTAGTGACCGTGTCACTCTCCTCCTTATTCATATCATATGCCCTCTTTGGAGGTTCCTTTACCTTGGCCGATCGGTGGACTCCGCCTTCTTGGGAGCAGGTGGGGAGCCTTCATTACGTTATCGAGCTTCTTCCTCGGAGGAGATGGTGGGCGTGGTTTTCCTAGAGGGTTCTTTTTGTTTGAGATCTTTGGTGGTGGAGTAGGGCTTCGCGGGAGCGGGTGGAGACACAGAGAGGCTGCTGGTGGTGGAGTAGGGCTTCGCTTCTGTTTTATTGGCGAGGCATTGCGTGGCGGTGACGTTGGAGGAGGCGGTTGCCGTGGTGGAGATGACGCGTCCATAGCACCGGAAATATGATGTACCGCTTGCGCCAAAGGATGATATTGTGGTACGCACTTTTGTGGCCTTACACGCTTTGGGTACAAAGAAGTTCGTGGTCCTCTAACATGCGCTGGAACTTCTCGAACTGTCTTTCATCATGTAGTCTCCTCTCCGCCACGCAGACATCTGGTCTAGCTCATCATCACCAAAGTCACCAAGTGTTTCTTCCACGGACGATGTTTGCGTGTCGTCCGAGATCTTATTGAATCCATCTTCCTCTTCCTCGTCTTCTTCATCGCCTTCTGGCTAATCACCTCAACTTCGCCATGGTTGCTCCAATGGTATAGTTTGGCATGAAACCTCTCATGATCAAGTGGTTCATAACTTGCCATCGCTGGGAGTGCTCCTTCTCGTTCTTGCAATCTACACACGGACAACATATGAAGCGCTGCTCGAGGCAAGAATGCAACGGCCGATCGAGAAAAGCCTCGCACGCCATCAATGAACTCTCTCGAGCGACGGTCCGCATTGTACATCCATTGCCGATTCATCTATACCAAGTTATAATTTCATTAAAAATTATAACAAATTCCGTTAGAAAAATTATAACCTAACTTAAATTTCGTAACATTTAAACCCAACAAAAAAACTCCACCTACACGTCATCCAATTAAAGACCTACCTTTCTAATTATTTTGTATCCCTTCCTACCTTTGTAATTATTTTTATCCTTCTACATGTTTTTCTATTTTATTTTATACACCAATAATTACTTCCTTGCAATGTTGTACCTAGATCTCTCCCAATATTGTGATATTTAAGATTCTAAAGCTAACAACCACATAGATCTAAAGCTTCCAATCACTTTTACCTTGTAATGTCATATTTTGAACTAGATCTCCATCTACATCTTCATACAACAATAAAAAAGGCACGGAAAACAAATTTTTGATAATGCTTAAAAAGTTCAAGATTTCTCCACATCCATTGAAAAAAATAGCAATATCTAGGTGAGAAGGATGTTCACATGATGTTACTAACTTTGAAACACTTAATTTAGAGCTAATCACCTCCAATTAAAAATTTGGACAGCACCTCCCAAGAACAAGGCTTGGTCGGCCTTCTCTGCTCGATCGTATTCGTACCTCTCGGGCGCATGGAGGAAGAAGGGTTTAAATGCTGCTGGCAGGAGGGCTTCGAAGCGGTTGGAGACACGAACCGCTGAAGGTTGCGTTCTAGAAGTGGTTCTTTTCTCAAACCGCTTCGAATTTTCGAAGCGGTTTGAGAAAAGAACCACTTCTAGAACGCAACCTTCGTAAGCGGTTCGTGTCTCCAACCGCTCGAAGCCCTCTCCGACCGTTGCCAACGAACCGCTTCTGGTGCGAAGATCACAACGGGTTCGCACCAAACCGCTTCTAATAGGCCGGTTGTGATGCCCATTTCTGTAGTAGTGAAAGATCGTTGTTCGTATTGAGCTTTTTAAATTTTTCGTGCTTTTGTAAATGTGATCAAATTTAATACTAAAAGTCTACAGCATCGTAGAAATACTCAGGTGAGTTCACAATAAGATGGGGTTAGCACATAACTGGCATATATTATAGTGGAACACTGCATTACCAGATCAAGGTAACTACAAAACTATCGTTTTTTAAATGACAGCAAAATATTATTCCATGATATAAAACATGTTGCCAATTAGTTAATGAACCGTTGGAGATAATTTGCCATACAAACTTAGGGATTATTAATATAATTATTCTAAATATCTTATAAGGTGATATTTTGCAAGTGTATGTACAACTTTACCCTAAATTAAATATTCAACAAAAATATGGTTGTAAACAAAGTCCCCTATCCTAACTTAGAATTTTGCAAAATAATATTTAGTCAATATGATTCACATTAGATAAAAAAAGTGGAAATAGAGTTTATTCCCCATTTTTAGGATCCGTTTGGAATGCTGGAGTTTTTCCCGATTCCTGCTGGAATTGAACTATATTATGTGAAATTCCTGTATTTCAAACGTGTTCTTATGAAGAGTGTCTTACACCTATTTGCTACCACTGGTTTGATATGATATTGTAGAATAATATTTAGTTCGAATGGAACCGTGCCATACTATTATAAGATTTATGCATTGAGCATTCTTCTAGTACTACAACTATTATTTGATATTATGGATAAAAAGTTTTATTTTAAAATAAATTTCAATTATAATTATATTAGAGTATAAAACTATCAAATAATTATTTGTAATTTGTTCAAAAAAGACATATGCAATACAGTCGTTGATAAAAAAGAATGAATGAAAGTAAAAGAAATATCACTTTTTACTTCGATTACATGGCCAAACTAGCTAGTACATCGTATTGACTACCATAAACTTGCCAGCTTATTAAGATGACCTTGAGTTTACTTAAGAATATCCTCTCTCTATAAAAACTAACCCGCGCGTTGCTGCGGATGAGAAGAATTGTTGAGATAGGCAGAGATTTTAACAGAGAGAGGAAGTAATTTTTTAGGATACCTCAAAAAAAGAACGAAAAACATATATTTTTCTAGAATGCCTCCAAAAAAGCACAAAAAAACCTCTAAAAAGTTTTTAAATTCTAAAAATTATATACATATTTGAAAAATATTTTTAAATTTTTTTAGAAAAAATATTTTTTAAAAAAATCAGTGTAACAAGTACTGTTTCTGTTCATTATAGTTCTACCGTGAACAGGGACGATGTCGGAGGGTTTGGCTGACTACCGTACCTCCTAACAATAATAGTCTTTACATGATATCATGCGTAAAAGCTATAAAAAGTTATAATATGCCTATTTCTGATGATGCAATGGATGACTCGCTATCTTCGTATGGATGGGCAACTAGATGAGACAACAGGGTCATTACAACTAAAGAAATTTAGCGTTGTTATGTGTTGTGATAAATAAGGTTTTAACATTCTTTACTAGACCAATTTAACAAACACTATATGACCCACGATAAGTATGGAGATAAAGAGATAATATCGATAATAGCATTCAAGTAGCCTAATTTGTATAGTTTTAAGGAATAACGTGGTTTATCAAAATAATACATTTCAAATTTTTGAGGTGTTTCATGCGACAGAAATTGTAGGGTTATAAACATGATATTTCAAATAAACATGTATTTTTTTGGGTTTCCAAAATATACTCTAACCGAGTTTTTCTAAGCAGAGCCACTCTGGCATTTGATTGCTTGGCGAGCAGACGTCACTAGCCCGCTACAAATTGTTATAAAACGTAGTCGTTTCATCCACGATCAATCAACAGTAAACCAACAGAATCACACGATCAGGAAAATGAGCACACAGAATATAGGGTGGAACTCTCTCGCTTTATTAAATTGATCTTTTACATGGGGGGAAGCCCAATATATAGAAGAAATAATAAGAGATGAGTTCGGATTCGCCCACAAATAAGAGATAGATAGTAACCGAATTAGTTACAGAAATCTTATCTCATAACACTCCCCTTGGGCGAATACCGCGTAATGCACATGTCTCGTTAAAAACTCCACTCAAAAACCTAGTAGAAAAAAGGAGATGGAGAAAAAAGTACATTGCACTCACACTTTATGTTGCACTAGTTGCCTCGTTAAAAACCTTTATGTGAGAAACTTTAGGAAAACTCACTAAGGGAAAAGAGTACAACTTATAATTTTTTAGATTTAAATTAGGATTTTCAGGATCACCATAAGGGTTATGGTTCAAGGGTTCACTCCCCCTGAACTTTGCATCTCTCTAAGTCTTCTTATTCCGATGCCTTTAACACATCTTTGAAATGTGGATTTAGGTAAGGATTTAGTAAATAAATCTGCAAGATTTTCACATGACTTAGTTTGCAAGATCTTTATCTCACCGTTCTTCTGGAGTTCGTGAGGATAGAATAACTTAGGAGCAATATGCTTCATGATATTACTCTCTACATAACCCAATTGAATTTGTGCAACACAAGCAGTATTATCTTCATAGATAATTGTAGGGGTATCGACGGTTTTAAGGCTACATGACTTCTGGATGTGGTTAATTACACGTCGTAGCCAAACACATTCACGTGAGACTTCATACAAAGCTATGATTTCTGAGTGGTTGGTAGAAGTAGCCACCAAAGTCTGTTTACAAGACCGCCAAGAAACGGCTGCACCACCATAGAGAAACACAAAACCAGTATGTGATTTGGCACTGTGGGGATCAGACAGGTAGCCAGCATCCGTGTATCCCACCATGGTTAAGTCTTGGTTCTTCTGGAAAAATAATCCAAGATCTTGAGTACCTTGAAGGTATCTGAGTAAAGTCTTGACACCAGCCCAATGTCTTCTGGTTGGGGTTGCACTGTGTCTTCCTAGCAAATTCACAGCGAATGCAATATCAGGCCTTGTGCAATTCACGAGATACATAAGCGCTCCAATTCGCAATATTTACCCAAATCTTTCATCTCAAACTCCGTCGTGAGGTAAGCACTTGCTTCCTTTATCTCCTCTGTGGTTCCGATGATATTCAGATCATCGATATATACTGAGATGATACAGAATCTATTCTGGGATTTCTTTATGAACACATAGGGACAATCATCATTATTCGAGTATCCCTTCTTCAGGAGGAACTCACTCAGTCGGTTTTACCACATTCTCCCCGACTGTTTTAACCCGTATAGCGATCTCTGCAGTTTGACGCTATACATGTTGCGATTATTAGGATCCGGAACTTTGACTCCTTTAGGGACTCTCATATAAATGTCCGTATCCAGTTACCCATATAAATATACGGTCACTATATCCATCAACTGCATTTTTAAATTTAAGCCAGCTGCCATTGATATTAAATATCGGAACGTTATTTCACTCATTACAGGAGAATAGGTTTCATCGTAATCGATGCCGGGTCTCTGCGTGAACCCTTGTGCTACAAGCCTCGCTTTATATCTCACCACCTGGTTGTTTTCATTTCTCTTCTGAATGAAAACCCATTTTGATCCTACAGGGAACACTTTAGGAGGTGTTCGGTCAACAGGACCGAATACTTTCCTTTTATTAAGCGAGCGCAATTCTGCCTCAATTGCTTCTTTCCATTTGACCCAATATGAGCACTTCTGGCACTCTGCTATGGACTTTGGTTCTGGATCCAGTTCAAGAGTTTTAGCAATTTTAGAGGCGAAATAAATGTCGACAATTGTAGTCTTTCTTTTATACAATTCTCCTGAATCCACATAATTGGTGGATATTTCTTCATTCATTTCTTCCAGCTTGTCGTGATTTCCCACAACGACGAAGTCTGGGTGTTTCGACTTCCCAGCGTCAGATTGTGCGCGCAAATATTCGTTGGGATTCCCATCTTCAGGATGGCTCACTTCAAGGAGGTTACCATCTTCAGGATGGCTCACTTCAGGGATTTTCTCAACATCAGGTTGAGCTTCTTCAACTATCTCAGGTAGTGATCTCACTTGTTCGGTTCTCCGTTTCTGCGGACGTCTCCGCGGAACTGAGTCCCGTGCACCTGGAGGCCTCCCCCTCTTTTTGTCATGAGGGGTAAGAGTGGGTTCAATAACCTTCTGGGGTATTTCCACTCTTTCAAGTGCATTTACTGCAGGTATATGAGATTTTGTCACTCCCTTATGATCTGTGAAGGCATCCGTCAGATTATCGGCTATTTGTTGCAGACTTATTATCCTCCGAACTTCAAGTTCGGCTTCTTTAGTGCGTGTGTCTAAGGACTGAATGCCAGTGGCATTCCAATCTATTTCCCGACATTCTTCAATGTGGTACTTATCTCCCCCTAATGCCGGTAAATTGTCCTCATCAAAAATACAATCAGCGTACCGAGCCATGTGCAGATCCCCTGTCATAGGCTTAAGGTATTTAATAATTGACGGAGATTCAAAACCTACATAGATCCCCAACTTCCGGTGAGGTCCCATGGTGGTACGCTGAGGTGGAGAGATTGGCACGTATACAGCACAGCCAATTTTTCGCAGATGGGAAATGCTTGGTTCTTTCCCACGCACTAGCTGTAAGGGGGAAGTTTCATGGTATGCAATTGGCCTGAGTTGAATTAATGATGCAGCGTGCAGCACTGCATGGCCCCAACAGCTAGTGGGTAACCTACAATTCTGCAAAAGCGGCCTGGCAATAAGCTTTACTCTCTTAATTAATGACTCCGCAAGGCCATTTTGTGTGTGGACATGGGGTACAAAGTGCTCTACATTAATGCCCAGAGCCATACAATAATCATTAAATACTTTTGAGGTAAACTTGCCAGCATTATCCATGCGAATGGACTTAATCCTTTTTTCTGGAAAGGAGGCTCTCAATTTAATAATTTGGGCGATTAATTTAGGAAAAACATGGTTCCTAGTAGATAAGAGACATACTTGGGACCATCTAGTAGAAGCATCTATTAGAACCATAAAATATCTAAAGGGGCCCGACAGGGGCTGAATTGGTCCACAGATATTACCTTGAATTCTCTCCAGGAAATTCAGTGATTTTTCCCTAACTTTGAAATGAGAGGGTTGCACTATCAGTTTTCTTTTAACACAAGCAGGGCATATAAAAGCTTCAGGTTTAGGAAAGACTGTAGTTTTTATGCTATGGCCATCAGGATTATTTATTATTCTTCTCATCATATTCAACCCAGGATGACCCGACGATCATGCCAGATCTTAAATATTTCTGGGGTTTTAACTATAGTTTTCATCGCAACATAAACTTCAGGTTTTATATATGTGTAATATAATCCGGAGGAGAAGGAAGGAAGTTTTTCGACCACACGTTTATTACACCCATCAAACTTAGTCATGAGTAGGTATTCTGTACCATCTTCAATTTCAGTCTCTATGTGGAAACCATTTAGACGGATGTCTTTGAAACTTAGAAGAGTGCGACTATACTCAGGGTATAATAGGGCATTCTCTATAATTATGCGAGTGCCCATAGGGAGAACTATTATGGCTCTTCCGGTGCCAACAATGAGAGCATCACTTCCGGCGATGGTCATAATACTTTTAGTTTTCTTAATCAAAGTCTGGAAATATTTAGTTTCCCTGAGAATTGTATTTGTGGTGCAACTGTCTACAAGACAGATTTCCTCCTCCGCCATTGGATTATACAGGTGTTCTATGTTAAAGATATAAAAACAATCAAACATTTGTTACAACATGAACAAATAATATAGAACAAGCATGGCATGATTAAATAAATTTCCTGAAAATTACACTTTATTGAATTTGACCGATAATCGCTCAACAGGAGCGTAGACCATTGTTCATTCAGGAACACAAAAACTAAACTGATAAAAGAGACTCTTAAGGAGACTCTAGAAAAGGATAACGTTACATTGACTCTAAAGGAAAGACTGGGAGACTACTGCATGTCTCCATACAAATCATTTGTATCATCCTCCTGGGATTTATCTTTATTCTTCTGAAATTCTTTTAGCTCATCTTCAATAAGATCATCATCTTCTATGGGAGTATCACCATATCCAAGAAGGCCCTTTTTGAATTCTTCTATAGGGTTGGAGACTTGATCATCATCTAATTCCATTCTATTGTCAACAACAGGTTGAGTAATGAAATGTGCCTCCGCCTTATTCCCTTGATTCTTCTGGAATCTCCGAGTGGATTTCATATAAAGTTCTACCAAATGCTTTAGGGTGCGGCATGTACGTGACCAATGATCAGTACATCCACACCTAAAACTTGGCTGTTTAGGATCATTTGCCTTATTTGTTGGTCCTTTCTTCTGGAAGAGACCTGATCCATTTCCTTTTATTTTCCACTGGTATTTACCTTTTCTTTTATGATTTTTGCCATTCTTTCATTTATCCCCTTTCTCTCTTTGGCCCTTTCTGTGGCCTCGGCTATTGCTAGCCTGCTGAACGTTTGCATGTGCTTTAGGCAATGCATGACTCCCACTGGGTAGGACTTGATGATTCTTCATTAGAAGTTCATCGTGCTTTTTTGCTTCTAGCAGAATGCATATCAGCTCAGAATACTTCTAGTACTTTGCATAGCAATACTGTTGCTGTAGTATCCTCGTATTGGGGTGGAATGTGCACAAAGTCTTATCAATTTTTTTAGCTTCTGTAATCTTCTGGTCACAGAATGCTAGTTTGGCAACAATCTTGTGCATGGCAGAGTTGTATGCTGCCACTGACTTAAAATCTTGAAAGCGTAGGAGGGTCTATTCCCATTGTGCTTCTAGCAACAGAACGATTCTTTGCTGGTTATATCGTTCCTTCAGGGAATTCCATAGAGCCAGCGGGTCCTCCCCCATCAAATATTCGGCCTTCAGGTCCGCATGGAAATGGTGCCTCACGAAGTGCAAAGCTGCGCATTTAGTAGCTTCAGGGAGAGCAGGGGTACCAGCTTCAGGCTGGGAAATTGCAGCTCCAAGGGATCGGGCTGTCAAGTTGATCTTGGCATCCATTGCCCAAGTGAGGTAGTTGCTGCCATTCAGGGCAAGCTTAGTAAATTCTTTCTTAGTGATGTCAGACATATCCTATATGCAAGCAAAACAGGGATTTTACTTTAGGTAAAATATTATTTTGCATGCTTTATTATTGAATTAGTAAGGTTTTGGTCTATATCTATTCAGTAGATAATCATCACATTTTTTTCAGGATTTTCATAGCATTTTTCATAACTTTCTGTTAATTACCAAGCACTTTTCAGAATTACTGAATAATAGGAAATGATACATCCAGTACATATAAACAAGAAAAACATGCTAAGAAAATTAATCTAGCAGCATGACACAAAACAATGGGTCATATATCTTTTCCACAATTTTCTAGTATTTTCTGTTTAATTGCTAAGCAATTTTTAGTATTACCTAAATAACAGAAAAATAAATTCAGCACATATAAAACATGGCATAATGCTAAAGCAATAATCCCAGAGTATGGGGCTTTCAGATATGTGCTAAAAACTAATTTATCAAAATTTTACGGAAGCCCATTGTAACATCCCAAAATTTGAGTTTTTGAATGTTTGAAATTGAAATTGAACCATTTGCATTTTTCTCGAATTAATCAAAGCTTAATTTGAATTTTCCATTAATGAAAGGATTTAATTTGACTAAACTATTCATCAAACAAAAGATTTCCAATTTTAGTTATGTTTATTGTGCTTCAAGGAATTTTTCTGTATTTTTGGTCATCTTTCTGAATTTATTTGCTTCCATTCAAATTTCTAGAATTTCCTTAATTTGGAAAATGATTTTAATTCCAATTTACCTTCGGGTCGAATTTCCGTCCGACCAATTCCTATTCCCCATTCGGCCTGCCTCACCTCACCCGTTCACAACGGCCGACCGCCGCCCAACCAGCCCGCGTTGCGTCGATCGTCCGATTTGCGCCGCGTGGACGGTCGAGATGACTCCGCGCCGCGTCGCCTCAAACCCTAGCGCGCCCTGCCGTTTGATCTCGATCTAGCGGTCGAAACTCGCCCGCGTGGCCATGCGCGTGTGAGTCGTCCGATCCTCGCCGCGTGTGCGGTCGGGATCTTCGCCACGCCGCCCGCGCCGCCGCCGCGCCCGCAGCCGCCGCCGCTGCCCACCGCTGCCGCCGCCGCCCGCCGCCGCCACCAGAAACCCTAACCGCCGCCATCTCCGCGCGCCTCGTCCGCCGCCATCTCGGTTTCCAATTTTGGGCACGCCTCCCGAGGGTTATAAATGCCGCTGCACCCCCTCCGAGAATCCCCGTTGTCCCCCGCACCCATAGCCACCCTCGTTGTCGCCCGAGACGCTGCCGTCGCCGAGATTTCCCTCGCCGAAGTTCGCCGCCGTGCCCAAAGCTTTCCCCACCGTCGTGTGGCCGCTCCGGTGCACCTCCGCCGCTGTCGTTGCCTTCTTCGCGTTCCTTGCGTCGAGCCCTTCGAGACCTCCAAGGTTTTGCGCTCGATCCGTTGCTTTCTCGCCGTGTCCCGGGTCATCTTCTTCATCTCCGACGGAGTAGCGCTGTCGCTCGTCGACGCGAGCCCCAACCGTCGGATATTCTTCCAACGCTCCCGATCGCGCCACGTCGCCGCAACTGCCGCCTTGCCTCTCCACCGCCCGATCTGGCCGTGCCGCTGGATGTGCGCCACACGTCGCCCGCGCCTGTGCCACATCCGCGCCACGTCACCCGCCGCGTGGCCGCCATGTGTCGCGCCACCTCAGCAAGTCCTCCGCGTCGCCTTTGGATCGCCTCGGTGAACTCGGTTCACCATGAACCGAGCCACTGACGCGTGGGCCCCACGTGTCAGTCGGCATTTCTTTTGGATTTATTCTTTTTCCAGAAAATCCGAAATTCCAGCCATTCAGATCTTGCCACATGTCAGCCTTTTTCATTTTCTCTGATTTTCTGATCCGAGGAACTTCCAAGAGGCCGTTCTCCTTCGTTTGAGCTCCGATTGAGGTGATTCCAGTTTCTAAAAATTTGTAAAATCATGCTATATTTAATGGTGAATTTTATTTAATTTTTGGAGTTGAGGTTGCTCTCTGTTTTTGTTATTTATTGCTTGTACACTGCTTTCAGTGAGACGTTGAAGTAACCGAGTTATTCGTGAGCATGGAGCCAACCCAAGACCAATGTCCAGAGCAAGATTCACAGCTCTTGAAGGCAAGTTGTGCTTTGATCATGTTGAACCTATGTTTATAAAATTGCTATATTGTTTACCCTATTGCATATTATTTCCAGTATACAATTGTTTCAATGTAAAATGGGACTTTGTTAATATACCTTTCGACATATACCCTACCTTGTCATTTGTATGCCATGATCTAATTGTCACCCTAGTATGGTTAACTAATAGTTGGTTAATATTGATAATCAACATGGGCTGGTTAGACCACCGTAGATTGCTTAGCTATGCCACGTCTTCACATGTACATGGAACATCGATAATTAATGTTGACTAATGGAATATGGAACAATGATGTGAACTTGTGTGTCATGTGTGGTCACACAATGAGATTGAGTTGCAGTGGCGAGTTATGTCACGCAACGATGTTGAATTGTTGATAGCACGTGGTGCTTGGTAATCAACTGGGGTGATATTCATTTAGATTGGGGCAAGTGGCAAGAGACGAGTATGCCAAGGTGGGCCCGATGGGCAGAGGTATGTGGAAGTCTTGCCTCGATCATCTTAAGGACTTAACCTTGCAAGTCTTTGACCTGAGTCTCTCTTACAACCACATGTCTGGAATGGGACAGCTTAGCTGACTAATTTGTGATGTCTAGATTTCGGTACTGTCGTGGTGAATAGTGAGTCCCGGATTCGCGGATTAACTCACACGGCGCAAGAGGGGCCCCGAGTGTGGTAACCACCCTTCCGTGTTGAAACCTCGTGAGCAAGATCGGGTCTAGATGAAGCATTGTAAAGGCTTTGTCATGATTACCCTGCCGGCACACCAAAGGAAGTGTGCTAATAGCTTGGCGACAAGGGATGATCATGTCGTGTGGGTAAAGTGCATAACCTCTGCAAAGTGTAAAATCTATTCGAATAGCCGTGTTCACGGTATTGAGCAATGCTCGGGAATTACAGTTAAGGGTTAGACTTTTGCAAAACAAAACTTGGGGATGGATGGCAGGTTGCCATGGGAAGTTGGAACTTGATTAAGGATTGGAACTTGGTTTACTTGAGAAATGCTGAATCAATTTATTATAGTTATTTGTTTTACTGTCTTTACAATCTATTTACTGTAATTGTTCTCAAATGCTGCTTTATTGCAAAATAACCATGATAAGCCATTCCTTGGAATAAGCCTTGCATATAGTTATATTAGAATTGCAATCTGTGCATAACTTGTTGAGTGCTTTATGTACTCACCCTTGCCATCGACAAAATCACCAGTTGAGGAGTCTACACCAATGCTGGAGGAGAAGTACCAGGAGGAGACGAAGGTTTAGGGCGCAAGCCTTGTCAGTTGCCTGTGGTATACCGAGGGGTTGTCTACGTTTTCATTCCGCTGCAGTTTAATTTATTGTTCAGCCTTGCGAGGCATAGTCATGTAAGTTGACCATAAGGTCATTCAACAAGTGTTATTTATTATATGAAGTATTTTATTGTATTTCTATTGTGTATGATTGTGATATTTACTGATGTTGAACCTGTGTGCACTAGCGTGATCCTGGACTAGTGCAGTATACACAGAGGGTCCGGATTTGCATATTCGGGTCCCGACACCCATGAACCTCTATTCAATTTTCTAGGATTTTTCATCAATACTCAGAATTTAATAACTATTTTTAGAAAGAAAAGAAGAAACGGGTGGGCTCTGAGGCCCATCAGGCCCGAGCACCATAATCATGCCAGAATAGCCCGCGTGGCCAAACAGCCCAAAAAGCCTTGCGCGGCCTGTTACAGGCTGGCGGCTAGGGTTTCCTCCCTAGCCGCCGCTCTCTTTTCACGCTCGGTTCGAAGTAAATCCCGGTGGCCTCGACATGGGCAGAAAGACTTCATCGTTGGTCGAGAAGTCGCCGCCGTCATTCGGGCGCAACGACTCCACCGTCACATCTTCTGGTGTGGCGCCGTCTGTGCCTCGCCGGACGTGAGGGTGACACTAGTTGCATCGCCGTTCGCGTCGAGTGAGGAAGACAAAGCGCAGCGCCGCCGCTCGCATCGGGCGAGGAAGACAAAGCGCAGCGCCGCCACTCGCGTCGGTATGAAGCCGAGACGGTCGGAGGCATGCGTGTGACAGCATAAAGCCGGTGCGACTTCGGGCCGTAGGAAGCGAGTGGCCGGTGGGGCTGTGGCGCAGAGCGGCCAGCGAGGCCAAGAGGTGGGGCGGCGGGTGCAGGCTGGAGCGCACGGGGTTGAGGCGGCAGCCGCGGGCCGCAGAAGCGGGTGGCCGACGGGTCCGTGGCGCGGGACCCGAGGCGCCACGCCGCGGGCGAAGCCGAGGCGGCACACGACACGCGGCGCGGAACGAGCGCCTCCGCCGTGGCGGTCGAGGCGGCGCGACGCCTGGGCCGAGGAGGCACACGGCGCGTGGGCATGCCGCCGTTCGGCGAGCAGAAGCAACGGCACCGGCATGCGCTTCGGGCGCAGATGCCACAAATATTTTTTGATGAACAGTACTTATGCATGAACAATCACCTAAATAGTACATTGAACAGTAATATGATCTGCGGGATCGCTATTATAATGGATGTACTCACGTAGGGATTGCGGTAGCGTAGATCGCGTGTAGCCGGATGTATTTCGATGCCTTGTAGATTGTCGCAGGCAGACGATCATGTTCGATGGCCTTGATAGAGCTCGTGCTGATAACGTGTTATAAAACGTAGTCGTTTCGCCCACAATCAATCAACAGCAAACCAACAGAATCACACGATCAGGAAAAGGAGCACACAGAATATAGGGTAGAACTCTCTCGCTTTATTAGATTGATCTTTTACATGGGGGAAGCCCAATATATAGAAGAAACAATAAGAGATGAGTCCGGGTTCGCCCACAAATAAGAGATAGATAGTAATCGAATTGATTACAGAAATCTTATCTCATAACACAAATGACTTTTAAAAGTTGGTTAAAGAAAATATTTTCTGTATCTTCTCCACTGCACATTACATATACAATACAAACTTTCATCTTTAACATGCTCTAACTAGTTGCTTTGCATGCCCGTGCGTTGCTGCGGGTGAAAGGAAGTCTGAGACAGGCATATATTTTAACAGAGAGAGAAAATGTTTTTCTCTAAAAAAATCAAGAAATAAAAATACTGAAAGGAAATTATTTTCTGGAAAACTTCAAAGAAAAGAAACAAAATTACTTATTTTCTTATAAAAAATTGAAAAATATTTCTTAGAAAACTAAAAAATTTAAATTTTTTTTTCTAAAAATTAAAATAAAAACACTGTAGGTTAGCATGGGGATTGTTAGTTCAAGCCACTTTCTCTGTTAATAAGATGTCCTTTTACGCTACATGAAAAGGGTTGGCCTGGCGCCTCTCTTTTCTTCTTTAGGTGCTCGCCTATCTTCAATGACTTTTTCATGCCGTCAATTCATTAGGCATTTAGCATCTTTAGCTTCTGCAGATTCTTTAGTTTATTTCACTTCAACCTCATCTGGGTCCTTATAGAAGTCGCGGATCAAGGTTCATAAAACCGAAATCGTGAAAACCCGCAAAAATCAAAATCGTGAAAAACGCAAAAACCGCTTGAAATCCGTCAGAAACCGAACGGTTAAGAAATAAAAAAAATTGAAAATAATTTCAAAAATATCGAAAAACGTTCGGTTTTCAACGAAAAACCGCCCTGTTTTCGTGGCTTAACGCGTTTTTCACGAAAAACCAACCGACCAATTGAATGTTCCTAAAAAACAGTTTCCGAGTGGTTTTTTTTTGTGAAAACCGCGGTTTTTGAACGGTTTTCGAGCGGTTTTCAACGTATAAATTTTTTCAATTTTTTTAAAATTAGACCGATTTATCAAGCGGTTTTAATCTCGAGCTGGCGCTGTACGGTCGAAAACAGCGAAAACTGAGCGGTTTTCAACGGTTTGGTCACGGATAGCTTAACACGATTCTGTCTCATCGAAGTAATCACTTTTTAAAAAATCTAAAAATATTTTTGGAAAAAAGTAAATTTCTAATTTTTTTTTGCCCGGCGTCACATGGTGGGAGGCGGGCAGGCCTCTCCAAGCTTACATATAGTGAGATGACATTCAATCATCAGTATATAAAATCGTGTATTGTATTAATTGTTACTTGTAAAAGACTAATAGAACTACAGTAGAAATGCGCGTTGAATAAAACAAGCTGATTTTAAGATATGTATGTTTATTTGTTGAGTTTTACATTATGCAGTGTGGAACATGTACAGTTGATTGGCTAACAAAAACAATTTCAAATTTTTATCTGAAAATTCAAATTTTGGTCAATTTTTTCCGAAAACTCAATTTTTGGTCAAATTTTGTCAAAAAATTCAAATTTAAGTCAAATTTTATCCAAAAATTTCAAACCAAAATTCAAAACCTTGATTACAACTAGCCCATCCATCCAACCAAACAAAAAATTAACTCATCCTATCCATTCTCATCCATCTAACCAAATAAAAAATTAGCTCATCTCTATCCATCCAACCAAACAACCACTTGGATGCATCCAGACTGAATGGCTCCATCCCATCCAAACTGAATGGCCATATCTCATCCAACTTTATCCAATCAACCAAACACACCCTAAGTTGCATATGGATGGTTTCCCGTTCTTGACAAACAATCCTCAGCGTGGATTGGGGGCATTTGAGCGAGAGATTAGGAAAATGCAGATTTTTTCTTTTAAAAAAAAACTGAACGGAAGATACCTACAAGATAGCCGTGTGGGAGCTAGAGCTGGCCAGATGGGCGGCCCGGCCCGACCGAGGCACGGCCCATCTAGGCACGGCCCATCTAGGCACGAAGGCCCGGTCGTGTCGTGTCGTGCCCACCCATGGGCCGAGGTCGAGGCCTAGGCACGGCACGCCAGGGGCATGGGCCGTGCCGTGCCGGCCCGGGCACGAATAGGCATGGTGGGCCTCGGGCCGCCCACCAGCCCGTGTGCAAAAAAAAAAGAAAAAAAATAGGAGAAAAATAGGAAAAAATAGGGGGAAAATAGGAAAAAATAGGGGGAAAATTAGGAAAAATTATAAAAATAAGGAAAAATATGTAGAGTTAGAAAATAGCATAAAAATGACGTACAATAAATTGAGACAAAAAAATGTAGAACATGTAACAAAGAGCTTTATTAATGTTTGGATGGTTGCCTCGTTAAAAACTTTGCCAAATAAAAACTCATCTAGAGAAAACCTTGACAAAGAAAAGAGTACAACTAAAGCTCTAAGCCTCTAATACATACTAAGAGGTAGATGGAGGGTCTTCGTCATTGTCGAGGTAGAGATTTTCGAAGGCTTCCTCTAGTTCTTGGTTTTCAGCGGAATGTTGAGTTCTTGTATCAGCGTGTTCCCAGTCTTTGATAGTCATGAGCATCTCCACCATATCACTCGATAGGCTTGTTCTTCTCTCCTCCAATATTCTCACGAGAGATCGAAGGCGACTTCGGAGGAAACCGTCGAGACTGGAACAGTTAACACATCTCGAGCTAATATGGGTAGCACGGGATATGTTAGCTTGTGCTCATGCCACCATTGAATAATATTGAAGACATCGTCTCCTTGTTGTTGGTAATCCAACACGTCGCTGTCCATATAGGCAGATAGTTCCCCAGAGGAGACTTGTTGGATGCGGCTTGTATCACCACCTGTCGTAGAACCTGTACCTAAAGAAGAAGAACCCCAGATTTTGCCCCACGCGGTCTTTTTCTTACCAGCGATAGGTACAGGAGGTCGTTGCAAACGAACTCTTTGATGCTTTTATTCGTACTTGTTGTAAACTTCGGTTAGTTTAGTACGAACAGTAGTAAAATAAATTGAATAATCTTCCCCTAGAACATCACCTAAAAGGGAGAGGACGTTACCAAATCCTCTAAGTTTTGCTCTAGGATCTAAAATAAAGGCGAAGGCATATAGAAGTGGAATTTCTTTCCAATATTTCAAATATTTGGATTTCATTGCGATGACAGAATCTCTTAAAATCATGTCATTTTCGTTGTTCTTAAAATGGGTAGCCATATCTAAGATATGATGCACAATTAGAGAAGATGTGGGTTCATAAACTGCGGATAAAGCAACTGTGGAGTCATAAAAAACTTCAAGAAACTGAAGTAACTTTGATGCAACATACCAATGTTCTTCAGATAATAAATCACGTTGAGGGTGATGTGTTTGAATGAAAACCTCAAATGTGCTCTTATATGGCAGAAGGTTCTTAAGCATTAAGTAAGTAGAATTCCATCTTATTGGTATATCTAAACCAAATATTCTTGGACGTACGCCCATTGCAATGCAAAATTTTATAAGATGCTATTCTAGCATTAGAATGATTCATAAGAGAAATTGCCAAACGGAAAGGTGCAATGTAACGCTCTAACGGGCAAGTCCACTTTTAACTATAAGGTTAATAATATGACAGCACAACGTTGATGAAGCAAAATGATTCAAAGATAAGTACCAAATATTGGAGTGAGAATATTCATTACAGAGGTATTTGCGAGGCATTATCTAAAGTTATAGCAAAATCTTATCATCGAGACCAAAGTCCTCCACCACCCTAATAATACTCTCAAGAATATTCTCTCCAAGATATGCGACATCAATTAGTTTGAAACCTATAATTCTTTTTCTAGTTGCAGCTTTGGTTGACATAATGAGCAACTACGCTAATATAATCTTGCTTAGCCCTACCACTCCATATGTCCAAGTCAAAGATACGAAAAATGTGCAAGTCTTGAACATGTTTTTAAATTTTCACGACAACTATTGTAATACTTAACTACATCTCTACTAGTTGTCCTGTCTAGATACTTTACTAAATTTTGGATTATGTGCACGCTTAATGTAATTTTCAAAATCAGCACTCTCGCCAAAGTTTAAAGGTAAATCTCTGTGATGCAATTAAGCGTACAAGAGATTGCCTAGCTACATCGCTACTATATTCCCCATTCTGGACCGAACCGTCCGGTTGTATATTAGTTGTGTCTGCATCTCATAGCTGCTCCTATTTTCGCATTGCAACTTTCAATATGCCTATGCAAGTGTCCTGCACTTCAGTAGATTTTGCAGATAAAACATGATGACATTGTTTACAAACAAAGAACTCTTACCTCTTTTCCTTTCAGATTCGTCCTCGCTTGCTTGTCAAAAATCCCAAACTCTCGATGTCCGCCTCGCTCTCTTCGATCCGGTGGATGCCGAGCCAGAAGCACTCATGGTCATGGAGCCTGATGGTTCTTCTTGTACATGATGTTCTTCAGGTGCTTCTGTTTCGGGTACGGCGGACAAATCTTGGAAGGATTCAAGGTCCTCCGGAGCGATCCTGAAATCGGAGATGGGGAAATGATCCATGCAAAAAACTGCAAATTGAATATTTCGAATATTAGTAAAAATAATAAAAACAATACAATTAGCAAAATTCACTATGACAAACCTCTTGTGTTACCGAAAGCTCGAGTTTGAATTTCTCCGAATTTTGCTAAATAACTACAAACAGTATCACAATTTTCACAAGATGATCAATAGAGAAGATGATGAGTGAATGGGTGCTGTATGAGGAGAGGGGTCCTCCCTATTTATAGGAAAAAATTCAGGATTTTTTGCCCGTTTTTTCAAATTTTTAACTCCTAACGGCTATAAAACGGTCAGAAAATTCGAAAATTTCGGGCGTGCGTGCGTTCGCGCCGCGGCCAAGACGGCCAACGCTAACGGCCGGACGGCGGGCGGCAACGGCCGGCGCGCCGCCCACCGTGCCCGTGCCCACCCGCCTCTCCCCGGCCCACCGTGCCCCCGCTCTCCTCGCCGTGCCGTGCTGCTCGGGCCGTGCCTTGGCCCATCAGGCAGGGCCGGCCCGGTCCTCACCGTGCCGTCGCCGTGCTCGCCCATGGGCGGTGCCTCCGGCCCAAGCACGCCCACGGACTCGTCTTGCGTCCGCCCGCCCGCCGCGCCGTCGTCTGCGTCTTGCGTGCCATGGGCCGTGCCTCTGATCTACAAGGGGGTGGGCGGCACGGTCGGGCCCGGCCCATATGGCCAGCTCTAGTGGGAGCTATGAAGTATGTAGTACGATAGAACCGTGTGCAGCGAGCCATGGCCTCTCCCTCTTCACTCCCCTGCGAGGCTGAGCGTGTTCACACGAACTCGTCATGCTCATGCATGCCTATATGGCCATATCTACCGACTTCTTGTATGGATTGGCCTCGATTAGAGGTGGGCATTCGGGCCGGGCTTTTTTGGGCCGGCCTGAGGCACGACGTCATGGCCCGGCACGAAGTGGGCCATGCCGGGCCAAGACGACATCAGAGTACGGGTCGTCTTGGGCTCGAGAATCGAGCACGATGGGCGGCCGCCCGCACGACACAATGAGAATGGGTCATCTTGGGCCCGATGATCCAGGGCATGAGGAAGAAGCCTAGTATGAAGGTCACTGACTCACAGAGCATGACTGTCATGGATGCACCCAGTAGCATGAACGTCACCCTATCGTCGACACCTGAGAGAGACCTGAGAGAGACGGACAAAACAGGAGAGAGAGCTAAGAGAGATTGAGAGACGGTGAAGCTGCTATCTCTCGCTCGTCCCTCTCAATCTCTCTCAGCTCTCTCTCTCACCAGTCTCTCTCAATCTCCCTCACAATCTCTCTCGTCTGTCTCGCTCACTCTCTTTCTCGCCCATTGCCCCCTCTCTCGCCCGTATTGAGCACATCCTTCTCGCTCTATATAATTGTTCAATAATAAATAAATTTTAGTTCTTTTTCTCATAATATTTGCATTCACTGCCTTAATTCTATATATCTCCGACTCCTTTCCTCTCGTTGCAATAGTGTAAATGGGTCGGGCTGGCCGCACGCGCACGGCAGCGAACGAAACGCAAATGGATCAGGCTCGGCTCGCCAAGGCGGCTGGACTGGACGCACGGCACGCACGACGAACACGACGGGCCATCGCGACCCGAGCAGTTCAGCACGGCACGATGGGCCGTCTTGGCCGCTCGCCCGCACGACGACGCCCACCTCTAGCCTCGATAGTCATACCCAACTGTGGCGGAGACACAGGATTTATATAGGTCTCGGATCGAAAATAAGTGACTATTACTATTGTTAAAGACTACAGACATTTAGGTATAATAAAAGTACAACACAAATATATAATTAAAAATAAATTTGAATTCCATACTTAACATTTCCATAAAATAGATAAAATATGTCAAAACAATTAATCACTTACTTTCATTTGCATTTTCATCTCTTACTTTCACTGTCTGCAATATTAACAAGACGTAAGTTCATAACTGTTCCATAAAAGCATTGAACAGATAACATGTAAATGCAAATGATTGCAGTATCTCCTTAAGAATTTTCTCAAATGTTTTCCAATCATGCAATTTTCAGTGCCTGGAGACCTAAACACCCACTACAAGCAATAAAACAAGTGTCTGTGTATCAATGTTCTAAGCTGTAATGATAATATGGCAAGCTATAGTTCAGCAGTCAACATGCTAGTAGAGAAAGAGTCACGTTCATTAAGCATCATTTTAATCATTTAAATCAGCCTTACTATGAGCAATAGAAAAGCATAATGGTTGTACATTTATATCTACTTTCCACAATCAGCAGCTAACAATTTTTTTGTTTTCCACAATCAGAAGCTAACACATTTATGCCTTCTTTCCAGGAAAATATTTCGACCTAATCTACTCACAGTGAGAACTAAGAACAATGAAGTTAGAGGCTTAGAGCTAGAATTTACCATGATCTCCTGGGGAGGCACCGTGCGGCATTGCGGCTGGCGGCGACGGGCGGGCCGAGGGCCAGCAGGAGGGGTCGCAGGGGGCTGGGGGCGGCGGCCGGTGGGAGGTGCCGAGGGCGGGAGTGAGCCGAGCGACGGCCGACTGTGCCGTCGTCACCCGTCGGCGGTGGGATCTGCGGTGCGCCGGGAAGGGGAGGGATGAGATCTGTGCCTCTGCGGTCCGCCTCCAGTCTTCCAACAGCCGAGCAGCGGGCGAGGCCGGGGCCGGGGTCAACGGCCAGCGGGCGCCGGGGGCGGCAGTCGTGGCCTCGTGGGATCTGGGATGAGCTTCACTACCACAACCAGAGGCAGTAGCGGATCTGCGTTGCAGGCTCAGGGCGGGAGCGGTTGCCGACGGGCGGAGGCGGCGGCTGGTGGGCGGGAGGGAGCGGTTGCCGACGGGCAAGGGCAGCGGCTGGTGGGCGGGCGGGAGTGGTGGTGTGAACTCGGATCGGGCAGGACTGCGTGAGGGCGGCGGCGTGAGTGTGACCTCGGCTCGAGCGTCTTTGGCTGGCCGAGATGCTTGGTGCCCTGCCCCTGGTCAAGCAAGCCTAGGCGGACTAGCGCCTGGGCCGAACTGACGCCTCAATCGGGCCCAAAAAAATAAACAGTACTTGTCCACTATTTTTTGGGCTAGGCCTCGGGCCCAGGCCCCATTGGCCCGAGGCTCAGCTCCGCCCCTGTACCCAACAGCAGGGGTGGATCTTGGAGATACGAGATATGCCCTTGCACAGGGTTTGCAAAGTCGACGAAAACCGGCCGAATTTCGCGAAAACAGAGCTGCCGAGCCAGTTCGGTATTTCAAACCGAGTGGAAAACCGATCCGATTCAAATTCGAATTAAAAAAAATTTGGAAAAATTTATGCGACGTAAACCGATCGAAAATCGGTGAAAACCGC
Organism: Otatea glauca; assembly: GCA_036346275.1. NCBI lineage: Eukaryota > Viridiplantae > Streptophyta > Magnoliopsida > Poales > Poaceae > Otatea > Otatea glauca. Next base: position 33,214,959 of record CM070722.1, read on the forward strand.
TCGATTTTCAATGAAATCAAGCGAAAGGCCCTCAAAAATCGGCTCTAGGAAACATTCAGTTGGTCGGTAGGTTTTCGACCGGTTTTCGATGTTTTTTAATTTTTTTCCAAATTTTTTTGATTTCTTAACGCTTCTGTTTCTGATGATTTTCGAGCAATTTTCGACTTGACATTTTTTATTTTCGGATTTCGAACGGTTTTCTTCAGAAATGGTTTTGTGAACCCTACTCTCGCACCACTAAAATTTTGAAAAACGCTAAAAGATCATTTCTTCAATGTGCCAAATTTGTTGATTAAATTAGTTCTGATTTTGATGATTTGGGTTATTTAAGACATTAAACCTATTTGTACCGTACTTTTAGCAAATTTTAAATTTATGTGCTGGATTTATGATGCTATAAAATCATTTTAAAGTTGTATGTGTGGAGTGTGTATCGCCACAGAAAGTTATCTGGCTCCGCCACGGCCCAACAGCATACCTCCATTTCATTTTTCAGTCCTAGCGGCTACGCCGATTCGATGCTCTGTTGACAGAGCATGCCGTCCAAGTGCCCGATGGAATGCCTCGTCGGGCAATCGTGAATGGTGATTGCTTGTACGGATCATATGCACGCGTCGTGGGGATGATTGCCTTGCGGGAACCGATCAGCTTGTGATGGCAGTGTTGATGGTGTGAGAAGCAGCCCGAGAAGAGTATCTGCTGTGAATTCTTGAGTACCTGCCGGGCAATGCAGTGGTATGGAGCTTGTCTCATGCCTGCTATCACTGGACTTGACGGCAATATAACCTTCTGAAATGATGGCCATGGAAATCTTGATTTGATGCTCTTGTCTGTTCTTGATATAGTTTCATCAGATAACGCCTTTCCAGATATGGACATGACAAGCCAGACTCCTCTCCTAGCAGGACAATATCTATCGTGACTGTTCTACAAAGGAGATGCAGAATTAGTGCATGTGGCTAGCTACCCGGTCACCACATGGCTAGCTACCCGGTACAAAGGAGATGCAGAAGTAGTGTATCCCAATGATACAAATGGCTAATCATAGGGTAGAAATTCGTCTTCCCTGTGGCTAGCTACCCGGTCACCACATGCAATTTTGAACAATTAAGCATTGTGCCGAAGTTCACTCTGTTTCAGATTTTTTTTAAAAAAAAAATTTGGCCAGGAGCACTCTGTTTCAGATTTCATAACAGTTCATATTAAAGAGAGGGTAAAAGAACTCGTATTAGACTGCATGCAACCTTTGGTAAAAGTAGGTTTGTTCTGTACTTGTATGTCTTACTAACATCATAACTTTCCAAGTAACTATGATCAAAAGAAGAAATAACCGTCCTATTCGAATTGAATGGTGCTTCCGCTTTAATCAGTGCATCATCATTACTCTGATAAGATCAATATGATATCTGCTCTAAGATCATAGTGCTAGCTTTCCAGCATTAATTCCTGATATATTGCATTGCTTAACACATAAGTAAATTTATATTTGTTATTTGTGGTGCCTTTTCTGATCTAGTATTTCCAGGCCTAATTTTCTGTCATAAACTATCATGATATGATTACTCTTTTTCCTCATGGGATCCTATTTTATAGGTTGCCATCCTAAATGAAGAGCTCCTTCCCATTTGTAAGTTCATGGGCACTCTAGAAAGAGCTAAATGCAGCCATCTGTTTGCTTTGAAAAATAAAACATTTGAATGAGCACTTTAAGAATCTATTCAAGGAAAATGCCAAAACATGATAATTCCTTCCCCACCTTTAATCTCCCCCCTTTTCTTTTGCACCAAAGAAGATCTTGTGGGCTCCCGTACCCACTTAACAAGCAGCAATCTTAGCATAATCTTGCATCTCTTTACAATGATTTTGCTCTGGTTTTCTGCATCTAAATGCCCAACATTGCTGTAATATAATGATAAAATTTGCAGCTAAGGTGGCCTGCCTCCACTTTAAAAGAAGCTTGTAGCTGCTGTTTTTTTTTTTATCTTTTTCGCTTTGGTGTCAATAAAATGCCCCCCTTGGACCATGACTAGTCCAAACATAAACAGCTCCAAGAAATCACACCGTTTGTCGAATCCCGAAAATGCTTTAAGATTCACCACTCTCTGCATTCGGCACCAAAGCGGGTAAATAAAGCATTGGCTGGTAGTAGCCTACATAGAAAATTGTGAGGAAAAGAAGCTATTGAAACTTGGTGCAGTTCCTTTAAGTTTTGAATGCTCAACTTTGATGGCCTTGGAAGATTCAAAGGGAAAAGGGTTTTGTTAGCAAGAACAGCAAGCACCAAAAATGAAAAGCATACAAAAGCACAAAGCCTTGTACTGTACTACTGTCTGCTGCTCTCACCTGTTGTCTCACCACTATAGCATTGGCTGCTTTAGTGTTGGTTTTACTGAAGTTGCTAGCTAACATGAGGATAACAACAAGCTAGGGCTAAAGCAAGCCTTTGGTTCTTGCTGTGTTGCTCCTCCTATCCCCTACATTGCCACTTTAGGTTTGTCTGTTGAGATCTGAGTCCTCCCCTGGCTCCACTCCAATGACTTTGTAAAATCTACCTGTGCCTCAACTGTCAGGGCTCAGAACCTTCTATAACAGCCTTAGGCATGCTATGCTGGCTGGCTGCTTCCCTAGCTAGCTTGTCCATTTGTGCTTTTGGACTTGACAGGGCCTGCTGGGCTACTATATCTAGAGACAAGACATTGCTACGACTGATCATTGTACAACCAAACTAGAGCCCGGACAAACTTGTATGTCTCCACCTGAGAAGCAGCAGCAGCAGCAACATGGCACAGCACACAAGCTGCTCAAGGCTCCTTGCCCTCTCAGCCTTCGTTTGCCTAGTCCTGGTGGTGCAGCACCCTGCAATGCCGTATGGCCTGAGAAGAGCAGAGCTTGTCCTGGGGTCGGCTCCGGCCCCAGTGGCAGCGCCACCGGAGATGCCTCCTGTCGCAGGCGGTGGCGCCGCCAATGTCGTCGGCATTGACACGACGACGATGGCCACCTTTGATGCCGCTGCGCAGACGAGCAAGTGGAGAGTCCGGCGCGGCTCAGACCCGATACACAACCGGAGCTGAGGCCCAGGCTGTGGCTGCTTTTTGATGTCCTGGAGAGGGGGTCTGAGTCTGACAAGACAGACAGATGCAGTTCTGAAGCCATCTTTCCATGCTCTCTCTTGAGGGCAGAGATTCAGGGCTCTGAAAGGGCTTCTTATGATGTTCATTCCTTCATCTGTTTTTGTAGAGAGAGAAACTTGTGGTCAGAAAGAAGAAAACCAAGGAGTCTGAAGAAGATTTGTGCTCCGGTTTAGGCGATGAAGTATTGGGCAAGATAGTAGTTTCTTTGCTTGGCTTTAGGATAGCAGGTAGATCGATGTAATGTAGGCTATTCAATCCGACTGTAATATAGTAACTCCTCATCAGAGGTTAAGATGAATTCTTATTTTCTTTGCACATTCATCACAGTTAGATGTTCCCGAGCATTCCTAACATTCTACTTTCATGCTTTTCCTTTTGATAGTTGCACAAATATTAAAGCATGAATAAATGATAGATGGTGATTATTTACCCCTTCGCTTGCTTCAAAATTTGTACAAATTCTATTGAGAGGAAAAGCATTGAAACACCGCTAAGAAAGAAAACTAATCCTTTCTCAAAACAGAGTATGACTTCGAATCCCCTGTTTGTATCAAGGTTTGAAAATTCGGTTTCGGAATAAATTTCGTCCCTAGCCGGATCGCGAGATTTCGGCGAAATTTCGGAAAAATTGTGGACGAAATTTGAATTTGAAAATTAAAATCCGGTCCATATAGTAACGAAAAATCCCGAAATTCGGCGAAAAAACCTGAAATTTCGGGCGAAATACCCAAAATTTTGGGTTTTTTGAAACGGAAAAAAATTAGGTCAAACGATGTCGAAAATTTTTGAAATTTGTTTTTAGAGTCCTGATATATTGATTATATTTCCATAAAAATTTAAAATCATTCTGAACTCTGTAGAATTTTTAAAAATACAAACATTGCTATTGTCCTGATAAAACGCTGACTGGCAATTTTGAACCGAATGCAAAATGGTTCAAACCACGTTATAAACATTTGAAATTTTTTTTGCATGATTATGATGTATATCTAATGGTCTTATAAAATTTTCAGATGATGATCAAATTATATAAATTTTTAAAAATTCAAAAAGTACTACTGCCCCTGTTAAAAGGCTTACCGGCAAACTTGAACAAAATGAAAAATTATCTAAACCACGTTAAAAAATTTTGAAATTTTTTGTGGATGGTCCTGATGTAAGATAAATATTTATTTAAAATTTTAGATGATGATCATTCTCAAATAATGTTTAAAAATTCAGACAATACTACATCCTGATAAAAGTCTCATGATCAATACATAGATTTGCTTTAGCAATAAAAAAAAGTTTAAAATTTTTAAAATTTTTACAGAATGGTGATAAGGAAGTGATTAATATATCATAAACATTTTGAATCATGATCACACTCCAGTGATTTTATAAAATTCTTACAAGGCAAAGTACCATTTATGTTCTTTTCTTTTTTATTTTTGAAATATAATATAACAAACGAAGTTCAATGCTTACATAGATTTGATTGATCAAACAAAAAATTTGATTTTTTAAAAAATTTGATATAATGTTACTGATGAAATTATTAATCTCTAACAAAAATTTTAGATTATAATCACACTTAAGAAAAATTATAAAATTCTGACAACGTAATTGTCCCAATTATGTTCATTTTGTTTTTGACTTTTTAAAGATAGCAAATGAATTTAAATTATTTTAAAAATTTTTATGTGTGATCCTAAACTACTAAATATAGTACCATAAAATGTTCAGCTTATTATCAAGCTTGTACAATTTTATAAAAATCAGAGAGAGTTTCTGCCAAAATTTTAAAATATCTAAAAATTTCTGTTTTTCAACAAAATTTCATAGGAGATGCCTTTCATAAGGGTTATTGGACCAAATCCGGCCCTAAAAGTGCGAAAACCGGCCAAAAAAATGTGAAATTTCGGCGAGAAAAATCGAAATTTCGGGTTATTGTAGCAATTTTAATTTTTTTTTCGGCCGGTACTTAGGATTTCAGGGTGGTCCGAAATCCGAAATTTCGCCAAAATTCGGCGAGATTTGGAACCCTGGTTTCGATTGCTCTTATTAATCCAGTGCTCGTTGTTGCTTTTCTGACCATATCCGAATCTTGATTGGTCTGTGCTCATACTTCGACGCTTCTTCCCATGTGTTAAGTTGATCAGTCAAGCGTTTCTCACATCAACTTTGTTACTGTTAACGCATATATTAGATTATGCTTTGTTTGTTTCCTTGTATTCGATATGTATATTTGGTTAGTCCATAGATTCCATGTATAGCGGATCCTTGATCCTTTTCTGTTCTAACTTTCTAGTTAGTTACTTGCACCTGCCTTGCATGGCACTCCTGCACATGTAATTATATTTATATATATATATATATATATATATTTTGGCACTCCTGTACATGTAATCTAAAAAGGATATTTTTTCTATGTATTTTCATGCGAAATCTTTTGAAATTTTTATGATACTGAGTTTAACCAGTTTACTAACTAGTTCAAACAAGTTTGAACTGAAATTCAAACTAGAGTTTCTCTTTTTTATGATAGTTTGGTTGTAGATATGTGATGATTTTATATATAAATCAGCAAAGCATGTGATCCAAACTCGTTTAAAATCTTTGAATTCGAGTATATTTTTTCAAAGGTATGTGTTTCATTTGAATTGTTATTGATAGGTATATACCCTAAAACTGAAATTTATGAAAAATATACTCGACTATAGCTTTAATTCGCGCATTTGAAATCATAGTGCCTGGGCACCATGGTGCCCTATTTCGGCTTCCTATATATATATATATATATATATATATATATATATATATATATATATATATATATATATATAATCATAAAATCGCCCCATGTGTAGCGTATTCTCTCCCTTCATTGTTCTGTTTCATGGTATCAGATTTCCTGGACTTCTAGCTTTCTTCCCCACCCACCTGCGCCTGAGCACACTGGCGTCATGATCTCTGGCTTCCTCCACACCCCTCGTCCCCTCTACTTCCGCTCCCTCCGCCATCTTCGTCCTCGCACCGTCCACTTAAGTCATCAATGTTGCGAGCATTCGCTCGCACATCCCTGTTGTTCTCGATCTCAAGAACTCGGAACTACTCCAAATGGCGCCACTGTCTTGACTGCCATGTTGGGCAAGTTCGGGCTCATGCATCACATGGACGGCACTGACCCACAGCCGGTAGATCCTGATAGGGCACAGCAGGATATTCACGGCCCTATCGTGGCTCTATGGTTGATCTAGTGATGGAATTAGAAAATTTTCGTTGGGATACATACTTTATACGTACAATTCTCCGGCCTTGGTACAATGATTTTGAAAGATTGTAAATTCAACATATACATTTAAAATTTACTAAAGTATAATACAAATAGTTTAAAGGTCTTAAAAATCCAAACCACTAAAATTGAAACTAATTCAGTCAACAAATTTAGTCTATTAAAAAGGTGATCTTGTAACACTTTTTAAAAAAATTTAGGAGTGACCAGGCAACACCCCTGGTACCGCCCCTGGTTCGATCTCCAAGGACATCCTCGAGATCATTATAGAACCCAATCAGAACACCCATGCTATTTGAGCCAGTGCCAAAGAAATCTTCTTTCACAACAAGGAGACTTGCGGCATCTACCTTGAGACCTAATTCAGGGCTCTCATCTAGGCGACATAGCAGTCACCCCCTACCGCCAAAAGATGAAGACTCTTGCCAAAGCTCTTTGAGTTGTTAGGCACCGGTCTTCGATCAGGTGCTGGTGCTCAACACCCTCTAGGGCCTCAACGAGGGGCACTTGCATATGGTGACCAATGTTATGAAATGCATGGTAAAAGTATCGGATTAAAGGAACATGAGATAGGAATTTTACATGGAAAACCCTTTGAGAAAAAAACCATAGGCACACGAAGGCAATATCACTATATGAAGTGCTGTTTACAATGAAGCTCTTGCTTTTTCTATGAACTATAGGGATATATTTATAGTAGTACATAGCACACTCTGTATATGAGTAGATTTGAGATAGAATAGGAAACGAATTCGTATCACCCTCAAATTCAACAATCTCCACCTTAAGACGAATTCCTCTTGTAGCCAAAATATAACATGATTCTCCTTGAAACAAAACATATAAACACCTTGTACGTCAAAAGTTCAAAAGGACTACTGAGTGATACTAAGTAAGTATGAGCAAAGATCACCATACAGACTCTCTTCCCTAGCTTCGGCCACATGTGTTATCTTCTTCTCAAAGAGATGCACAAGGCAAACGTGGCGAAGATAGCCGCAGCCACCGCCCTCTTCTCCAGCACTACTACCCTCGGCAGGGCTCCTCTTCATGCAGTGATGGCTGCCCAACACCGTCGGCAGCAAGGGTAATAAGGGTCACAACAAAAACTACACCCATGGCAATGACTTGTTTGGCAACCGTGCCCTACTCCCTATTTCGGCCCATGGGTATGCACTTAGGTCCCCACCTAGGAGGGGCAATGGCGACCTCCCCCGGTGTTGACCTCCTTGGCCCTCATCCTACGGCACCACCGACTCAGGCGCATACGGCGATGGCCCCTCTCTTCTCCTCGCTGCAGACGCCCTCGTCGTCAATCCTATCATGAAACTCCTCTGGACTGATCGCGGCCATGAACTACTTGATGGTGCACGACCCACCCTTGGAAATTGGGTCGAAATTTTAATTTTCGGGCATAATTTGACTTTTGGACAAATTTGACTGAAATTTGAATTTTCAGACAAATTTTGAATTTTTAAACAAAATTTGACCGAAATTTGAATTTTCTAACAAATTTGACCGAGTATACTTCGGCAAAATTTGAATTTGACCGAGTATACCTCTTCATGCAACAAACTGGATGAGCCTGTTCATCCTTTTTTTTAATAGCTCTATCCAGCATCTTGAAGAAATATTACAAAAAAACTGGATGACCATATCTCATCCATCCACTCATCCAAACAAATAGATGACTCCAAATCCATGAATGGCCATATCCCATTGACCCAACCAAACGCCACCTAAATTGGCCGAATGAAACTATTTAACTCTCATCCCACCAATTAAATATGAACTCTCATCCTATCCACCATCCAACCAAACAAAAATTTGGCACATCTCATCCATCCCTCTTCCCTCCTATCAAATATAAACTTAGATGATTTCATCCTTACTAAGATAAATGATCACATTCCAACCATCTTTGTCCTATAACTAAATTGACCAAGTCCTCGCTCTCGCCGCTTCTCGCTCCTAGGCCATTCATGCCATTCTTGACGAGACAGTTTATTGCAAACAGCCTTCTAGTTTTTTTTATATTGATCGATTCCATCAAGTCTATCGGCTTCTTAATCCTCCCTCTATTATACTCCATAGAATCCCTGGCACCACAACAATTTGAGCCAGCTCGGCTCGCGGCCCGAGCCGAGCAGCGAAAAAAATTTACGCTTAGGTCCTTTTTCGAAAAAAATTATATTTAGGTCCCTTTTTTGGGAAAAACAAATACGATTAGATCTTTTTTCCGAAAAAGAATATATATTACGTTTAGGTCCTTTATACGTTTTTAGGCATTACGCTCGGGTCCTTTTTCATAAAATCAAAATTACGTTTAGATCATTTTTCGGAAAAAATATGTTCGGATCTTTTTTAAAAAAATACATTGCATTTAGGTCCTTTTAGTATTTTTTTAGTATTACGTTTAAGCCCTTTTTCGAAAAAATAAAATTTTGTTTGGGTCCTTTTCTTAAAAAAAAAGTTTAGGTCCTTCTTTTCTATTTTTCGTTTTTTCTTGAGGTGGACCTTATGTTCCAACGAAATCGCAGATCGCACATTTTCTCGATTTGCTTGCGTAGAGAGCGGCAGTCGCAACGTGACACGTCGCACTCGATTGTCTAGTTCCCTTTATGGGCTAAAGAAAGCCCACGTTGGTACCACGTTTTTATTCTTACATCCATCACCTTGGCTTTGTTGCCTCCAAGACAACACTTCATGTTCATTCTCAAGCGCGGCTCTGAGCTGGCCTTTCCTCTCCTACACGTGGATGACATCATTCTCATCGCCCTTCCACGCACGTGCTCCACTTCGTTGCTCGCTCTCTTCATGATGAGTTTTCTGTGATGGACCAGGGGAACTTGCACTTCTTTCTTGGCATCTCCAGACGTGGTCACCAGCTGGCCTCTTCCTCAGTCAACACCTGTATGCGTCTGAACTATTGCAGCGAGCGGGTATGTCCGAGTGTCATCCAACTGTTACAACGGTTGGCACTCACTCCAAGCTTGAATTGATCATTTTTATAGGCTCTTTCCCCTCTCTTTTTATTTATTTATAAAATTAACTTAGTTCTAAATAGAATTATAAATGTAGCACCGTGTCTACCACAGAAGACATCTTACATGCTCCTCTACAGCCGAAGTGTCTCTCGTGCTCTCCAGCAATGGCATTTTCCTCCCGCGCTGGCTGGCCACATCACTTCCACCCCCGTGCTCGCCTGTTGCAGCTACGCTGGCTCCTCCCACGCTCCGAGGGCACGACAGTGCTTACTCCCGTGCTCCCCATGTGCGGCGGCGACGGCTCTCGCGCTCTCCAGGTGCGGCAGAGGATATGTGTCGTAAATCGCGCCTTTCACAGTGAGAGAGGAGACTAGATTTGTAAATACGTTTGAAAAAAACCAAATTTGCAAAAAAAAGAGAGAAAAAAGGGCTAGGAAAACAATCAATTCCCTCTACCTTATATAGGTGGCGTTTGGTTGGGTGAATGAAGGCCGATGGGATATGGTCATTTATGAATTTAGAGTCATCCAATTGTTTGGATGAGTGGATGGATGGGATATGGATATTCAGTTTTTTAGAATATTCTCTCAAGATGCTGGATAGAGCCATCCAAACAAAAAGGTTGGACGGGCTCATCCAGTTTGTTGCATGAAGAGGTGTACTCGGTCAAATTCAAATTTCACCGAAGTTTACTCAATCAAATTCAAATTTTGTCCAAAATATCATTTTTTTTAAAAAGAATAAAAATTTGTCCAAAAGTTCAAATTTTATCTGAAAATTCATATTTTGGTCAAATTTTGTTCGAAAATTCAATTTTCAATCAAATTTTGTCCAAAAATTAAAATTTAAGTCAAATTTTATCCAAAAATTTCAAACCAAATTTCGAAACCTTTATTACAACTACCCCATCCTTCCTCATCCATCCAACTAAACAAAAAATTGACTCATCCTATCCATTCTCATTCATCCAACCAAATAAACAATTGGCTCATCCCTATCCACTCAACCAAACAACCACTTGGATGCCTCCATCCCATCCAGACAAGATGACCATATCCCATCCAACCTCATCCAGTCAACCAAACGCAGCGATAGTGATCCCTCGCTGGCCCTCGTCAGTATCTCACTCTCATCAGATCGGACGTTGCCGTGCGCAGGTGTGCCTTTTTTTGCACGACCCGAGATTCCCTCATTTGAATCTCATTAAGAGGATTCTCCATTATGTTAAAGACGCCATCGATTTGGTTTGTTTTCTACCGAGAAAAACGAAATTTTGCCGAAAAAATCCCGAAATTTCATTTTGCAAATTTTTTTGGAGAGTCCTGACACATAGTTGATATTTGCGTAAATATTTTAGATAATTATGAAGTATGTGGAATTTTTAAAAATTCAAACATTGCTACTGTCCTGATAAAACACAGACCGACAATTTTGAACCGAATGCAAAATGGTTCAAACCACGTTATAAACATTTGAATTTTTTTTGCATGGTTATGATGTATATCTAATGCTCTCATAAAATTTCAGATGATGATCAAATTGTATGAATTGTTAAAAATTTGAACAGTACTACTGCCCTGTTAAAAGGCTTACCGGCAAACTTGAACAAAATGAAAAATTATCTAAATCATGTTAAAAACTTTTGAAAATTTTTGTGGATGGTCTTGATGTAACATTAATGTTGATTTAAAATGTTTAGATGATGATCATTCTCAAATAATATTTAAAAATTTAGACAGTGCTATGTCATGATAAAAGCATGATGATCAATACATAGGTTTGCTTTAGCAATAAAAAAAAGTTTAACATTTTTGAAAATTTAACAGAAGGGTGATAAGGAAGTTATCAATATCTCATAATGATTTTGAATTATGATCACAGTCCAGTGAATTTATAAAATTCTTACAAGGCACAGTACCATTTATGTTCATTTCTTTTTTATTTTTGAAATATAATATAACAAACGAAGTTCAATGCTTACATAGATTTGATTGACCAAATAAACATAGTTGAATTTTTTTGACAATTTATATAATGGTACTAAGGCAATTATTAACCTCAAAAAAATTTAGATCATAATCACACTCAGGAGAATTTATAAAATTCTAACAATGTAACTGTCCCAATTATGTTCATTCTGTTTTTGATTTTTTAAGGATAACAAATTAAGTTAAATTATTTTGAAATTTTTTATGTATGGTCCTAAGATACTAAAGATAGTACGATAAAATTTTCAACTCATTATGAAGCTTGTACAATTTTATACAAATATGACAATGTTTCTGTCAAAATTTTAAAATATCTCAAAAATTCGGTTTTTCAACAAATTTTCATAGGAGATGACTTCCCTAAAGGTTATTGGACCAAATCCAATCTTAAAAGTTTCAAAACCGGCCAAAAAACATGAAATTTTGCCGAGGGAAAAACGAAATTTCGGATTACTGTAGCAATTTCAAATTTTTTTAGTTTTTTTTTATCCGGCCGGTAGTTTAGATTTCGGGGTGGTCCGAAATCCGACATTTCGCCGAAATTCGTCGAGATTTGGAACCCTGCTTCAGACACGTCCTGCACTGATGACTTACTTCGAAGTTCGAACTGATTACTCATCTCTTAACCTTTTTTTTTACAAAAATTAGGCTCCTGTGCACTGCGGAAGAACTGGGTGGTGACACCTAACACTTTCTACGCCAAGGGAACGCGGGAGGCCCAGAAGCCATGTCGGGTAACCGCGGGAAGTGAGCGACGCGGGAGACGGTGTGGACCGCAGCATGAGCCAACTTCCCACACTCTGAAACCGCGGAAGGGCCAATTGCTACGCTCCGGAACCGCGGAAGGAGATGTTTTGCCTACAAGCGCACGAGGCTGGGTCACGCTTGGTACAGTACCTTCCATGTACTGTAGTGAGGAATAGTACACTGTAGCATCGCTCGAATTCGAAATAACTATTCGAAAATCGTCACAAACCGAAGGGTTAAGAAATTAAAAAATTTGAAAAAAATAAAAAAATCGAAAACCATTCGGTTTTCACCGAAAATCAACCGATCAATTGAATGTTCCTTGAAGCCGGTTTTTGAGTGGTTTACGTCGCATAATTTTTTATTTTTTAATTAAACCTGTTTATCGACCGATTTTTAAATATCAAACCGCAGCGGTAAAATCAAAAACTACCGTTTTCGTCGGTTTTTGAAACCTGCCCGGATTCCCACCGCTCCACTTCTAGGTGTTAGGAAACCCTGATGGCCCATTGAAGGCCCATGCTGGTCCCTTAAGTCTAAACCCTAGGTGAGCGCTATAAAAGGAGGAGGGGGTCCCCCCTATGTACAAGCAATCATTAGCAATAAAAGAATTCCGCTGTTGCTCTCCCTAAACATGTGTCTCTCTCTCTTTCTGTTCTCCAATTCAGATCTGTTCGGGAACCCCGGACTATTCGATAGCGAGGTTCCTTAACACGTTATCAGCACGAAGCTCTACCGGAGATCAGAATTGAAAAGATGTTTGGCATTGTGAATCGTGAGTTTGAAGAACTGGCCCCGCACGGTCAGAACTACCTCACTTGGGCATCGGACGTGAAGATCGTTCTTGGGGGCAAGAAGCTCCGCTCCGCGATTGGTCTAGGGTCCTCGCAGGACGCAAAACCTACCGCTGAGCAGAACGATCAAGCTCTACATTTTCTCAGGCACCACCTCTCAGCCACTCTAAAGAATGAATATATGGCTGAGGAGAGTGCACTTGAGCTTTGGACTGCACTTCAGAAGCGGTTTGAAAAGCTCAAGTACACCATCTTGCCCCAAGCACAGCAAGATTGGGTAAGCCTGAGGTTTGCAGACTTCAGAACAGTGGCCGAGTACAATTCTGCCTTGCACAGAATTTGTACCAATCTCTCTCTATGTGGCAAGAAGATCACTGATGAAGAGAAGATTGAGAAAACTCTCTCTACCTTCCACCCTAATGCTATTCAGAGTGCACGCAGCTATCGTTAGGACGCATACAAGGAGTATAGCGAACTGATTGATGTAATGCAAGTTGCGGAATCGCAAGACGATGTTCTACGCAAGAACTATGTCTCGCAACCACCTAGACGAGGCACTGGCACAGAAGTCAATGCCAATAGCTACAAGGTAAGAAAACCCACTCATAGAAAGAAGGGCAAGCAGGGTGGAAAAGAGAGGCCCCAGGCCAAAGGAAAGTCCAAAGCCCCTGTGAAGAGGGATGACAAAGAAAAGGCGCACGCCAAGCCGTATGGACAGCAGAACCAAACGTGCTTCAAGTGTGGCACTTGGGGACATTGGTCGAAGATATGTCAGGAATCCAAAGAAGTGATCAAAGCATATCAGGCTAAGAGAAAGGCAAAAGAAAACGCCCCATGAGGCTACACTTCGCCAACATCGGTGATGAGGATGTCATGGATGTAGATACCCCACTTGCCTCATCCTCACGTAATAGCCCGGACATCGATGTCGCAGCCATTATTATGGCAAATGAAGAGAAAACTTCACGATGACATAGAAGCGTAAATTAATGCATATTTTATGATTCTGCTTAATGCATTTTCTTTAGATTATGGTTGTTAGCATTTTCTTTGAATAATGAATTGTAAGCTCTAGAAGAGCATACTCCTTTCATGAATAAATACGCAATTTATTCTTTATTCCAGTATTCTTCAAATTTGCAAGCAATATTTGGATTATTTGCCTCTATCTGATTAGAATTATATTTCTTTTATCTAGAAATCGTGTAGCGCCCAAATAGAAGAGATATGCATTGTTGATAGTGGCACAACAAATACCATCTTAAGAGAGTCTAAATATTTCCCGTCGATCACGAAGAACGCTGGAAAGATTACTACGATCGCAGAAAGCGACTCATATGTAATCGACTCAGGAGGAGCTACAATTATATTGCCTATGGGTACAACTTTGGTAATAGAAGAAGCCCTTTTGTACCCGGAATCAACGCGCACTCTCTTAAGCTTTAAAGACATCCGCGCCAATGGTTTTCACGTAGAAACCAATGAAGAAAATGGCAAAGAATACTTGTGCATTGTGAAGCACGCGTATGTGGAAAATGGTATTAGAAAATGTCCTCATATGAATCAGGTTGTACTACACGAATATTCATGCACCAAGTGTATACTTCCTTAAAGACTGCTTTTAGAAGCTCGAGTTATTTTCTTTATGGCATGGTAGATTAGGCCATCCCGGTCTTAGAATGATGAGAAATATAGTGAACAACTCACAAGGTCATGGCATTAATGTTAAAAACTTCCCGAATCATGAAGATTTTGTGTGCCCTGCATGTGCCACCGGGAAATTAATAACTAGACCCTCTGTCATGAAAGTGCAAAGTGAAATCCTCGTATTCTGGAACGCATCCAGGGATATTTATGCGGTCCGATTCAGCCCGCTGTGGCCGCTTCGATACTTTATGGTGCTCATTGATGCTTCCTCGAAATGGTCGCATGTATGCTTATTATCAACAAGAAACCATGCTTTTGCAAAGCTGATCTCGCAGATCATAAGAATTAAGAATGCTTTCCCTGATCATCGCGTGAAGTCCATTAGAATGGACAATGCCGAGAATTTACTTCAAAGGCATTTGATGATTATTGCACAAAGCAACAGGGATAGCAGCTTGAGCACTGCACCGCACGCCCATACGCAGAATGGACTAGCAAAAGCACTAATAAAGAGGATTAAGTTCATTGCCGACCGCTTTTGCAGAGTTGTAACTTGCCCAACACTTGTTGGGGACACGCATCTCCGCACGCAGCAGCTCTTATCAATTTGCACCATCGCCTACAACATCCTTTCTCCTATGCAATTTGTGCACGGATCATCCCAAGATCTCCCATCTTAGAAAATTTGGGTGTATGGTATATGTACCTATACCACCCCTCAATGGATCGCAATGGGCCCTCTCCGCAAGTCCGGGATATACGTTGGTTATGAGAGTGCATCCATAATCGTATTTGGAACCCATGATCGAGACTTGCATACACCGATTCGTTGATTGCATCTTTGACGAGGATCGCTTCCGTCATTAGGGGAGGAAATCAACCTTTGGATGAAAAATGCCGGAAATCATATGGCATTCCACCGATCCCCGCACATGACCCCGCACTAATGAAGCAAATCAAGAAGTCCGAAGATAATTGATTTGCGAATTTAGCAAATGAACCGCCTGATCATTTTGTGATCTCAAGGGCGTGGTTAAGTCGCATGTACCCGCAAGGAATGCACCGAGAGGGTGGAAATACCAAAGAAAATAGAAGGTATCCTCAACCTGCTCAGAGGCCTCAAAGAAAAGAACAGAAATCTGGCTCCTCAAACCCAAAGTACCCGGAGACGTCTGGAGAAAACTGGGCGAGAGGACTTACCACAACCAATCACGAAAATGCCCCAAGGAAAGAAGGGGAGCCAATTGAGACCTAGCACTAGAAAGAAGCCAACAGGGAAGGCAATTCCTGACTTGAATCTTCCACTGAAGGAAGCCGTCGAAAATAATGTGTGCGCACACATAGGCGATGAAAAGCTAAAGGAACTTGCTCCTGCGATAGCGAATAGTAGCGAAGAGCAAGTAGAAGTGCATGAAGCATCCCATGAAGAAATGGCCATAAATTTTGTAATAACAGGAGAATCCCTGAATAGAGCAACAGCCAACATTGATGCATACTTTGCAAAGAAGATTGCCTCGATCATTGATCATGATCCCGAGCCTGCATCTCTCGCAGAGTGCAAGAAAAGGCTAGATTGGGAAGAATGGAAAAAGACAATCACTGCAGAGTTAGTCTCTCTGAACAAGAGAGAGGTGTTTGGACCCGTATGCCGCACACCTCCCCATATAAACCCCGTAGGTCACAAATGGGTCTTTGTTCGGAAGAGAAATGAAAACAACGAATTTGTAAGGTACAAAGCAAGGCTTGTAGCTCAAGGTTTCACTCAACGTCCTGGAGTTGATTACGAAGAAACCTATTCTCCGGTCATGGGTGGAATTACCTTTAGATATTTGATCCCAATGGCAGTCAACTTGAAGTTGAGAATGAAGCTAATGGATGTTGTCACAGCATATTTGTATGGAAACTTGGATTCGGAGATATACATGAAAGTACCGGAAGGAATTCCTATCCCGAACCAAGACGGAGCAAATAGAAACCTGCACAGTGTGAAATAGGAGAAATCACTATATGGGCTGAAGCAGTCAGGAAGAATGTGGTACAATCGCTTGAGTGACTTTCTCTGTAAGAAAGGCTATACAAACAGCGAAGATTGTCCATGTGTGTTTATACAGCGATCCTCGAATAGATTCTGTATATTCTCTGTCTATGTAGATGACTTGAACATCATTGGGACGGATGAAGAAATTGAAGAAGCATGCTCATACTTGAAGTCTGAGTTTGAAATGAAAGATTTGGGTAAAACCAAATTTTGTTTAGGCTTGCAGCTTGAACATGTCCAAGGAGGAATCTTGGTACATCAGTCAACCTACACGCAGAAAGTGTTGGAAAGATTTGGATTTGAAAAGGCATATCCTGCGAAGACTCTAATGGTCGGAAGGTCACTCCAAGCAGACCTAGACCCATACAGACGTAGAGAAGAGGGGGAGGAAGTCCTGGGAGCAGAATTCCCATATCTGAGTGCAGTTGGAGCGCTCATGTACCTTGCAAATAGCATCAGGCTGGACATTGCGTTCTCTGTGAATTTGCTAGCTCGATGCAAATCTGCGTAACCCACCAAAAGGCATTGGAAAGGGATCAAGGACATCTTCCGTTACCTCCAAAGAAGCAAAGACCTTGGTCTATTTTTCAGAAGAAACAATGAATTGAATTTGGTTGGCTACGCCGATGCTGGGTATTTATCAGACCCGCATACTGGCAAGTCCCAAACCGGCTATGTTTTCCTATGTGGAGGAACAAGCAATTTCTTGGAAGTCGTCTAAGCGCACTCTTGTCTCGACGTCGACAAACCACTCGGAAATCATTGCTTTGTATGAAGCATCTCGTGAATGTGCATGGCTTAGAAGAATGGTTCACCACATCCAGAAGTCATGTGGCTTGAATATCGAGCAAACTCCCACGATAATTTATGAAGATAATGCAGCTTGTGTTGCCCAAGCACAGATGGGTTATGTGAAGAGCAATCTCACGAAGCATATCAACCCCAAGTTCTTCTATGCTCATGAATTGCATAAGATGAACGAGATCAAGATATTGCATACTAAGTCATGTGAAAATCTTGCAGATTTGTTCACTAAATCACTCCCAGCATCTACCTTTGAAAGGTGCGTAAAAGGAATTGGGATGATGAGACTTAGAGAAGTGCAGATTTTAGGGGGAGATATTTCACATACTCCCACATGAATCTCGAGCATGAATTATGAACACCCAACATGAATCTCGAAGATTATCATTTGAAGTTGGGAGAATTGTACTCTTTTTCCTTAGCAAGTTTTTCATGAAGTTTTCTTGCATAAGGTTTTTAACGAGGCAATTCGTGCAAAATAGTAAGCGTATGCTATGTACTCTTTCTCCAAGTATTTTTCCCACTGGGTTTTTCTGGAGTTTTAATGAGGCATATGCATCTCGCGGCAAAGGGCCCAAGGGGGAGTGTTGGGAAACCCTGATGGCCCATTGAAGGCCCATGCTGGTCCCTTAAGCCTAAACCCTAGGTGAGCGCTATAAAAGGAGGAGGGGGTCCCCCCTATGTACAAGCAATCATTAGCAATAAAAGAATTCCGCTATTGCTCTCCCTAAACACGTGTCTCTCTCTCTTTCTGTTCTCCAATTCAGATCTGTTCGGGAACCCCGGACTATTCGATAGTGAGGTTCCTTAACACTAGGTACTACGTTTACCTCAATGACGCCTTGGTACATCACGTTCCAGGGCCAAAGCGGAATACAGGGCAGTTGCAAACGCTGTTGCCGAGTATTGTTGGTTGCGACAGCTACTCATGGAGCTCCATCATCCACTTCGATCAGCTACTGCGGTCTATTGCGACAACGTCACTCTGGTATATATGTCCTCTAATCTGGTCAGGTCTGCGTTCTTCATGACAAAGGGTCTACCGACTCAGTCGTTTGAGGAGTTGTGATCTAGTCTCAGAATTCACCCGCCTCACCGCTGCGACTGAGGGTGAGGGGGGTGTTAACGCATATCTTTTCGGTATATAGTGTGTTATTATATAAATTTTACAATGCATAACCGATTTGTTAGGTTAAAGATAAAATTAGATATTTCTAGCTATCGGTTAAAAAGAAAAAAGATAAGTTACAATTGAAATTATAGCTGCCGATATGGAGTTCAATATGGAGAGTCTTAGCCGATATCGGCTCAAAGAATAATTTATCTCTCAAAAGTTGTGGCCGATACACATTGTAGACCTTGAGTTGGAGAAGGATACGATCAGCCTAAGTGATATTGTTGATACCAAGATTTAACAGATGTAGCCGATTTAGAAAGATAAGGTTAAATATGAATAGTCTTAGCCGATATCGGCTTAGAGAGAAGTTAATTTTTTGGAAGTTGAGGCTAATATGAATCATGTGTTTGCAAGAATTGAAGGAGGATACGATCGGCCTAAGTGCCCAGAGCCAATCAATCAACTCGCATATACTTTTTATTTACTTTCTGTCAACTAGGAGTAGCTTTTGTTACTTAGAATCTTCTCTGTAATTCGATTTTGATCAATAAAGTTACGCATCGCCGATTGTTGGTCATCTTCAATTACACCAGTTATCCTAGGTTTGTTTCCATACCGATCTTGTTGCTCGTTGCCTTTTTCGAGAGAAAACATACCTTTACATATTATCTAATCGACTATAATAGTCGTTTAGATCCATCTAATTGATCGTACCATCTAATCGGCTAAGACGCTCATTTATCTTGGTTTAAGCCGATTATATTGGTTTGCACCTATTTATCTTGCCGATTGTAAGATCAAATCGTCTGGCACACCGCCACGAACCAACTTAAACCCGGTATTTGCATGTGTTCTCGCCAATCATTTCTTCATCATATTGTTCGGCGCCAACACCATGGTACTAGGATATTATGTTTTTTCTTTCCTTGTATTCGGTCTGTATATTTTGTTAGTCCGTACATTCCATGTATACCGAGTCCTTGATCCCTTTCTGTTGTAACTTTCCTCATTAGTTTCATCTGCCTTGGATGACGCTTCTGTACATGTAAGCATATATACCGACTAATGCAATCGACCCACGTGTGCCGCATTCTCTCCCTTCCTTGTTCTGTTTCACTTGCTCCCCGTATCTTGCTATATTTGTTCATAGCCTCGGATATCCGTTTCAATATAATTTGTTCATGGCGAAAAACTAGAGCATAGTTATTGTTGAGAAACCCTGAAAGCCCACCGAAGGTCCATGTGGTCCCTTATGCCGAAACCCTAGAGAGCGCTATAAAAGAAGGAGGGGGGTCCCCCCCTATGTACAGAATTCATTAGCAATAAAGAATTTCCGCTTTCGCTCTTCCTAAACACGTGTCTCTCTCTCTTTCTGTTCTCCACCTCAGATCTGTTCGGGAACCCCGGACTATTCGATAGCGAGATTCCTTAACACGTTATCAGCACGAAGCTCTACCGGAGATCAGGTTGAAAAGGTGAGAAAAGGTGGGATTAGCGCTTGAATCTAATCGCTCTTTTCTATGCATGCATCTATCCTACGTGGCACGGTTACACGGCGATCGCTCGAAGCTAGCCGAGACGAAACTACGCATACATGAAGCTACCGCTCATCATCCCGTAAAAGAAAAAAAGGAGGAAGACAAAGAATAGGCTTGGCTCCTCCTCGGCATGCGCCTCAAGACGCCGCCTCTGCAGCCAGCGCACGGCGGGCCATCGGTTTGAAGTCCGACCGCCGCCGGCGCGCCTCGGTCACCGTGCTCGGCCGCCCGAACCTCGCGGGCGCCGCTCGCCACCGTCGCTGACCCGCCTCACGCGCCGGACCTCGCCGCGACGCAGACGGCTCGCAATAACCGAACCCGCCGCGGCCGGCCGCCGCCGCCGCTCCTTTCGGCTCGGCTCGGCCGTGCGCTTATGGCCCGGCCACCGGCACCGCCACATCCGCGCTCGCCGGCGCGCGCCGACGCCGCGCCGCTGCCCTCGGCGCGCGCCGAAGCGATGTTTTGTTTTGCTCCGCTGGGCTCTCGGCTTGCCGCCTCGCCCGTCCGTCCGGCCGCGCCGCCGCCGCCCGCTCGCGAGGGCCGCCTCGCCTCCGTCCGACGCGCAGCGCGCCGCCGCCGCTCGCCAGCCGCCGCCCGCCCGCTCGCTCGCCTCGGCCTCCGTCCGCACGCGCGCCGCCGCCTCGGTCCGCACGAAGCGGCTCGGCCCGACGCCACCATCCGCGCTGCCGGCCGCCGGCTCGCAGCCGCCCGCACTTCGCCTCGGTTCGCGAAGCGCCGCGCCGCGCTTCAAGGCTCGCCGCCGCCACCGCAAGAAACAGCTCGCCCGACGCCACCATCCGCGCTGTCGGTCGCCGCACGCAGCCGCTCGCGCTGGGCGGCCCAGCAGCCTCCTCGCGCTCGGCGTCGCCGCCCGCCGCCTTCCTCAGTTCTCAGCAAGGCAGAAGAATGGCGGCTAGGGTTGGGAAACCCTAGCCGCCACTTTAATGGCTTGCGCGATTGGCTAAGGCCCAAAGGCTGCGAAAAGGAGACGGCCTGAGGACACTCGGTGGAAGAAAAGAAAAGAAAGAAAAAGAAGAAAGAAAAGAAAAATGCAGAAAAAAATTGCAAAATTTTTAAAAATTGCCGTAAAATCAAGAAGATTTATTTGGCTCTGCTTTTAATTTTTCTTGCTCTATTTCTCTGCTTTTTGAATTTTCTTTATGAATTTTGAATCCTTTGCTTTATTTTATATATTGCAATGCATATGGATTTATTTTCGCAATTTATGCTTTTGCAACCTTTTCTATGAGATTACACGCAGAATCTAAAACCGAATTTTGAAATCATGCGGATGTCCGCATTGTGAATCGTGAGTTTGAAGAACTGCCCTTGCACGGCCGTAACTACCTCACTTGGGCATCGGACGTAAAGATTGTTCTTGGGGCAAGAAGCTCCGTTCAGCGATTGGTCTAGGGTCCTCGCAGACGCAAAACCTCATCACGAAAGCGTAACGATCAAGCTACGCATTTTCTCGAGCACCACCTCTCACCACTCTAAAGAATGAATACATGGTCAAGAGAGTGCGCATGAGCTTTGGATTGCACTTGAGCGGTTCGAAAAGCTCAAGTACACCATCTTGCCCCAAGCACGGCAAGATTGGGTACGCCGAGGTTTGCGACTTCGATCATGGGTCGAGTACAATTACGCCTTGCACGAATTTGTACCAATCTCTCTATGTGGCAAGAAGATCACCGATGAAGAGAAGATTGAGAAAACTCTCTACCTTCCACCCTAATGCTATCCAGAGTGCACGCAGCTATCGCCGGACGCATACAAGGAGTATAGCGAATCGATTGATGTAATGCAAGTTGCGGAATCGCAAGACGATGTTCTACTGAAAGAACTATGTCTCGCACCACTGATGAGGCACCGCATCAAGTCAATGCCAATAGCTACAAGGTGAGAAAGCCCACTCATAGAAAGAAGGGCAAACAGGGTGGAAAAGAGAGACCCCAGGCCAAAGGAAAGTCCAAAGCCCCTGTGAAGAGGGATGACAAAGAAAAGACGCACGCCAAGCCGTATGGACAGCAGAACTAGACGTGCTTCAAGTGTGGCACTTGGGGACATTGGTCGAAGATATGTCGAGAATCCAAGGAAGCGATCAACGCATATCAGGCTAAGAAGAAGGCAAAGGAAAACGCCCCCGCAGAGGCACACTTCGCCAACATCGGTGAAGATGATGTCATGGATGTAGACACCCCACTTGCCTCATCCTCACAGAATAGCCTGGACATCGATGCTGCAGCCATGATTATGGCAAATGAAGAGAAAACATCTGCAGATGATATAGAAGCAGAAATCAATGCATATTTTACAGATTCTGTTTAATGCATTTCTTTTAGTTTTTGGTTGTTAGCATTTTCTTTGAATAAAGGATTGTAAGCTCTAGAAGAGCATACTTCTTTCATGAATAAATACGCAATTTATTCTTTATTCCAGTATTCTTCTTTTTTTTAATATTTGGATTGTTTTGCCTCTATCTGATTAGAATTATATTTCTTTTATCTAGAAATCGTGTAGCGCCCAAATGGAAGAGATATGCATTGTTGATAGTGGCACAACAAATACCATCTTAAGAGAGTCTAAGTATTTCCAATGATCACGAAGAACGCCGAAAGATTACTACGATCGCGAAGCGACTCATATGTAATCGGCTCGGAAGAGCCACTATTATATTGCCTATGGGTACAACTTTGGTAATTGAAGAAGCCCTTTGTACCTCGAATCAACTCGCACTCTCTTAAGCTTTAAAGACATCCGCGCCAATGGTTTTCACGTAGAAACCAATGAAGAAAATGGCAAAGAATACTTGTGCATTGTGAAGCACGCGGCATGTGGAAAAATGGTATTAGAAAAATGTCCTCATATGAATCTGGGTTGTACTACACGAATATTCATGCACCAAGTGTATACTTCCTTGAAGACTGCTTTTAGAAGCTCAATTATTTTCTTTATGGCATGGTAGATTAGGTCATCCCGGTCTTAGAATGATGAGAAATATAGTGAACAACTCACAAGGTCATGGCATTAACGTTAAGAATTTCCCGAATCATGAAGATTTTGTGTGCCTGCATGTGCCACCGGAAATTAATAACTAGACCCTCCGTCATGAAAGTGCAAAGTGAAATCCTGCATTCTGAACGCATCCAGGGGATATTTGCGGTCCGATTCAGCCCTCGCCGTGGCCGCTTCGATACTTTATGGTGCTCATCGATGCTTCCTCGAAATGGTCGCATGTATGCTTGTTGTCAACAAGAAACCATGCTTTTGCAAAGCCGATCTCGCAGATCATAAGAATTAAGAATGCTTTCCCGATCATCGCGTGAAGTCCATTAGAATGGACAATGCCGAGAATTTACTTCAAAGGCATTTGATGATTATTGCACAAAGAACAGGATAGCGATTGAGCACTCCATCGCACGCCCGTCCATACGCAGAATCGGACTAGCAAAAGCACTAATAAAGAGGATTAAGTTCATTGCCGACCGCTTTTGCAGAGTTGTAACTTGCCCAACACTTGTTGGGGACACGCATCTCGCACGCAGCAGCTCTTATCAATTTCGCACCGTCGACCTACAACATCCATTCTCCTATGCACTTGTGCACGGATCATCCCAAGATCTCCCATCTTAGAAAATTTGGGTGTATGGTATATGTACCTATACCACCCCTCGTGGATCGCAATGGGCCCTCTCCGCAAGTCTGGGATATACGTTGGTTATGAGAGTGCATCCATAATCGTATTTGGAACCCATGATCGAGACTTGCATACACCCGTTCATTGATTGCATCTTTGACGAGGATCGCTTCCGTCATTAGGGAGGAAATCAACCTTTGGATGAAAAATACCAGAAATCATATGGCATTCCACCGATCCCGCACATGACCCCGAACTAATGAAGCAAATCAAGAAGTCCGTAAGATAATTGATTTGCGAATTTAGCAAATGAACCGCTGATCATTTTTGTGATCCAAGGGCGTGGTTAAGTCGCATGTACCCGCAAGGAATGCACCGAGAGGGTGGAAATACCAAAGAAAATAGAAGGTATCCTCAACCTGCTCAGAGGCCTCAAAGGAAAAGAGCAGCAACTGCTCCTCAAACCCAAAGTACCCGAGACGTCCGAGAAAATCAAGCGAGAGGACTTACCACAACCAATCACGAAAATGCCCCAAGGAAAGAAGGGGAGCAGTTGAGACTGCACTGAAAGAAGCCAACAGAAAGGCAATTCCAGACTTGAATCTTCCACTGCAGAAGTCACGAAATAATGTGTGCGCACACAAAGGCGATGAAAGCTAAAGGAACTTGCTCTGCGATAGGGAAAAGCAGCGAAGAGCAAGTAGAAGTGCATGAAGCACTCCATGAAGAAATGGCCATAAACTTTGTAATAACAGAGAATCCTGAATAGAGCAACGACCAACGTTGATGCCTACTTGCAAAGAAGATTGCCTCGATCATTGATCATGATCCCGAGCCCGCATCTCTCGCAGAGTGCAAGAAAAGGCTAGATTGGGAAGAATGGAAAAGGCAATCATGCAGAGTTAGTCTCTCCAACAAGAGAGAGGTGTTTGGGCTCAGATGCCGCACACCTCCCCATGTAAACCCCGTAGGTCACAAATGGGTCTTTGTTCTAAGAGAAATGAAAACAACGAAGTTGTAAGGTACAAAGCAAGGCTTGTAGCTCAAGGTTTTACTCAACGTCCGGAGTTGATTATGAAGAAACCTATTCTCCGGTCATGGGAGGAATTACCTTTAGATATTTGATCTCAATGGCGACCAACTTGAAGTTGAGAATGAAGCTAATGGATGTTGTCACAAAGATACCAGATGAAAACTTGGATTCGAGATATACATGAAAGTACCTAAGGAATTCCTATCCCAACCAAGATGGAGCAAATAGAAACACATGCAATGTGAAATTGAGAAATCACTGTATGGGTGAAGCGATCAGAAGAATGTGGTACAATCGCTGAGTGACTTTCTCTGCAAGAAAGGCTACACAAACAAATAAGATTGTCCATGTGTGTTTATACAATGATCCCGAATGGATTCTATATAATCTCCGTCTATGTAGATGACTTGAACATCATTGGGACGGATGAAGAAATTGAAGAGGCATGCTCATACTTGAAGTCCGAGTTTGAAATGAAAGATTTGGGTAAAACCAAGTTTTGTTTAGGCTTGCGGCTTGAACATGTCCAAGGAGGAATCTTGGTACACCAATCAACCTACACGCAGTAAAGTGTTGGAAAGATTTAGCTTTGAAAAATCATATCCTGCAAAGACTCCAATGGTCGGAAGGTCACTCCAAGCAGACCTAGACCCATACAGACCCAGAGAAGAGGGGGAGGAAGTCCTGGGAGCAGAATTCCCATTTTTGAGTGCAATTGGAGCGCTCATGTACCTTGCAAATAGCACTAGACCGGACATCGCGTTCGCTGTGAATTTGCTAGCTCGTCTGATCAAAGGCGTAACCCACCAAAAGGCATTGGAAAGGGATCAAGGACATCTTCCGCTACCTCCAAGGAAGCAAAGACCTCGGTCTGTTCTTTAGAAGAAATAATGAATTGAATTTGGTTGGCTATGCTGATGCTGGGTACCTATCAGACCCGCATACTGGCAAGTCCCAAACCGGCTATGTTTTCCTATGTGGAGGAACAGCAATTTCTTGGAAGTCGTCTAAGCAGACTCTTGTCTCGACGTCGACAAACCACTCGGAAATCATTGCTTTGTATGAAGCATCGCGTGAATGTGCATGGCTCAGAAGAATGGTTCACCACATCCAGAAGTCATGTGGTTTGAACATTGAGCAAACTCCCACGATAATCTATGAAGATAATGCAGCTTGTGTTGCCCAAGCACAGATGGGTTATGTGAAGAGTAATCTCACGAAGCATATCAACCCCAAGTTCTTCTATGCTCACGAATTGCATAAGATGAACGAGATTAAGATATTGCATACTAAGTCATGTGAAAATCTTGCAGATTTGTTCACTAAATCACTCCCAGCATTTACCTTTGAAAGGTGCGTGAAAGGAATTGGGATGATGAGACTTAGAGAAGTGCAGATTTCAGGGGGAGATATTTCACATACTCCCACATGAAGCTCGAGCATGAATTATGAATACCCAACATGAATCTCGAAGATTAGCATTTGAAGTTGGGAGAATTGTACTCTTTTTCCTTAGCAAGTTTTTCATGAAGTTTTCTTGCATAAGGTTTTAACGAGGCAATTGTGCAACATAGTAAGCGTATGCTATGTACTCTTTCTCCAAGTATTTTCCCACTCGGGTTTTTCCGAGTTTTAATGAGGCATATGCATCTCATGCAAAGGGCCCAAGGGGAGTGTTGAGAAACCCCAAAGCCCACCAAGGCCCATGTGGTCCCTTATGCCAAACCCTAGAGAGCGCTATAAAGAAGGAGGGGGTCCCCTATGTACAGTAATTCATTAGCAATAAAGAATTTCCGCTTTCGCTCTCCCTAAACACGTGTCTCTCTCTCTTTCTGTTCTCCACCTCAGATCTGTTCGGGAACCCCGGACTATTCGATAGCGAGGTTCCTTAACAGTTATTACAATGTTCCACTCTCTACCCCTACGAAAATACTTTAAAAGAGATTAAATGATTAGTTCATATCATTTAATGGAGGTATGTATGGTCATTTCTCATTAACTATTTCTTAGATTAGTACTTACTTAGTATATGCATATAATACACCGTGAATAAATATTGTGAAATAGAGGGAGTAACTTTTTTTTCCATTTCAATAAAATGGAACAATGGATCAAGCTAGTCTTGATCCCCGTAATCAACAACAGAACTGTAAATTCAGTATCATGCCTACCGAACTCATTCCAGAAGCTTTTTAGTCTGTTTTCAACGTAAGAATTGTATAGAAAATGGAGAAAATTAATATATCCTCTGTTGGATATCCAACGAAATCCATTTGTTCCAAACGGGGCCTTTAAGAGTGTGTTTGGTTGGTGCGATAAGGTTGAATGGGATGAGATGATTATGTATTATTTGGTTCCATTGTTTTGGATGAATAGAATGGTTCAACATCTATATGGAATATTCTTTAAAATTGTATCCACCGTTCAGGATAGTATGGCTCTATTTAAACAACCAAACATATAAATATGTATTTTTTAACTATTTTGTACATGTACCACTTGGTACAAGTAACCAAACACACCCTAAGTTGTCAAGGCCTCAGGGGAAACCATCGCTGCATACTACCTATATTAAAGGTGGAGGGGTTCCAGCCTAAGGAGCCCCTCCGCCTCATCACTTCACACAAAAGCGCTTCGTATGTTTTGAAATTGCGTCTAGGTTCTTCTATCGATTCTTTTGCAAAAAGGCCCTTCGAAAATTCTGAATTTCATTTAGGTCCGTCCAAAAACATGTGTTTAAGTCCCCATCAGCTCTTTCGTAAAAGACCCTTTCGAAAAATCCAAAAATATGTTTATGTCCTGCGATTGCCTGTTTTGAAAAAAACTTATGATTCCGCAAGCTCGAGTCAAACTTCATCGTGTCCTTTTGCAAAAAAAAAAAAAGACTCACAGTTTCAAAACCTATATTAAAGGTGAGGGGTTCCGGCCTAGGGAGCCCCTCCACGTCATCACTTGGCACAAAAGCGCTCCGTAAGTTTTGAAATTGCGTTTAGGTTCTTCTACGGCTCTTTTGCAAAAAGGCACTTCGGAAATTCTAAATTTCATTTAGGTCCGTCCAAAAATTGCAAAAAAATGTGTTTTAAGTCCCCTACCCGCTCTTCCGCAAAAGACCCCTTCGAAAAGTCCAAAAATGCGTTTAGATCCTCCAACTGCCTTTTTTGAAGAAAAAAACAAGTGGTTCCATAAGTTCGAGTCAAGCTTCTCCTTGAGCCCCAAAAAAAAAACTCATGGTATCAGAAAATTTCATCTAGGCCTAGATCACGCCCTTTTGCAAAAAAAAGTCATCGAGATTTCGAAAAATGCGACTATCCTCAGGACGAAATTCGCCTCGCGCGATGTGCCGCACGGCTCTGCCTGGTCCGTAAAGCAAAGCCGAGGATTTCACTGGCCAATGCTTCAATCCACATGGTGTTACCCTCGCGAGGCGTAGCGCCGCGGTCCGCATGTAGTTTTTAATCATACCCCGACTCCATTTCGGTACAACTTACGCTACGCAATAACCTAGCAAGCCATACATATGAGCTGACATAACGTACGCATCAGGATCACGCTAGCGCAACAGGAAAGTTGGAGATCCGTTTAGATTTTTAAAGACACGGGACGCACCCAAATTAAATCGCCTGTCTTCTTGGAATAGAGATGGCACTATTCGTTTGGACCTTGCGATGTCAACACTTGTCGATCCGGAAGGTCGCTGTCCGGCTAGATGCGCGAGTAATGGCACGACCGGCCGCGCCGGCGAGTGGTTGTGGACGGTGCACGTAGGTAAGGCTAATCACCGTGCCGACGACGACGGTCCGGGAGCGCGCGGAGGCAAAACGGTGCTCTGCCTCGCCTTTGCCCCTTGTCGATCAGAAGGGAAACATCAACATCGCACGTTGATCAAGTAGAGTAGAGATTACCGCGTGAAAACTACACTGCCCGTGTTTGTTTAGTGCTTCTTGTAATGGAGAAAACGCAAGGAAGACAGATTGTTTAACTAGACGATTCAGGTTGCCAAATTTTGGATCTTGATCAGAGCATCTATTATATATCGAAAACTCTGACAGGTGATCTATCTATTATTATTATATATTAAAAGCTCATGACACGTGATTTGCGGAAATTATCTAAAAAAAGAAAAACAGCTGACATTTGATTAAGTGAACCCTAATTAAAGTTGAACTATAGTTCTCATGAGATGTTATTTAAAAAATAAAAATATACTAGAAATTTTCACGAAAAAGTAAAATATTTAGCCCTTCAATAGTAGAACCTAATTAATTAAACTATAACCCCTGAAAAAAATAATTAACTAAACTATAACGGCCAGGTCTTAGAGATATATTAGTTTGTAATCTCTACTATTTCTAATTAGGAGTTGGTGGCGGTCCATTCTCCTTTAGAGTGCCTGATTCGTTGGATCTGACGTGAACGCCTGAGATAGAAGAGGATTTAATCCGATAGTCCCACCGCTTCCTCTGATCTTCTCACACGCTCACGCAACCTGAACCACTCTAGTCATAATGTCTTTCATCTCAAATCATTTTAACCCCGCAACACCTCTCCCTCCCTCGATCCGGCTCGCTCAGCTCTCCCTCTCAAATCTGTTCAGAGGAACAAGCATTTCCTACTATTGAAATATAACTAAAGTTTGTACTCTTTGCAAATATTTTTTTTGTCACAAATTGAGTTTCTGTTGCAACGCATGAGCACATGACTAATTTGAAAACAAAAGCGAAGATAAATAAAGTGTGACAGGCAGAAAAGAGAACTCCCCTACTCGTGCATGAGTTGGAGAGCTTGCCTTTTAGCCACGTGAGTCCCATTTGATTTTCTTTTTTACCTTTCTTATTTTTTTAATTATGTGTTCTATGTTTTTTTATACGGATTGGTCAGACAAATTATAGCAAAGTATCTGAAAGTATGAACAATTTAAGTGTCATGGGTTGAGATTGAAGGTATTTCCTTTTTCTTTGAGGGTCATAACTTCCGAAGTTATCAAGCTATTGAAATTTTTTTTGTAGAATTTCCCTTGTGATTTTTTTGCGGCAAATACAGCAAATCCTAGGATTGTACAATACATACAACTCTATTTTCAAATATAAATCCATGTATTGTAGCACTTGGACGTACTTACACGTGGAATTTTATCTGCGGATCTAACGTAAGTACTAAGATGGGAGGGTACGCAAAGGGACATAACAAGAAAACATGCAGACTAGCAATGCATACAATATAGCTGATGAAACTATGAGGCATGTGTGTACATCGATCATAAAGAGCATGTCACATAGACTGGTTCATAATATTGATATCCCGATAATCGATTATATCGAGATTTTTGAAAATAAAAAAAATCGGTCGAAAATCGAAAGGTTTCGAAATCAAACTTTTTGATGAAAAATTAAAAAAATCGATTTTCACCGATAATCGCTCGATATTCCTCGATAATCGACCTGGCCGATTTTGTGAACTTGTGTTCTTCAGCGGTCGATTTTGTGAGCGATTTTCATTCGATATTCATTGAAAATCGAGCGACATTCAGCGATTATCACGATATTTACGTCACACAATTTTTTTGAATTTTTTAATTTAACCGGTTTATTGATCGGTACTATATACCGTACCGGCTCAATATGATCGATAAACACGATATTCGAGCGACTATCAACGATATTGCGAACCTGATATAGGGTTATAACCAATATCAGTTTGCATCTAGGCACATCCTACGATCGTATAATATTTGAATAAAAATTATGCTGCCCGACTCCAACAGTGCAAGTCCGATGGTGAAGATACTGATTTAGGCTATCAAACTAATCAATTGGAGATGGTTCAAAAAGTTTTTTGGCGAGTTGGCAGTGATGCATGAGAAGGATGTTCAAAAGCCATGCGATTTGCTTCTCTGTAAGAAACCAATGAAGTAATCACGAAATGATACCGAAGAAAGCATGACTCAAATTGGATCAGCTCCACCATATGCATATTAGCATCTTGAAGCTGAGTCCACGAAGAATTCCGATTGTCTCTACATGAGCTCGCTGCATAAAAGAAGCCGTGCCATGAGATACAATCGAAAGCAAGCACTCGTAGACTACGGCTCTCATGTTCAGATTACGAGCTAGCGGTTGCATTAAAATCTAAGTATTTTTAAATAATATATTTATAAAGAATAATAAAAAAACTTGAACTAACATAAAATATTAAAAAAGAGATTATTTGTTATAAAGTAAAAAAACGATTGTACTTTGTCCCTCAAACAACGTGCCTATACATAATCCATTGTCAAGTAAAAAAAATCTGAATAAAATACTGTTGGCGCCAAAAACATGAAGATGGGTCTATCGGCCATAACACATCGGACGAACACCGGGTTCTTAGGTTCGAGGCGTGTCAACCGATTTGATTCTGCAATCGGTAAGATAAATATATAATACGCTCAAAGCCGATCTAGCGAAACAATCGGCAAATATCTAACCAGCTAGAAAGCCGATCAAATCTAAGGTAAAGATAAGTCTAATTAGCCGATTAGGACTAATTAGATTATAAGAGGTAGATCTTTTCCGAAAAAAATGATGCACAACAAAATCGAAGAAAATCAAACCTGATTGACGTAATCGAAAGTGATCAACAATTGGCAATACTCAACTTTATTGATCAAATCAGATTACAAGGAAGAATCTAAATTAGAGAGGCTAATCCTAGTTGACAGAAACTAAATAAAAGTGATGCGAGTTGTTTGTTTGATTGTGTTGTGTTTGTCACTTGCCCTTGACCAATTTTTATAGCTGTTGGCCGATCGTATCCTCTTCCAATACGCTGTCTACCATGATCCGTATCGGCCTTAATCCGGACAGTACTATCCTTGTTTGGAACAACTCTGGTTACAATTCTATTATCTTTTATCCAATATCGGCTGTAATACCATTTTAACCTTTCTTTCCTTATCTGATATCTACCAAAATAACCAATACTTAGCCTGACGATTTAGTCCACACCTTACCAAATTCTAGTGCAAACATATGCCCCCCATTTTTGGGAGATACATGCTATCTTCCAAAAATCTTGTCCATCATCTTCTGTCATCATTGGCTTGACGTAATTTTCGTTAGTAACCGCTCCATTTATGGCCTTGTAAAATCTTGAAATGCGCATCTCGGCCTCAAAAATCTTCCCGCCGTTTCACCTTTTTAACCCCCCTATAAATATGAGGTCCCCACGCTGTCATTTTCACGCACACGAGCTCTCAGAACCTCTGCTATCGGCTTCAAGTTCATTCTCAGTTGACAAGCCTCCTAGTGTTTACAACTCATCAGCTCTCAGTCGATCAATCCATCTATTCCTTAGATCAGTTGAATGGATCCTCATCAGGTACTCATCTCGAACCCTAATAGTGATGACCAATACTACTTAGGGCCGTTAGGACATACTGACCCGACAGTCGTTATAGAGCAAGAGTTATCTCGTCTCCCCCTATCGGCTCCAGAATATAATATAGAGGGGTGGAGCAAAAGCTTTAGGGCCTAGCCGACAACACTCAAAGGCTGGAAAAACTGGTACAATCGGGTAGCGCCCAAAAAGGTAAGTGTGGGAGAGAATAGGGATAACTGAGTGCCTTCCTTTGTCTCTAGCTGACCCAGAAGTCAATGAGCCCTTGGTGGCCACGACCTGTTATTTCTGGTCGGATACATTTAACGCGTTTATGTTTAGGACCGATCCGATTGGCCCGACACTATTAGACGTGGCATACTCTGCTGCTTAAGGGCGGACGGGGACCAACCATCATCTTTCAACGCCAAGCCCACACACAAGCTGGTTCAATCAAAAGGAGAAGGCTGGAACAAGTACATAAGTAATAACCAAGGGGTCGGCCCAGTATCAGATAAGGAGCATATCGCCTTCCTCAACATGTGGCTAGACCATTTTTTGTTTTGTGGGGCGTCACTTAGGCTGACACAAGTTTATCAAGTCATTGTGGAGCAGCTAGTTGCGGGCCGTTAGCTGGCATTAGGAAAGCTCTTCTTAGGAGCTGTCTTCCAGATGATGCATGCCATCCGCAGTCATCTTTTCACCGGATTGGGCCAATACTCAGTCAAAAATGTCGGCGGCCCTTTGTGGTTCATTCAGGTCTTGTTGTATTGCGTGTTTAGCCGACCTTTCAGCATTGACTCAGCCGAAATCTCTCCATACCCTTTAGAGGGAACCCCAAAAGGCCAAGAGCCAGGTTTTAAGGATAGCCGATTCTTCGGCAAAAAATTCATACTTTGTTCTTGCAAGCAGCCAAGACTCACTCCCATTGGAGCAAGAAAGTATTTGGCCTTTTTTTCAACTTGATCAAACAGAATTTAGCCAGAACGACTTCTTCAGCTACACAGAAGCCGATAGTCATCCTTGGCCATCATTCCTTCAGTTGGCAGCTGACAGCGATGAGATGTCCTTAGAGACACTGAACATGTACAAGATTTTTATATCGCACAATGTACTCTCTGCCGGCTTACACATAAGAAACCAGACATACCAACCTTCATACAAGTTATACCATCCATCAGTGTATGCCTGACAATTAGGATTTGGTCAAATGTTCCCTAGTCTTCAACTACTTAATCAGATCAAACCAAGAGAACGGCTCTGCCGTCTGTCTAGTTCCAGTATTGTTCTTCACATGGCCGATGATCTTCTACTGCAAAGCCTGCCAAACTTCAATCTGCAGACTCGAAGAGCAAGTAACTACTCCAACTGGTGGTCGGCTATATGGGCGGCTTTATTCCCAACAGAGCGCACCATATCAGCTGTGGTAACCGAGTTCTTCCCAGATCTGCTGTCTGCTGAATCGACATCGACTAACATCGCTAGTTGTGGTTCAAGGTCTAGCAGTAGCGCTAGCTCTTCAGGCTATACTAACACAAGTATAGTGAATATTACCGACGAGGTATTGGCTACATTAGATTTGTACCTTAGCAATTAATTTTCCAATATTCCTGAATGCTTCACTAATCGGCCTTTTCTCAATCCTGCGACTAAGGCGACAGGGAATAAACCAGTCGACTCGTCAGGCGTTGGCCAATCGAGCAAATGGCCTCGCCCCACCGCAATAGTCCTAGCCGAATACTCGTCGGGTGCACTAGGCGTTCAAGCTCCCTCACTTTTCGATCTTGTAAAACAACAACCAAGTATGTATACATCGGCTTGCAATCCAATTCCTTCTTGATTCATTATATATACCGATTCTCATAACTCATTCTTCTAACAGAAAAGAAGCGTATGCTGTCAAAGAAGGCCGTCACTTCCAGGGGGCCACCTCCTGCTAAGGAGGGATCCACCGATCACTCCCCCTACGGGTCCTTTTTCGATAGGGTAAGAAATCGCAACAATCAATTTTCTTACTATCGGCTATACCTTACAATATTGTTTTCCTGCAGCCCATACTCTCTTCTGCAATGCAAGTTGCTAACATCTTAGCCGACTTGCCAGCGGCTGAAACAGAGCTTCATCCTCCAACCTCGCAGCCGACACCCCCTGCACTTACTACTTCTACCCCAAAGATGTCCAACCCGATCGATTTGCTGGGTTTCACATTGTGAGATCTCGACAATAATGAGGTGATCGCAACAGATGATTACCCAGTCAACATCCGTCGAATCCTTGACGTTTTTGCGGGTGCCTCTGCAGCGCTCACATCGGCTCCTGGGATGCAGGAGAGGTTGAACAGATTGTTTGACCTAGTCATGTCTCTATCAGCTAAGCTTTTGGAGAACACCCAGCCGCTGCTTGATGCCATGGCCGCAGTAGAAGCCGACCTCCCCCTGGAGACCATGGCAGTGCTTCTAAATGTTTGCCACTTGGATGATAAGAAGGCAGAGGTCGCCGTGGCCAAGTCATGGATCGCCAAGAGAGAGCACCAAGAAGCCGATCAGAAGCTTCTGGATGAAATAGTGGCTGATACCAAGGACAAAAAACACAAGTTCGACACTGAAACCCAAGCCCTTAAGACCACCAAGTGGCGACCTTGAAGCTGGAGACCACTAAAAAGTTTCTTGAGGTCGAGTTGAACAAGGTCACCCAGCAGCTGTCAGAAGGCCAAAACCGATTTGAAGAATCGACTTCCTCTATCAAAGTGCAGAAGCTCGAACTTGCCTTAGCCATGGCTAGAGTCAAAAAGCAATCGATCAGAGTCGTCCCTGTCCCTGGAAGTGCGAAAGAAGACAACAAGATCATCAATGAGGTGCATGAGACGATTGCAAAGGCTGCGGTGGCTCTGTCAGCTCTCGGCGCTAGACTTCATGACTCTGGGATATAGTCAGCTTCTTTTGATTGGCTTGTAATGGGGATTGTCAAAACACTGAATTTCTGTAATGTGGTAGGTTGGCAAACAATTCTTTGAAATGCTTTTTAAGTATTTATAATTGTAATCGGCTATTTAACCGATTTTCTTTTATTTTTTATTTATAATTGTAAGCAGGAGCAGCAACAATAGCAATTGGTGCATCCTGAGGGATCTTGGCCTAAGTTATCAGTTGCCACAGAGGAGGAGGGAGATAAGCTTTTGTAGAGGGTAGATCGGCCAGAATGTCGGTGATGGATGCAGGTGAGGAAAGTGAGCGCTGCAAAGGATATCAAAGACATATGTCAGTCAATTCATTCAATTGAAATTAAAAATGGCTTAAAAGGTACTTTACCTGGCCTGTGCCCGAAGCACGCGGAGAGCTTTCACCTGACTACTCTTGGGGTTTTTGGCCCTTGGAAGCCAAGACCTTTATATTTGGTCGGCCACATTTTTTCTGTGTGGAGAAATCGGGTACATATGTTAGTTTATACCAAGATAAGGAAAATATGAAGTATAGCCGATGCTTGAATTGAAGGACCGAGATGGCGATTAGAGGGGCAGTGAATGATCCCAAATAAAAAAATTTCCCACTCAAAATGATCCAACCAACCCCACAAACAAATCAATCAAAAGGAGCAAATGAGAAGAGCAAACTGTTCTGTAAGGGTGGTGCTACCGCTGGAAGGCTGGTAGTACCGTGCTAGGGGCGGTAGCACCGAGCTCAAGAACAGCTGAAGGACCAGCACGAACTTCAAAAGCAAATTTTGAAGGATCTTTTTATTGGCTGGACAAAAACTCACGAAACTTGATAGATGTACTCCTAAGGATGTCAGAAACTTATTCCAACCTTCAATCGCAAGAATTGACGTCAAAGTTTCGACCTTTTTCACTTTGAAGGAAGAACACATCAAGTTTGAGCAAAACTCAAGAACTTGATCTTGAACTTACTTGTGAGGTTTTGATGATCAAGATGATCTTGGATAACCTCTCATACATCACAGCAAGCAAGAACAAAAGTCAAAAACCCCACAAATGCGATCTATAAGAATGATTCACTCAAGAACACAAGATTTGTTTCTTGCAAGAAAATACATGGATTGCTTAGATGATTGAGGTAAAATTGGAAGAAGATTCATGCATCAATCAGCATCCTTGGCACAAGAATCAAAAGCATGTAGAAGGAGAGGAGGCAAATCCTAAAGCATGTAGAAGGAGGGGAGGCAAATCCAAATTATATGAATGTAAATTGCAAGAATGTAAGTGCGGAATTTAAATGCTAAATTTAAATGTGTAAAGTAAATTCAAGCATAAGAGAAAATAATTTGTATTTCTAGAAGGGAGGTTTACAAAGCCTCACAACAAGGTGGGCAAAAGCTCAAAGGAGTCATAGGAATGACTCCCACACACAGCCATGCATGGGCTAACCCTAAACCCAACAAGCATACCGAGTTTTTTGCACGCTTTTCAAAGCAAACTACTAGACCCGCTATCCTCTCAACTAGACTGCGATCCGACGGCTCTCATTGATCCAAGCAGCTTCTAGCTAGCATCTCATCCGTTCCTTGTCTTCTTGGCTTGCATCGACTCCATCTTCGATAATCTTTCGGTGATCCTCGACCGTCTATAACTTCAACGCTCCTCGCCTAGTACCGGTCATCCTCCGCCTCACCATGATCAAAACCCGACGTCCTGCAATTATAAAAAATAAGGAATACCTATCACATAGCAATGTCCAAAAATATATGCAATTAAACTACTAAAATCAAAATTTTTGGATCATTTACGCTCATCAGGGCCGGTACTACCGCCCCCTGACCAGTAGCACTGCCCTTCCACTCAAACAGCAGAACATCCTCTCTGGAATTTTCACACCGGTCATTTAGGCCGGTGCTACCGCTCGGCAGGTAGCACCGGGCTGCCATGGCCGGTAGCACCTGTTTGCCTGATCCCCTAAAAACATCCTCTCGGGGTTTTCCACACTGCTCTGGGGTACGGTGCTACCGCTCGATCGGTAGCACCGTGCTACCATGGCCGCTAGCACCGGGAAAAATAGATAGAGCTCAAATTGCTTCAAATTAAAAATTCAATTCATATTAAACTCAAACCAGAGCATACCAAACTCAAATTTAGTCAAATACTCATCACAAACATGGGTAGACATCTACATAGTCTTTCAGCTTGTAGACTTATTAGGTTGTTTGTCAAAGTTAGAGATGGAGGGGTGTAACGACCCCCATTTTCGCAAACTTGCAAAAATAGAAATCTAATGTGCATTCCGTACTAGTCCCATGATCAGTAGCTAGTACGCACATACACACCAATTGGAATCACAACCATACAACAAATATTATTAAGCGGAAGCTATTACATAAAGAAAACTCTTACAACTCAGAGATATAGCAGCTAAAGAAGCAAGGCCTTGTAGTGTGCCCATCCAACACCCGCAGGCAACTGACAAGGCATAATCCCTAGAAAGATCATGACGAAGAAAAACCCGCAACCTGCGACGGAAGAAACCTTCGAAGCTTCGCTAACTTATCCACCTAAAAACCACATATAAGCAAGGGTGAGTACTTTCGTACTCCGCAAGACTTGAGCAAAGCCTATAATATATGCAGGCCATTCCAAAGGAGGCTACTACAGTTAATCTGCATAAAGCAGAATTGACATTGTAAAACAAGTTATTTGCAAACGGAATTTATAAAAGCATAATTGACTGATATGAAATAAGTAAAGCATAAGTAATATTCACAACCCATCGTGAATATCGAATAATCCAGAAATGGAATCCATCAATGTCGATCCTTTGACATGAAAACAAAAGCTGCTAAACAAGTTCCAATCCACAACCCATTTTAGAAAATTAAACATTTAACTAGTGCAAGTTCACCAAGTTTCCCATGACCGAGGGGACGGCTAATCGATTAGATTTACACTCTGCAGAGGTGTACAACTTTACCCACAAGTCATGACCTTTTCTTTTTGCCGCATTTTTCACGCACCTTTGGAGTGTGGCCAGAATATTCATGACGAAAACCTTTACATTATCTAATTTAACTTTGCACCAAAGACCGGACGATAAAACACACGCTATCTTTGGAAGAACTCGAGCATAGGAATGTTGGAACTTCCCATAGACGTGGCGTAATCGTTATATTGGTAAGTGTTGTTCCCGGACACCTCGGTGTGGGCACCTCAGAGACAAACCCGAAAGGAAAGCCCGTACTACTTCAGCCTACCAATGTGCAAAGTTAAACTAGATAACTTAATTGGTTTAAGGAAGCCCCATAACAACTCTTGTGGTTGTACGGATTATCTTGGATTATACAACACTGAGTTCGGTCCTTAATGTGACACGGACGATACTCCACCCTACACTACGTGCAAATCCCTCTGCACCTCCGACTATTGCCAATAATCGCCGCATCAAAACCATAGATTTATTTTGGGTTTTTAATCAAAATACCCATAACCAATGGCTACAATTACAACATTTTTCATTTCTTAAGAAACAAATTTTGATCTGATCGTCATCCTCATTTGTACTAAAAGCATGGCTAAGCATGGATAAATTGTAATCGCATATACCCATGGCGACATTAAGTAATTGTCTAAGCTTAATCTATGGTTATCAAGGTTCACATTTTCATACTTATCAAGGAAGTTTCATGAGACAATAGGTATAACTACCAGTACCACAAAATAGCGAATTTACAGAAAATAAACATATGCATGAAACATTTTAATAAACAATGCAAATTAAATTCTGGGATCAAGATGGTCAAAGGAGGGTGCTTGCCTTGCTTATATATCGCTTACGACGAAGACGCGATCGCAGCTGACGGAGGAAGGGACGTCGGATTCTACACGTCGATTGATCGGAAAATATAGCAAAAAAATAAACTTCAATAAGGGCAAAAAGAAAACAGACAGAAACTCAAATAAAGATTCATTACAGAAAACAAGAACGCTTTAGAGTTTGAATTATTTAAGTAATTACTTTATTCTTAAACTTGATGGCTTTATGACAAACAAAACAGGGTTTCTTTTAAAGATTACCTAACCTTGAATTACGAATTCAAGAGGCTAAAATTATGAATTTTAGTATTTGCGATTTCGAATTATAGATGCTAAAGTTATTTAGATTAGAAGAATTAAAACACTAGTTAAGGTTACGCTAATAGCACTTAGCCTTAAGTGATTTGCATACGAGGGGTTTTAAATAAGTTATAATTAATAAGCTAGCTAATTAGATTTATTTATGGGTTTTGAGAAGGTTCTGGTGATACAAATATATTAATTATAAATTCCTTATTACAAGGTTCACTTATTCCGATTACAGTAAAGTTCACTAACCCTAAACCCTAAGGGTTATTCGACTGTTAAAGTTTTTATGCAAAACATAATGAAATAAGGTTATTTCTTTGGAATTAGATAGCATATACTTTGAAGAACATATCTAGGCTGATTTCATACATTTTGGTGTTTAGACGAGACACTATTTTCTTAGTTGAAAATGCTTATGACAATCATACTTTTTAAGGGTATTCAACTAGCAAGATTTAATTGAAACGAAAGTTGTAAATGAAATATTTTTCCAGAATATGGTAGACCATATCCTAAATATAATTTCTAAACTAATTTCCATAGTTTTTGCATTTAGACGAGAGATTCTACAGGTTGACGAAAAAACTTGAGTGCTCAATTAACTACTCGCTAAGGATTTAGTTTTTGATATAAGATTGTGACTACACCGACTAGGATAATCTACTCATTTTTCAGGCATTAATAGGGTATGACTCTAATAGCATTTTAAAATTGGTTCCGTGATATCTGGCTTCTATCCGAAGTGTTTTTCCTATAAACGATCATTAGGGTCTAACATTATTTTATTTCATCCTTACACAAACATAAGGTATTATTGAATAAACAGCAAGAGTACTATTTTTTGAGGTTATAAGATTTGGTTTCATCAGATTTATAGTTTATTTGTGGAAGTTATGACTATTCAATTTATGCAAGTATTAACACTTTGACTATTAAACATTTACTGTTTTATATAGTAAACTTTAAATATCATTTTATATCTGAGATCCTTGCAATTCCAGGGGTATAATAAAACTGGTTTAGCGATTATTTGAATTCATTTGACCCATATTCTAACTATTCAACTTTCTATACATATATATATGCATTTTATGTTTAAGTTATTTCATACTTTTCAAGATAATTCAAATCAGGTTCATTTATTAAATATTTTGGAAAACTCAGGTATTCTACTGCCATGCTAATATTTAGAAATCAATTTTACTTATTCCATATTTCTTTTACTCAAGTTATGTATATTTGAATTTCTAGTGCATTGAATACAATCTTTAATTGAAAACAGTTCAAACAATAATGAAATTTAAATATTTTTATATATTTGAACTCCTGGAAGCATGAGTATTTCACTAAAATTGGTTCCATTCCATTCCAAGTTTGTTTACAACTTTTTAATATGTAGCACTTCTTTAAGCCTCTTCTTTAAATTTGAGTTTCAAATTTATCCAGTGAACATTTTAAAATGTTATTGAATATTATGAAATAAATAGATTTTGTATGAATTTATAATTTTGTTTCATTCAATTTGAACCAAGGATTCAAAAGTTATTGTCGTTTGAATTGGCTCGGTTTTGGAAAAAGAATTGAAATTCAGAAATACGCTTTCATGGAAGAGAAGACGCCTTTTACCAAATGAACTGAGGACATTTTGACCGGTATCGATGACAGGTCCCACTCACAGCAGCGACACGAAGCGAGGGCACGGCTAGGGCTCGTCGGCGACAGCGCCCGTGCGGATTCCAATGAAGGAAGGGCATGGCTAGCACCAGAGGGGCATGGCGCATCCGGGGGTGGTATCGATCACCGGCGGGGACGGTCGGAGTAGGCTGCCACCGGCGGCATGCGGCGGAGGGAGGTGCGGTTCGCCGGGGAAGAAATGGGAGCTAGCTCCGGCCGAATGGGTAGAGGTTTAAGCATCAGTGATGACAGGGCACTCCATTTTGCCGGTTGGTTGGGTCGATGCTTGGCCGAGGAGCTCTACCACCGTGCGCCGGAGTTGGAGAAGAAGGGCGAAGGGTGCGGCGGTCGGTCGGTGAAGAAGAGCTAAATTTTTGCTATTGTATAGGTTCACGGATGCTGTTAGATGCTCCAGATGGAAGGAATTGGCATGGGTTGCACTGAATCAACTCAATTTGGTGTTCTCCCTCATTCGGGTTCTCAGCAAAAATGGTGAAGAATCGAGTGTTTAGTTTAGGCGTTTGGTTCTGGGAGAAGATGGAGAAACGGGGGCCTCAGTGCGACGCTACATGAGTATTTATAGGCACGAGAAGTTTGCTCTCCAGAGTTTGAACGCAAGGTTAAATGGCGGCGGATTTTGGCGCCCTCTGTGATGTGGCGCACGCACTCTTGCCGGCAAGAAATGACATGAAATGGCCAAGGCATGGCGCACAGCTTCCAAGGTTCAACGTGGAAGCGACAACCGGCTCAGGGTGGCGCGAATTGCGCTAAGACGCTGCGGCGGTGGAGTCTCGGGTGTGAGAGGGCTCGGGAGTTCGCGAGAAAGAAAGGAGGAGAAGAGAGGAGGCTGTGAAGCCAGGGGCTGACGAGTGGGGCCGGGGCCACAGGGCAGTGAGAGCGAGCCTTTTTCCGTTACTCAGCCAGCGAACCGTTACGGCGAGGGGATGGCCCACACGTCGGTGAGTGGAGGTGAGTCAAAGCGATAACTTCCAGTCGGACAGCTCCATGTGAGCATTGAAATTGCTATCAAATCACCGTAAAATTTTGTGAAACTTTTTGACCGACCTCTACTGGTAGTTTATAATTCCCAGTAAAAATTTTGGACTAACATATCTTACAATGAATTAATTAAAATTCTGACACTGTGGACTTGTACAGGATTTGTATTTCGGTATCTTATTTATTTAGGGGTGTAAATCATATTAATTATTTTCCAAACTTTTTATAGGTATTCATTTTGTCTTAAGGATATCT
Source organism: Otatea glauca (assembly GCA_036346275.1). Classification (NCBI taxonomy): domain Eukaryota; kingdom Viridiplantae; phylum Streptophyta; class Magnoliopsida; order Poales; family Poaceae; genus Otatea; species Otatea glauca. The sequence goes on from CM070722.1 coordinate 33,257,038, forward strand.
CCATAAAAATTTAAATTCAAAATATTTGGTTTTTATTTTATAAATATTCTGACATTGCAAATTCCAAAATTTTAAAGCCTCTGTTTTGGAATTTTTATAAGGTCTTAATGGCGTGATAAAATCCTGAAATTTTTACCAGAGATAAATTATACTATGAGGGTATTATGGTAATTTTTCCAGCTGCAGATAATCTTCAAATTTTGTTCATTAATTCTGGCTTGTACTGTTTCTAGTCAAAAGAGGTGTCATAAATTTTATTTACCCATTTTTCTGTGCATAAAATTTTTACCTATTGATTTTAATGACTTACCAGCATGGTTAAGGTTCCATGGTAATTTTTTAAAATTTTTAATTTTACCATTTTATCTTGTTACCATTATCCATTCCTTAATTCCATTTCTTTACTTTTTCATTCAATATCAAAATCCAGGGAAAATCCAAATAAATTCCAATAATGTCAGGAAAAATTAGAAATAAATATATCCAAATTCAAAATATGAATTTTTTTATATTATTACATTTTTCGGGATGTTACAAGGGGATTGGATACCTAGGTTACCCGACGAATAACCCGCCAAAGCTGATCCAACGGGGCGTGGCCTTTTGCTTGGTTGACCAACACCTGGATGACTCAACAGGTTTCTTCCCTACCAACTTGGCCTGCAAAATAAAAGAAAAGCCGATTAGTGAAGTTCAAGAATATTTGAGTATTAAACAAGAGTCTAGTTTAGTTGATACCTCACCGATAATATTAACAACACTCATGTTAGTATAGCCCGATGACTAGCATCACTACTTGAACTCGAGCCGTTATTAGCAGAGTTAGTTATCGTTAAATTTTGCAGGTAGATTCAGAAAGAATTCGGCAACCACTGTCGATACAATATGCTCCATTGGATATAAACTGTACAAATAGCTAACCACCAAGTGGTGAAGCTGCCTGCCCTCCGTGTATGCAAGACAAAATACGGCAGATATTGAACTTGAATATCATCGACCATGTGCAGAGCAATAGTGGCTGCTGATGCGCAACAGATACGATCACTTGGCCGAAGCTGATCAAATAATTGAAAGCTTGGGGAACTTGTCCAAAAGTCAGTTGTCTTAAGTAAACAGATGGGTGATACAGCTCATAAGACGGCTGGTAGGTTCGATTCTTTGAGTGTAAGCCGATAGACAGTACATATGGTGAAATAAAAATTTTATACAAATTGAGAGTTTCTTCGAGCATATCATTACTGTCGGATGGAAGGTGAAGAAAGGAAGGACATGGTTAGTTATTGGCTTCTCTATAGCTAAAAAAATCACGCTAACGGAAGTCCTCATTATCGAGCTGAAAGAAGAAGGCTAGATATTTTCTTGCTCCGACAGGAGTGATGTTGGCCTCGTTACAAGAACAGAGAATAAACCTCTCACCAAATGATCGGCTATTTCTGTATTCTATTTCTTGGTCTTTTGGAGTTTCTTCACAAGGAAAGGGGGTCATTTCAGCTAAATCTATTTCAAACGGTCAGCTAAACAGACAATAAAGCCTTGTTTGAATAAACCATAACGGACCACCCACGTTGCCGACTGTGTATGACCCCACTCTTGTGAAAAGCCGATTGCGTATCACGTGCGTCATCTGATAGACTGCTCCCAGAAACATATTTCCCAATGCAAGCCAATGACCATCCACAATCTGCCCGGCTATGACTTGATATACTTGGGTAAGTCCTTGAAAAGCACCACAAAACAAGAATCGGTCAAGCCACATATTCAGAAAAGCTATGTGTTCCTTGTCAAACACTGGGCCGATTCTTTTGTTATTTCTAATATATTTACTCTAACCTTTCCCCTTGTTGTGGATTAATTATGCTGAGATTTGGCGCTAAAAGCTGATATTTGGTCCCCATCTGGCCTCAAATAGCAGAGCTGTGCTATGTCAAAGAGTGTTGGGCCGATCGGACCTGTCCTAAATATAAAAGCATTAAAGTTGTCTGACCAAAAATAACATTCTGTGGTCACTAAGGGCTCGTTGGCTTCGGGTCGGCTAAAGATAAGGGGAGACACTACGCTATTCCCATCCGCTCTCACACGAGCATTTTTTGTGCTGTTATCCAATTGTACCAATCCCTCCAACCTTTTAAAGCTGTCGGCCAAAGCACCTAAAACTTTTGCTCCACCCTTCTATGTTATACTCAGGAGTCGACAATAGTAGACGAGAAATTTCTTGTTCTATGACGACCGACGGGTTGAGGTTTCCTACTGGACCTAAATAATACTGGTCGTTGCTGTCGAGTATGGGGATGAATACCTGGTGAGGGTCTATGTCGATTGAGGAGCCTGCTAAGCCGATGAGAATCCAGAAGAAGATGAGTGGAATGAAGGAGCAAGCTGATAATGAGGGGTTCAAGAGCCTGAGCACGTAGGAATCACAGGGGTACGGTGCAGTATTTATAGGGGGTTAAACCTAGTGGCATTTGGCGGTTAATTTTCCTGAAGTTTTATGAGCAACTATGGTGAAAATACGGATCTCGAAGGTTTTTACGGCATAAAATATGGAGCAGTTACCGATAGAGATGGCGAGAGTAATGCGGTAATTCATAATTAAGCCAACAAAAGAAGATTTTTCGAACCGATCAATCATTCGTCACATTTTTCGGCACCAACAACACTGTCATTGCAGATGCAAGCTAGGCAAGACATTGTCAAGTCAGCTTGGTAAACCAGTGCTAATCCAACAGTACTAGCATGGGGCATGAACGATGAATGCACGGCCTGATCACAATTAAGGCATCAAGCTTGCGATTAATGGTGTGGTGTTAAGAAGCAATTAATGGAGCTTTTGCACCTTACTTGCCGGTGCCGGCCGACCGGCCGATAGGTTGAGATCGGAACCAGGTCTGACGTACGGTATGGGATGCAGAGTGCAGATCGATCGATCGGATCGGATCGGATCGGACCGCCGAAAAAGATAGCTCTTGTGTTAGTTATACGGTCCAGTGTCCTGCATAAAAAACACGTGGCCTGGCTCAACAGTGACAAGCCACCCACCTGTACTGGTAGGTAGAGCCGTAAATACATGTACTTGTAGAGCGCACATATGTATTATGGTAGTTGTACTGTATAGTACGCAGAGATGGTCAGTGGCAGACGAGACCGCATTTAGCACCTTAATTATACATATAGGTGTAACTTGCCGGTCAAAATTTAAGGCTTTTAATTAAGAATTAGGATGCCAATTAAACCAGAATTTCTGGACAACTCTAAGCTAAAATTTTTGAGAGTCAGTCAATTTCTCACTTTTAGATTTGCATCACAACATCTTCCTTCCCGTCCATCTCCATCTCCATCTCTAGCGAAGATTTGGCAAGCTTGGGTGGGTTCACCGGAATCCCTAACTACAGAGCATAAAGGGTGGAGGGATGGCAGAGCAGCGAGACAGGGTGTAGGATAGCGAGGTCTCTGATGAATCTTGACCTATGGGAAACAGTAGGGCAGAAGATCCGACAGCGGTGAGCCACCGTAAACGGGAAAGAAAGCAGTGTGGTAGCAGATAGGTGGTGGAGGGACGACGGATAAGGATAGGAGCGGCATTGGCGCCAACAGCGGCGGCAAGACACGTGAGGCGGCTATGGTTGGGAGATGAGAGCCGGATGTTGGATAATCCAACGGCCTCCGAACTGACGGATTTTTTGTGAAAAAAGTTCGGGTGATAACAGACCCTAATTACGTTTCCTCGTTTTGATTAATTTGAAGGTCTTTGGACGGGAACCATGACTCTAGCAGCCATGCATACATACATACTATAACATGCTTACATGCATGATCAAGGTGGTGGCCGTGCCCCAGCCCCCAAACATGGCTGCATGAGAGCCTTTCGATCCCAAGCTAGCTAGCTGCTAGCCAATTTTGTTGACAAATGAGTGGCATTGCCACACGATCAACATAGAAATCCATTTGTATGTAGTGTACAAGATAACAAGTTCGAGTTAGGACATAGGAGAGTACATAGGAGAGTGTTGTCCAAATCTTCAACATATCTTTTTTTTTTTTTTAAAGATCGAGGATATCTTCCATTAATTGAACCACGAGGAAACTTTTCAAGAGATGCTCCTAGAGCTAGCATTTTACAACGTGGTTGCCGCCACGATTTATTGGACTCGTGTCCTCTAATCTCTTTAAAAAGCTTATGAAGAGGTCCAGTGTGGTTACGATAGTCAGGGCTCACCTGTCTGAAGAGAAAAATGCTATCACTAGTAAATTCATGGTGTTTGGTTTAATTCATAGTCGGATTAGTGTGGATTGTTACTAACACTCTTGGACAAGGTTTTGATAATGGTAAACAAGGTCTAACTAGAGAGGGCTAAACGGGCGGCTCGGCACGACATGGACCGATTAAAAAATTGCACGGCCTGTTTAGGCATGGCCCGTTTCGGCCCAGCTACTAAACGGGCCGTGCAGTGCCTGTCCACGTGCCGGGGAGGCGACCCAAACATGGCCCGCGAGGGTAACGGGCCGTGCCATGCCGGCACGGGTTCAACGGGCCGAAACGGGCTGGATCGGCCCATTAGCCGTTAGCGTCAAAAAATTCAAAAAAATCAAAACATTTTTTAGAAAAAATATGAAAAAATGCAGAAAAAGTATGAAAAAATTCAGAAACATGGGAGAAATTGAATAATTAGAAAAAATCAAAGGATGTAGAAAAACTTTTTAAATATATATATAAATTAAGAAAAAGCTAAAATATGAGATAAATCCTAAAATGAGACAAATAATTTGAATTAAATACTGAGCTTTATTGATGTTTGGCTGTCTAGTTAAAAACTTTGCCAAGTAAAAACTCAACATGAGAAAACCTTGGCAAAGAAAAAAGAGTACAACCTATAGCTCAGTGATACAGGAAAAAAGCGAAGATTACGATTATTCTTCTTCATTATCTAGATAAATATTTTCGAACGTCTCCGCGAGCTCAGGATTTTCTGCAATATGTTGAGCTCGTTGATCAGCTTGTTCCCAATCTTTCACAGTGAAAAGTATTTCCACGATCTCACTTGTCAGATTTATTCTTCTCTCCTCGATTATTCTTCCGGATAGACTAAAAGCAGACTCGGAAGAAACCGTGGAGACAGGAATTGTTAACACATCTCGTGCTAATATGGAAAGCACCGGATATGTTATCTTGTGCTCGTGACACCACTGCAAAATGCTGAAGTCCTCCTCTTGCTGTTCTTGGTAGTTGACAGTGTCGCTGTTGAGATAGACAGCTAGCTCTCCACCACTTGATGTGTTCACACTTGTCGTTGATGTAGTCGAACTCCTTGAGGAAGAACCACCTACACCCCATACCTTTCCCTATGCGGTTTTCTTCTTACCTATTGTGGGTGCTGGTGGAGGTCGCTGTATGCGAACTCCAACAAACTTTTGATCATCCTTATCATAAATTTGAGATAAATTAGCATAGACATTTGAAAAATAACTAGAATAATCAGTACCTACTGCATTACTTTGAAGTGAGAGAACATTAGAGAATCCTCAAACTTCAGCTCTAGGATCTAAAATAAATGCAAATGAATATAACATAGGAATTTCTTGCCAATATTTCAAAATTTAGTTTTCATAGCATAAACAACTTCACGCAAGATATTATCATTTTCGTGGCTCTTTAAGTGGGTAGCAATTTCTAAAATATGATGCACAATTAAAAGAGAGGTTGCGTAATAAAATCCTGATAAAGCAACAGTAGATTAAAAAAAAGTTCTAAAAATGACAACAAGTATTTAGTAATATACCAATGTTGCTCTGTGAGTAGCGGTTGGCCGTTCCGTGTACGACAATGCATGTTAATAAAAACAGAAAATATGCTCTCATATGGTATGAGATTCTTAAGCATCAAGTAAGTAGAGTTCCATCTAACAGGCATATCCAAACCAAACTTACGCGGGCGCACATTCATTGCAATACAATAAGTCTTAAATGCTGCTAATCGTTGTTTAGAATAATTTAAGTAAGATATTGCAGTGCGAAAAGGTTCAAGATACTGATCTAACCTCTTCAAACCAGATTTAACTATAAGATTAATAATATGGCAAGCACAACGCTGATTTAATAAGAAAGATTCAACATAGGAATTGAAAAGCGGAGTAAGAATGTTCATGGCAGAAGTATTTGCAGAAGCATTATCTAATATTATTGCAAAAATCTTATCACTAAGACCAAAATCTTCCATAACTTTTACAATACAATTAGCGATATTTTCATCGTGTGTGCTACATCAATTAATTTGAATCCTATAATTCTCTTTTCTAGTTGCCGATCATCGTTTACATAATGAGCAACTACACTAAGGTAATCCTCTTTAGCTCTACCACTACATATATCAGATGTCAAAGACACAGAAAAAGTACATGTACTAAATTTTTTTTAGCTTATTGCTACATTTATTATAATATTTAATCAAATCTCTAGTTGTTGTGTGTCTAGAAATTGCAGAAAACTAAGATTATGAGCGGTCCTAATATAGCTTTCAAACGCAGCTGACCCACCAAAGTTTAAAGGAAGATCTTGAGAAGCGATTAAACGACAAAGAGATTCACGAGCTACCTCAGGATTGTAGTCGATTACATACCGCATCGTCGAGTTGTCTTTGCAATCGCATCTGCTCAAATCCATCCCCGCTTTTTTTCTACAGCTCTCAGCATGCCTGTTCATGTGCCCCGTTCCACCTAAAGATTTCACAGTTAATTTATGCTTACAATATTTACAAATAACATACCTGCTTTAGACGTCGTTTGATGTCTCAAAAATCTCCTCGAAATCTTCCTAGACTCCCGATGTATTGCGTCTTGTTCTTTTTGCCCCGGTGCTTGCCGACGAAGTAGCACTTGTAGAGCCTGGGGATGGCACAGCTCCTACAGCTTCTTGCGCTTCATATGATGGAAGAAACTCCTCGGGTGAAATCTCAAAATCAAAAGCTGGGAAGGACGGAAAATCCTCGTGCTCTATAAAACAAACTACAAGCAATAATTACGCTATTAAAACAAAATATGATTTAAAATACTAAAAAAATAAAAAAAATAAATCACAATTATCACCTTGATTTCTTGACATAAGCCGAAAGCCAAATTTCGGATTTTTGGATTTTTGGCAAAACTATTTTGAATTTCGCGAAATTACCACCCAGAGCAAAATAATTTCCACAAGATAATGAATAGAAGATAATGCAAGATTACTGTTGTGGAAATGGGGGAGTAGCCACTTATTTATAGGGAAAAAATTAGATTTTTTTTTGAATTTTTCGGATTTTGTTTTGAATTTTTTAAGCCTCCAACGGCTATTTTTCACATTAAATGGGCTAAACGGACCGTGTCATGTCCTAACCGTGTTGGGCCTTATCAGGCCGTGCCGTGCCGTGCCGTGCCGACCCGCCATGCCGCTGTGCTGGCCCAAGCATGGCATGGGCGAGTGGGCCGTGCCGTGATCGGGTCGGGCCAACAGTACTGTGCCTCGGATCGACCCATTTGGCCATCTCTGGGTCTAACTAACATATTTACGTAGTTATGGCTTATCTTGTATGATGGAGAACAGATCAGTTTTATATATCAGATTGCAGTGATTAGTATTTTGATCAAAACAGGTTATCACTGACAGTTCGTTTTTAGAACCGTCTGTGATATAGTCTTTATCACAGACGGTTCATGGCTAGAACCGTTTGTGATAACAAGTTATCATAGACGGTTTTAACCACGAACCATCTATGATAGGTACTTCACCGACTGTTTAGAAACCGTTTGTGATGCTCCGTTATTATCATTGACATATGTTTACAGACAGTTTAAAAAACCGTCTGTGATGTTATTTTTGAACTGTATATGATGATATTTTGTGTAGTAGTGAACGACAAATCAACTAGCGGAGGAGATGGAATTTGAGAGAGGACGGGGAACGAGAGATAGGGGGCGTAGTGTTTATAGGCCAAGAAAGATAGTCTTGAGAGAGATGAAGCCATTGGATAAGGGGATTGAATGATTAGATGCTATTTCGTTGTTAGAGTAAGAAACGGTATTACCATAGATTAGTTTTTCCCTTATAGATTGCCACACAGTAACTCAACTTACCATTCAGAACATTAGCGTGCATCTTTCCATGCTCAAAGTCCGAACTAGAAACGCTTCTTCCGGGTAATACTTTGGATCCAAATCCTTATAATTTAGCTAATAATTTCTATTGCAATCCCTCTCTTCAGATCATGCCCTAAATGAAGCAACTCCTGCAGCACCTAAATCGTATCCTATTAAATCCTTTGTTTTTGCAACCCACTGCCAACAATGACTCAGCTCACGAGAGGTGTGACGACCTGCATAATTAATCCAGAGTAACGATAATAACACTATTATTACTCTAAGATAATTACACGAATCTTGACATATTAACTAATCAAATCATTGAGCGTACCCAACGTTTTATCAGTTAATATACCATGTCCAGAGTGTTGCAACAGAACAATAATTAGAGATTAAAATAAAAACTTATTACAATCTATTGCTATGCAGTCTACAAGTCCAGTACATTAATTATACATAAGAGCCAAGTAAAACAAAAATATAATCCCAAAAATACTATTTACTCTATAGACTAATGAAGTCGATGCAAGGCCTATCCAACACTCTACCCCTCCTGGTAGTCCTCAGCCGCTTTTTCACCATAACTAGACACTTGACCACCGATGCCATTCTCTAAGCAAAAGAGGAATTAGCAAGAGTGAGTACAAGGTATTCAACAAACATTAGTAGCAAATACAATAAATGATTTTCTCTCACGCTCATCCAATAAACACCTTTCCTCAATTTCAATTTTTACAGAAATTAGGTTTTTGTTTTTCTTTAAGGGTTGTGTATTTTAATTATGAAAGCAGTTACTAGCACTCGTATATGAGGCAGGCTTAGCTTCCGTAGCCTTTAATCCAAGAGACAGGCATGAATTCATGATTTAACCGTGTGTAGGTTTGTACCACTTTACCCATAGTGATCTAATCCTGTGAGACCCCAGAATGTTTATCACTAATCCAGTATTAGATCTCCAATCCTGGAATACAGACGAGTCGTGGTATCATTCATCAACGTTCCCACCCACTCACAGCATGCCAGTTGTACTCCTGCCTAACATCGGAGATACTCCACCCCTGGCTTTAAATATAGCGTCTGAATCAACTGCAACTGATTTTGAGTCCCTCACTGGGCCTTTTCGGCATTTTCCCAACTTCACATTTCCTAGTTATCTACTCTTACCCATTGTGGAGATCATAATACTTTTATAGGACAACCTTTCCTGGTCGATTTCACACACTATAATTGGTACTATAATTACGACTCATTGCCAAGTATAGTTGTTTGACCTTATATTATAGCCTATGTAGAGAGCATCACCGGCATTACAATCCTCCTAATCGGCGCCCTCTACCCACCGTACATATCAATAATTTAAACACCACCTCAGCAGCAAACTTCCATTTTACATAACCATAACCAACCATTGCCGCAACAGTCATCATCATAACCACCTTTCCAACCGCAACCGATTTGGAATTTTACTGTTAAAAGATATTTTTCCATGCATTGATGATATCATATAAAATTATGAAATCATTTGAAAATAATTTCTCAAATATGGTCAAGGGAAGCTTGCCTGGAATAAAGTGATAGTAAATGTCCTCACACGGTTGTTGCAGGTGACCTCCTGCCAAATTTAAATCAATTCCTAAAATTATGAAATATTATAATTTATATAGCAATAAGGTATTTCATGTTTTACAGTGTCCAACCGTTTTCTTGAGTTCAGGTAACTTAATGTATGTAGATTGAGTATTTTAATTTTGAGGCATTTCCAATTGACGTATTTTAACTTCACTTATCTTAGCTAGGGATATTTTAACTTAGCATTTTTTGCTTGGCACACTTTAATTTGAAATATTTTAAGTTGTCGTATTTTCCTTGATGTATTTTGATCTGCTTTGTTTATTAAGATTTTAGGTTATGATTTCATTCCGATAGGGGTATTATGTCACCATTTTATTTATTATGGTAGTAGTTAGTTTTATCTGTTTCTATATGTATTTTATTTATGACATTTATTTACTTTCTTTTCCTTTTTCTAATCGTCATTTCTTTTTCTTCTTTCTTTTCTTTCTTCTCCCCCTTTTCTTCCTCGATCGACTAGTCCTTACCCTTTCTTTAACTTGAATTAAATTGGTACCTGTAGGATGTTTATTTAAATTTGGTATACATTAACTTGTCACATTTTGACTTGCCAAATTTTAATTTAGGATATTTTAACTTGCAGTACATTAGATTGGTGCATTTTAGTCAGCATTCCCAATTAAAATTTTGGATGACGGATTCCTTCGAGTAGAGGCATTATTTTTCTATTTTTAATCATTATGTTTATTAAGGGAAGCATTTAATTTTTCCTATTTAATCATCTGCTTATATTTTCCTTTATTTCGATTTCGGTTAAATGTATAATGTATATATATTTACGTGAATTGATCTGCATTGCATATTAAATTTGATCAAGTTTTTCTTACTCAATTAAAGGATTATTTTCCTATCTGGCTTATTATGATGACTGCTAACATTATTCATTCTTTTCTTTATTTAGATTTCTCAATGCTAGCATTGTTTATTGTTTGCATCATGGCTATACTTTTGTTTGTTATTATTATTATTATTATTATTATTATTATTATTATTAGAGTAATGGCTTGATTATTTATACTTTCAGATATATATATTCTTCTCTTTGTTTTTATATTCTGCGGCGTATGTGAGTATAAGGAGTATTTTTATAAGAGAATAAATTTAGTTATTGATTTATGCCTAAACGGGATTTTATTCGTAGGGAAATCTTTTAAGTTTTTATTTTTATTAAAAGATTGTAATTGTTAGTTTGGCCATTTGAGTAGAGTAATTTTGTAGTTTAAATTTGGAGTTAGATTTATTTGGAGGTTAATAAATTGATAACTTAATTTGAAGGATTTTTTTAAGGGCTTAGTGAGATGGATTTATTCAATTTAATTTTTTTCAGGTACAACTTAATTAAGGCGCATCTAATTTATTTATTTATTTAAAATCAGTCTCTACAATTTGATTATTATTATTACTATCATTATTATCGTGTCACTTTATTATATTTCCCTTTTATTTTCCCTATTTTCCCTTTTCTTTTATCTTTTTCCTCCTTTCCTCTCTTGCTTTTCTTTTCCTTTCTCTTTTTCTTTCCTCACCCCTCACCCCGGTGTTATCCTCTCCCTTCTTCTCCTCCTTCCCACTCCCTCTCTCCTCCTGGCTCTCTCGATCTGGCCCACTCCCCTTTTCTCTCGCGTTGGCGCTGGCTCCCCCGACCGCCGCTTCTAGCCTACACAGCCTCACGTTGCCATGCTCAGGCCATGCCTCTCCTCCACCCCTCACCTGGGCCCCGACCTTGCCTCGATTGCACCTGCTGGTCCACACGCTCCTCCCAGTCGCCTGCGCCCGGCTGCGCCCCCATGGGCTAGCCCGTCACCTTGCCCCTAGAGGTTGGGTCCCACCACGCCTGCTCAGCCTCCGACGCTGTCAGATGGGCTGAGGCCATCCGCTCAGGCCTCCTTGGCCCGGCCGCCGCTTCTAGCCTGCACGGCCTCACGTTGCCCTGCTCGGGCCATGCCTCGCCCCCACCCCTTACCTGGCCCCGACCTTGCCTCGATTGCGCCTGCTGGTCCACACACTCCTCCCAGTCGCCTGCGCCCGGTTGTGCCCCCATAGGCTAGCCCGTCACCTTGCCCCTAGCGGTTGGGTCCCACCGCGCCTGCTCAGCCTCCGACGCTGTCACATGGGCTGAGGCTCTCCGTTCAGGCCTCCTTGGCCCGGCGCTCCAGTCTAGCACCGACCCCTCCTTGGCTTGGCCTAGCTCGGTCCAGTGCCAGCCAGTCATCCTCTGGCCCCCTGGTCGTCTCCCTGCCCGACCTATGCCAGAGCTTGGTGATACCCTGGTTTTCCCTCATTTTTCCTTCTTGTTGATCTCATATTATTTTTGCTATGCGATGTTTTATGATTTTACTTATTGATTGTGAGTTTGTTGATGATGATTACCGAGTTGGTGCCTGAGTTTGGCGGTGCAATGATGATACCCAGTGAACTCTTGTATGCTGAGGAGTATGGTGTTTGTGAAGCACGCATAGCTCCGCTTCTGAGGTTATCAACCCTCTGAAACCTATGTTTGTTTTTTACCCTAACTACTATCCCTATGTCTTACTACATCTAAGCATCTGCTCTCCAAAGAAAAAGAATGGTTCAATGGCATGCTTGCATTGATACCTGGTGAAGTTGTGATTGGGATTGGGGATGGGTGGTGTCAGTTGACTTATACTTGGTGGTTTTGGCGGCCTCCTGAGATTATAAAGGTTTGTCTTGGGTTAATGATGATATCCATAGGTTGATGGCTATGGATTGGTGGTGTTGTGACGACACCTGAAGTTGTTTTGCACGCCGGAGAGTGCGGTAGTTCTTTCGGCACACACAACGCCGCCTCTATTGCGGTCCCCTTCTAAAACCTAGCCTATCTTACTTCTCTCGCGATTGCTTTAGACTTCCATGTTGGTGCTATGTCTTTCAGGTTATGACAAAATATATGCATTGATTTCTTACCTGGTGGATGAATGTTTGGATGATGGGGTTGTGCTAGAGGGGGATTTGTGAGGTGTGATGAGCCTCTGGTCCCGTGGATGATGAAGGTGGATAATGGCCGGCCTCCCTGCTATTGGCCTCTTGCTCCTGATGGTTTGGCTTGGGGGCTTCTTTGCTCCTGGATATGCTCTCTGGTCGTGGAGCTTGCTTGTGTGTGTGTCTGGTGCTCTCGGTTGGCTTTGGAGATAAGGATGGCTTTGGTTGTAAGGAACTGGATGTGTGGGGATGAGCTAGCTGGTGGCTGGCTGCTTGGCTTGGCTATAAATGATCTTGGGAAGGCTTCGACTGATCTCCTTTTAATTGTGGGCTTTTACCTTGTTTTCATGGGAGGCTTTACCCTTTTACTTTGAGATATTTGGACACTATTCTTGGAAATACTACGGTTACCTGGCTACCCGGCATCTACAGGTTTGTATATTGCCAGATGATGAAACCCTAACTAGCGAGAGGTGTCGATCTAGCCCCGGACGGATCAAGTATCTCGATGAGCATCCTTAGTCATATTTGGGTCTGACAGCAATTTCTAGAACTTTATTTCTGCTCTAATTGCCTTATGATTACTATATATATATATGTGTGTGTGAATGACTATCCAATTTCGAGGGTCTGACGCTAAGGATCACCAGAAGCTTAGCTTGTAGGAAATTTGAGAACTCATGTAATCTTAATTTTTTATGTAATTGAATTTTCATATACGTTGTATTCGAGGATATTGTATGACATTTGTTAATTAATAAAAAGGACGGTTACTTTTGGATTTCTGTCTAATTAAGTGTATTATGATTCAGCTTATGATCTCTGTTATGTTGGTTAATCTTCCGGGTTGTTTCAAGAGGCCTCCAATCCGCGACAGTGCAGCAGTAGCGCATCGCTCTAGCAGCCGTTCGATTTCGCGCTCACGAGGGAAACAACATTGCCTGGCTTAATCGATCGTGCAGAAAAAAAAACATAAATGCTGTTGGAAATATTAGGAATTTTCTCAATATTTTAATCCACAGAATTACGTAAATCATGATTAAACAAAGATGCATTTTTTGTTCAAAGCCAAAGGTACTAGATAACAAATTATCTATCTCATACGCAAAGACTAATGAACAAGAAATCAGCATGAATAAAACACGGTATAAGTTAATATACCCTTGAGCCGGTGCCACCGTTGGCACAGCGCAGTGTAACATTCTCGTTCGCCATGACGGTCGGGCGTAGACGATCACGAGGTTGTCGCAGATGAAGCGCTGGTGCGATGAAGAGGTTGATGCGGTGCGAGGCGCGTTGCGGTCGCGAATGCGCTTCGGGAACACCTTTCGAGCAGTCGCGTGGCGAGGTTCCGGAGGCCTGCTCCCTCTGCTACTTGTGCGCGCAAAAACAGAGGCGGGAATGCAAAGGACAGCAGAACAAAGGATGAATGGAGTCTGCGTGGGAGAGTTCTGCAGGTGAAGAAAAGCACAGCCGTGGCTCTCCTTATATAGCCTCGCGACATGCAGCGGCAGAGCCGCCATTACCGACCATCAACTCGGTAGCCGTTACGATGGCCGACGACCCTCCCGCCCAAGACATCACGTCCGGACTGGCTGCGCTGCAAGACGCCACGACTCGCACACGCTGCGCCACGGCTCGGCTCGGCTGCTGTGGCGTGTGGCACAGCCTTTACCCTTTTCCACCTTGCTAATTGAGAGACACACAACTCAACTATTTAAGTTGGTCAAACCTTCTCTCAATTACCCATATGGTACTAAACCAATTTCATGACTCCTAGTATTCTAATGGGCCTTTTGGAATTTCTATTAAATTAATTATGGGCCATCCCATAATAATCTAACAAATGCTTGGTTGATTTTGTTATGCTGTAATGGCCACTGTGCATAGGAAAACATAAATATATTCGTATGTTTTATATAACATTTAGTTGCTTTACCTCCTTTGTTTATTTGTAGCTTTGTTCCAACAGGGGAGAAAAAAAGATTTCTATCTTCGTCTCCACCATTCATAATGTTTTATGTTCCAGCTTGCTGCATTTTGTGGGATGTGACTTTAAGTGTTCATGCTCGGTAAGTGCGGTGCCTATTCTTGGTCAGCATTAGAGTAAATTCGGTTAGGTCATTACTCGATAATTTGGTTTGCCTCTGGTTGTGGTTCTACAGAAGCTCTCAATCTGTGTGCCTTCTTCAGCATAGAGCAGATCACCTGATATTCCTTAGCTGCTAAACATAGGTATGTGTTTGCACCAAAATTCGGCAATATATCTAAATCAGGCAATAAAATCAAAGGTATGGAAACAAATTAAGGATTGAAAAGAATCCAAGATATTTGGTAACTACAAGGTTTTTAAGGAAACAATCGTCCAAGATAAGGCCGACGCAGATACGGACTCTGAAGCGTGTTGTAGTAGGACACGATCGGCCGAAGGGTATAAAAGAAGAGCCAAAGCAAGTTGCGAGAGATCATCAACACAATACAATCAACTAGCTTTTACTTTTCATCTACTTTTCCTGTCGACTAGGAGTAGTTCTTGTAATTTAGCCTTTGTAATCGATTTTGATCAATAAAGTTGCGCATCGCCGATTGTTGATCATCCTCAGTTACACCCCAGGTTTGGTTTATTCTGATTTTGTTGCGCATCGCCTTCTTCAGAATTGACCTGCCTTTATCCTCTGATTAGCCTTAATCGGCTAGTTAGATTTATCCTGATACCTTGATCTTGATCTTGATCGGCTTCAAGCTGATCGAGTTTAAGCCGATTGATCTTAACGATCGGCTTTGTTTGAATTTTATTGTTTTTTACCTTGTCGATTACAGGTCAAATCGACCGCACGCTCAACCGGTGTTAAATGCGGTGTCTTCTTTGTCGAAACCCTACATCAAGTTTTTGACGCCAACACACTCTTGGCACGCCCGGTGGGACAATGTCTACGTCAGGGAAGTCGATTCCGCCGTCTGATCTCAACACAGAAGCTATAATCGTCCCAACAATGGACGATTTAACCGCAGAACAACGTCAAGAGATTGAAGATCGGAAAGCCGCGTTAGAAGAGATGATGCTAAATTGCTACCAAAAGACTAGACGTGGCGTTACGAAATCCGCCCTGCCGACGGTCAATACCCTGGGAGACACAGGTGCAGCAGAAACGGTAAGTCGATATCTACCCGCTCAGGCCGAATTATCGGCTATGATTAACCAATCTGTGCACCATGCATTAATAAACCAATCATCGGCTCTGGTAACGACTCTTAAGCCGATGATAGCAAATAGCGTTAAATCTATAGCCCAGGAGTTAGCCTCGTCAGGAAGCCTGCATGACCCACTACAAACTCTGCCAAATTATCCTGTTTTTTCAGTATCACAAAACACGCAGAGCACACCAGCCGATCCTAAACCATCGGCTATGACCTCACCTCCCACGATGATGCCCACACAACCTACGGTCATATTGCCTAGGATCCTCGGTCAAGTGGGGTGAGCCGTTACCACGCCTATCTTACCGACGCCGCTAAGTATGATCCATCCATCAATCTACCACCGTCGGCTCCTTTTTACGCTTTTCCCCAATCGGTTTCACAGCCGATTGGCTCCGAGAGATATCCCCAAGAGCCTACCCTGCTTAGAAACCCGGGTCCACACAGGGTAGTAACGTACTCAGAACCATTTATCCCGGTGCCGGAACCACAAATTAGGCATAATCGGCACGATCAGTATAATCGAATGCCGACGACACGGCATAATTGGCAACCCGAGCTTGCACTCGGGGGGCAGGATGCAGATTATGATCGACATTATCAAGGGCCTGCTGTGCCAGTGGCCGATAATGCCAATTGGACCGATCAGATCTGTACCGTTTTGAGGGATCAGTTTGGCATACAACCAAAAGGAAAAGTGATCGGCTATAGAAAGCCGTACCCCGATTACATAGATCGCATGCCTTACCCTCATAATTTGAGTCCCGGACTTTGCCAAATTCTCCGGGATGATTCTATCACTACCGGAGCATGTTGGGCGCTTTATCGCACAATGCGTGAAGCGCCCATCCGACGGGTTAAAAATTAGGTTATTTCCGCTATCTTTATCCGGGCAGCATTTACTTGGTTCACTTGTTTGCCTCCGAATTGGTCCATTTATGGAACGATTTGGAAAGCCGATTCCATGAATACTTCTTTTAGGCGGTTTAGAGTTAAGAATTTGGATCGAGTTACATCGCCAAAAGTTTGGAGAATCGGTAGCAGATTACATCAAAAGGTTTAGAGAAATCAGAATCGGTGTTTTAGCGTTACGTTACGACAATCAACTCGCCGATTTAGCATTTCAAGGTTTGATCCTCCTCTTAGGGAGAAATTCGTGAGCAGGAATTCATCGATTTTAGCCACTTATTGCATCGCGTATCGGCTCAAGAAAGCCGATTCACTGACAATAAGGTGTTTAATGGTAGATTTAAAAATAGTAACAACAAAGAAAAGGATAAGGCTAAGGTCAATATGGTTGAATATTGTCCTAGTGATTCGTCGGAAGACGAGGAAGCAGAAATAAACATAGCCGAATGGGTAAAAGGATCCAAGAAATTCTTAGTCTGTTCTTGGCTTAAGCCGACTAGGAACAAATCGGAGGTCAAATACTCTTTCGATGTTTCCAAGTGCGATCGTATTTTTTATTTACTTCTGCAAGAAAAGATAATACGATTGCCGGAGAGACATGTGATACCGTCGCCCGATGAGATCAAAAAACGCAGGTATTGCAAGTGGCATCATTCTTATTCACATAACACTAATGACTGCAATATCTTTCGTCAACAGATCCAGTCTGCTATTGAAGATGGTCGATTGAAGTTTGCCGATGAGCCGACCATGCAGGTAGATGTCGATCCGTTTCCTATCAATATGGTACATTGCTCGGCTAAAGGAAAAGAGCCGATGCAAGACGACCAGAAAAAAGATCGACAAGTTGACATACAATCAAGCTCGGACGGCGGCCAGACACTGAAAATTACCATCGGTTCCTTACAAATAGAAGCCGATCAAGAAGGAAAAAATTCAAGGACCATCAAACCCAAGGGGAATCCCCAGGTGGGTAAATGGTACAAAGCAGAGAAATCTCCATCTAGACGGCCCGCGAAAAGATTTGGTCCAACGTTCTCACAATTAATGGAGAAGTATGAAAGGATGAACAACCGACCATCGATCATACCCGCCGGTCGGATAATTTGTACCGCACAGAGAACGTGGAGAGGGCACATAGAAAGTGTCCCTTTTGGCAATTTTGCTGGGAGAGGAGAGTAGCGTTGCCATCACCGTATACCTGCCCGATGGAACATTATCCTCGAGACGATTGGCCAACGCAATCGGCCAGACATAGGCTATCTGGGCCGATTAGAGAGCAAGACAAAAGTCACAGAAGGCCGGTCCATGAAAGATTATCTAAACCGAATCAAGAACAAAGTCAAGCCAAGACACACAAGACCAGTTCTGATCAAGGAGACTTGGTGGCGAGATCTGGCGGTGGAACCTAAACCCAGGTGGTGCCCATCAGGCCTGAGCAAATCACAACGACGACGGCTTCAGAGGCTAAGGACACAAGAAATTCGTGAAGCCGATGCCGAGAAAGAGAGAGACGAAGTGTTTAATGAACTTCGTCCAATGAGATGCGCCAAGAAAGAGTGGAGAAGAAAAGAGCAAGCCGAAGAAGATTTCGAATCGGCTGACGACTTGGATTCTCCCATGATTCGGGATGACACACCTCCCATGGATGTCAACATGGTGTTCACATTATCGGCCGAGTTCAAAGTCAGAACTGAATCGGCCAAAGAGGCAGTTGCTCAGTTATGCTCCGGAGTGCAGAGCGCCATCTTTGAGAAACCCAAAGACGATCACCGGCATCTGAAACCTCTGTACCTGAAAGGATATATAAATGGCAAGCCGATATCAAGGATGCTGGTAGACGGAGGCGCCACAGTGAATCTAATGCCATACACAACATGTAAAAAACTGGGTAAGTCTGACGAAGACTTAATCAAAACTAACATGGTTCTGAATGACTTCACAGGCGACCCTACAGAAGCAAAAGGTGTCATGGTCACAGAGCTGACTGTCGGTAGCAAGACCTTGCCGACAGCGTTCTTTGTAATTGATGCCAAAGGAAATTACAGTGTGCTGCTCGGACGGGATTGGATTCATGCAAACTGCTGTATCCCATCGACCATGCATCAAGCGCTCGTTCAATGGAACGGAGAAGAAGTCGAGGTCGTTACAGCCGATACATCAGCGCACATCGCCATGGCTGGCTCCGGCGCGAATTGGCAACACGAAGAAGTCGGTCAGATATCGGGTAAGGCGCCGACGACTACGATTTCATATGCGTAAGCAAATACGACTTATGCCGATCGCTGTCAAGCCCGACACCTTTGATCGGGCAAACGAATTGTTGCGCCGATGGGGACAAGAAAAACATTGAAGGCGCTACAGGACAAAATGCAAAGCTATCGGCAAACAACGGATAGCTACGAAGCCATAGAAGACTTTGAAGAAATAGAAAAGTTGGGGCAAGGGTTCACGTCTCCGATTTGCTTGAAGAAGTCGATATAGGTAACGGTGATAGGAAAAGACCAACTTTGTCAAGACAAATTTAGATGTGAAATACAAAGAAGAGCTAATAAAAATACTTAGAAATTATAAAGATTGTTTCGCTTGGGAGTATCATGAAATGCCCGGATTAAGCCGTCAATCGGTGGAACATCGGCTACCTATAAAATCGGGCTATCGGCCGCTTAAACAAAGATCCTGTTTTAATCCACCTTGTACCAAGTCATAAAAGAAGAGATAGAACGATTGTTGCAAGCAAAGTTTATCGGGCCTTGCCGATCTGTTGAATGGGTTTCCAACATCGCTCGAAGAATGAAGAAAATGGAAAACTTCGTATGTGTCGACTTTAGAGACTTGAACAAGGCGACGCCAAAAGACGAATACCCTATGCCAATAGCCGATATGCTTATCGATGCTTGCATCGTGAAACAAGATCATAAGCTTTACGGATGGTAATGCCGTATAACCAGATACTCATGGCGTAAGCCGATATACCAAAGACGAGCTTCGATGTCCCGGTGCAATAGGGTTATTCGAGTGGATCAGAATGACTTTCGGCTTGAAAACGCCGAGCAACCTACCAATGAGCAATGAATATGATCTTCCACGATTTAATCGGCCACATCGTTGAAATTTATATAGATGATGTAGTGGTAAAATCTGCAGAAGATTTCCAACATCCGCCGACTTGGAGAGGTGTTCAAAAACATAAGAGTGCACGGTTTGAAGATGAATCCTTACAAGTGTGCGTTCGTGTGTCTACAGGATGCTTTTTAGGCTTTATGGTACATGAAAGGGAATCAAGTCACCAAACAAGGGTCAAAGCCATAGCCAATACTAAGCCACCAACATGTAAAACGAATTACAAAATTGATCGGCAAAATTAACTACCTCCGTCGGTTCATCTCGAACCTCTCTGGTAGGATCCGTGCTTTTACCCCATTGTTTGAAGTTAAAAGAAAACGAGGAATTTATATGGGGAGCCGATCGTGAAAGCTTTGACGAAGTAAAAGGTATTTATCCATCCTCCATCTGGTGCACCAAAAAAGGTATTCCTTGATTGTATGTCTCATTGAAGAAGATACTATTGAGCTGTTTTGGCGCAAGAGGTACATGGTAAAGAGAAGGTTATCTTTTATTTAAGCCGACGGTTGCTAGATGCAGAAGTCAGGTACCCTTTTATCGAAAAACTATGTTTATCATTGTACTTCTCATGCACAAAGCTAAGGCACTACATACTAGCATCGGCTTGTAAAGTTATCTCGCAAAACCGATGTCATAAAATATATATTGTCAGCTCCAATTTTGCGAGGTCGACTTGGCAAATGGGCTTACGCCTTGGTCGAGTTCGACTTATCATACGAATCGGCCAAAGCAGTCAAAGGACAAGTCCTAGCCGATTTCATAACAGACATGACACAACAAACTTAGTCTTGGTGGCACCATGGCGCTTGTTCTTTGATGGATCGGTATGCGAGGAAGGATATGGTATCGGTATTGTACTCACTTCACCTAGAGGACATAGCTTGAATTTGCATTCGGCTAAATAGCCGATGTTCAAACAACCAGGCCGAGTACGAAGCATTACTCAAAGGCTTACAGTTGTTGGAAAATATTGGAGTAAGTGCTGTTGAGGCATATGGTGATTCACTATTAGTAGTACAACAAATAAAAGGAGAATACCAATGTCGAGATGAAGTGCTTTTAAAATATTTAGGGCAATGCACAGAAATCATCGACTCTTTTGCATCGTTTTCTATCGGTCATGTTCCTCGAGAATTGAACGATAGAGCCAATGCTTTGGCCCAACAAGCATCAGGGTATAAAGATGTTGGCCGAAGTCAGGAAATTGAACTGGTAGATAAAGCAATAATGTGCACGGATATTGCTGATTGGAGGACGCAAATAAAAGACTATCTAGTCGACCCATCTAAGCCGATTTTAACGAAGGATACGGCAACAAGCATTGAAGTACGCGTTATCATGGACGATATATCGTATTATCGGACTATGGAAGGCTTGTTGCTAAGATGTCTTGAGGTCAAGAAGCCCGAGTGGCGATGGGTGAAGTGCATGAAGGCATTTGTGGTTCTCATCAATCGGCACATAAAATGAAATGGATGCTTAGGCGACAAAGTTATTTTTGGCCGACGATGCTAGAGGATTGCTTCAAATATTACAAAGGATGTCGACATGTCAAAAGTTTGGCAACATACAACTAGCACCAAGATCGGCTTTGCATCCAATTATCAAACCTTGGCCGCTCAGAGGTTGGGAATAGATATAATCGCCAAATATTTCTGCTTGAGTAAAGGCCATAAATTTATTTTGGCCGCAACCGATTATTTCTCAAAATGGGTCGAAGCTATACCGCTCAAGAAGGTGACTAGCGTTGAGGCGATTAATTTTGTGAATGAACATATCGTCCATCGGTTTGGAATACCACAAACAATCACGACCGATCAAGGTATGGTATTCATGTCTAACGAGTTTCAAGGTTATGCAACGAGTCTAGGGATCAAATTGTTAAACTCTTCGCCGTATTACGCTCAGGCCAATGGACAGGTCGAGTCGTCTAATAAAACACTAATCAAGTTAATCAAAAGAAAAATTGATGAGAAACCAAGGAATTGGCATTCAACTCTATCGGAGTCACTTTGGGCTTATCGGCTATCTTATCACGGAGCGACAAAGCTTTCACCTTACCAATTGGTGTATGGACATGAAGCTGTTTTACCCGTGGAGATCAACATTAAGTCGATACGAATAGCCAGACAAAATGGTTTATCGGCTCAAGATTACAATGATTTAATGGTCGATAGTTTGGATGAGTTGGCGGAGTTACGTTTGTCTACGCTTGATCGGCTTAAAAAGAATAAGATCAGAGTTGCAAGGGCATATAATAAAAAAGTCATGCTTAAATCTTTCGATTTAGCCAATTTGGTGTGGAAAACAATACTGCCTGTTGGTTCTAAAGATAATCGATTTGGGAAATGGTCACCTACATGGGAAGGACCATACAGAATTAATCGGCTAGTCGGCGGAAACTCATACTTACTGGAAACACTCGAGGGGTTTGTGCTACCAAAAGCTATTAATGGAAAGTATTTGAAGAAATACTACCCTAGTGTTTGGGTCGGAGCCTAGCCGACTAAAGATCTTGTTCAAAAACCGAGGTTAACACGATGCCGTTAATCGGTTGAAAGGATTGCAAACTCAAAGATGAGCAAAATATAAATCGGTTAAACAGCCGATTATAAACATAACGAGTTACAAAACATTCCATAAGCATTCAGAACAAAGTGTTTCCAAAACAATCGACAAAGTTTGATGATCGAAGTTCGATCATAGAATGCCCGATCCAGGAGAGTTGCGCCCAAAGCCGACAAACGCTGCCGCAATTTCTTGCAATCACGTCTTGGATATCATCAAGGATTCGCTCGTCTTCTTTGGCGCTACCCGGGACTGGTACCACTTTAGCCGATTGATCCTTCACGCGTGCCACAGCCGTTGCAATCTCAATTTTTTCACCCTGTATTTTCGATATTGTTTCTTCCATGGAGACTTGGCCTTCTTGAATTTGTTTCTCTGTTTTGGCCAATTCTTCCAGAAGAAATTTCTTCGTAACTTCAAGTTTAGAGAGGGACTCCTTGGTCGATTTCAGCTTCTGCGCGTTGGCATCAAATTTGCGTTTCTTTGCCTTTGCATCTGCGACCAGTTCATCCAGGAGTTTCTTGTCGGCTTCTTGGGCTTCACGCTGGTTGATCCTTGCAAGGCCGCTTCCACTTCGGATCTTACATCGCCTAGATGGCAAACATTGAGGAGAGCCGCCATGGCTTCGGGGTAAGTCGGCTTCAACGGAGGCCATGGCGTCTCGGATCGGCTGGTTATTTGACAGAATTTCCGACTGAGGCCTTGTAACCAAGTCGAAAAGCTTGTTAAGTTTTTCTTTCATGCCCGGGGCAGAGGTAATGGCACCGATGCTTTTACGATACTTGAAGAATTTTTCCGAATTCAAAGACTGTGGTCGGACGCCATGATTTACGGATCTTCAAGATCGACCAAAGAAAAGCCTAATAGATCGATCGGGTCCGATGGCTCGAGAGAGAGTGACTACAGAGCTCGACATCGGCTTTGGTGGGGAGACAGAGTTGTGATGCTTGGAAGGTTTGCTAAAATGTTTGCAACACAGGCGATTGAGTCACCGCGGGAGATACACTGACGGTTAGTTTATATATTCAAGAAATAATAGCCGACACATATAGCCTATTGATAATATGACAAGTTCACCTGCGATGGCGAAGTATGAGGAGAGCTCTCACCACTTTGCTCCCGAGGTTTAGGCCCTTTCTTTGTTTGGAGCTTTAGTATACTTCGTTTTCTTCTTTTACGAAACATAATCGGCTATAAGTTAGTTGAAAAAAGCAAGGATAAAATATCAGCCGATTATTTTTACTTACTTGGTTGCTTCTTCTCAATGTCCGATAGAGATGGACTTTGAATTCCCAGGGTACCTGAGGTATACCTGTAAGGCCAATCATCCAAGTGACCTCTTTGCTTGGCCACTACTTGATTGGCCAGAAATAGGCTTTTTGCCAGTAGCTTTAGTCCGAAAATAAGAAACAAAGATTAAGAGTATACTTAAAGAAATTAATATACAGAAGAGTATTAATCGATCCGATACCTTATCAAGATCTATAAGACTTGTGTTAGTATAACCCAAGAGTTAGTTTCATCGCTTGAATCATTTGTTAGTCTCTACCGTTGGTTCGAAAAGATTTGGAAGAAACTCATTAACAATAGCCGAGCGAAGACTTGTCGTAATATAACGCACTTGCAACGGATGACCACCATAAAGAGAAACGCTCGAGCGACGGGTATTCAACACAAAATGAGGCAAGTATTTGATCCGGAGCTCGTCGGCAATCTCAATTACAAGGTCAAGCTGCGGTGGCATTGCGACCCTAGCTCTTGGTTGAAGCCGATCAAGCAATGGCGATCGGGATGACTCGATCAAGCCTAATCTAGAGCATAAATCAAGGATTATAGAATTCATATGAAGGTTGGAACGTCCGATTCTCGTGTGCGATCGACATGTAGAATGTTTGGCGATATGAAAATCTTGAACAAATCTAAAGTATCATGCGGCATCGAATATCGGCTTCAAGGTGAAGAAAAGAAGGCCGCGGAAATCGGTGTATTTGTATAATCAAGAAATCATTCTGTTTGAATTCATTGCTATCAAGTTGCAGAAAAAATAACAGATATTTCTTAGAGCCGATAGGGGTAACCTTTGTCTCATTTCCAGAGCACATCATGAACCTTTCCCTGTACGATCGGCTAGCTATGAACTGAGGTATCATACCTTCTGGGGTATCTTCTCGGGGGAAAGCCGTATCTTCAGAAGGATTTAACTCAAACGATCGGCTGAATAAGCAATATAACCAAATCTGAATAAACCAGAGAGGTCCTCCTACATTTCCGACGATGAATTTTGAAAACCCAGTGAACAGTCGACACCTTATTATGTGCATCATCTGATAAACTGCGCCTAGGAATATCTTTCCAAGTGCCAGCCGACGCCCCTCTACCAGTTGTTCTGCTATGGTTTGATATACTTGAGTTGGTCCTAGAGAAGCGCCACAAAATAAAAATCGGTCTAGCCAGAGATTCAAGAAAGCAACATGCTCCTCATCCAACACTATCCCATTGACCTTGTTGTTATTTCTGATATATTTCACCCATCCTTCACCCTTGGATTTAATAAGTTTATACTTGGGCTTGCATCATGTAGTTTATACTTGATCTCCATCGTCTCAAGCAACATAATTGAGCAACATCCAAAAGGGTTGGGCCGACAAGACCGGTGCGAACATGAAGGCATTAAAAGTGTCCGACTGTATAACAAGCCGTGGCCACTAAGGGCTCATTGGCCTCCTGGATCGGCTAAAGAAAGGGGAGACATTCAACTATGCCCATTTTTTCCCATTCAACCCTCTTTTGAGCTGCTACACGAATATACCATGATCTCCACCCTTTAAGAGCCGTCGGCCAAGCCACAAACTCTTAGTCCAACCTCTATGTTGTGCCCCGGCCGACAAAGGAAGACGAGGATTTCTTCGCTTATTATCGAATCGACTCTAAATTTCCTCTCGACCTGGATAAAATTGGTCTTTCTTGTTTGGGATCGGAATGAATACTTGAAAGGATCCATAGAAGCAATTCGCAATTGATTGGGCGATGCAAAAAAGCCGATTGGAACCTTGACAAACAAAGCCAATTGTGGATGAATTGAGAGCTTGTACGCGTGAGGAATGGGTCCCGGGAGGCTATATATTTATAGCACGATAAAATTTTTGAAACGGCGGGAAGTGAATTTCAAAGGACATAGTAATTAAAGCGCACTACCCGCATGTCAGAGATTTACGGCGAGAATAAAGCAGCAGTTGATGGGTGAAGTTTAAATGTTAGCCGATTTAACAAGCCGATAATTGTGATTTTTGATAGATGACAAGTCATCTTTCAAAAATGTGGGGCATATGTTTGCACCAAAATTCGGCAATATATCCAAATCAGGCAATAAAATCAAAGGTATGGAAACAAATTAAGGATTGAAAAGAATCCAAGATATTTGGTAACTGCAAGGTTTTTAAGGAAACAATCGTCCAAGATAAGGCCGACGCAGACACGGACTCTGAAGCGTGTTGTAGTAGGACACGATCGGCCGAAGGGTATAAAAGAAGAGCCAAAGCAAGTTGCGAGAGATCATCAACACAATACAATCAACTAGCTTTTACTTTTCATCTACTTTTCCTGTCGACTAGGAGTAGTTCTTGTAATTTAGCCTTTGTAATCGATTTTGATCAATAAAGTTGCGCATCGCCGATTGTTGATCATCCTCGCCATTACCCCGTGTTTGGTTTATTCGATTTTGTTGCGCATCGCCTTCTTCGAAATTGACTGCCTTTATCCTCCGATTAGCCTTAATCGGCTAGTTAGATTTATCCTGATACCTTGATCTTGATCTTGATCGGCTTCAAGCTGATCGAGTTTAAGCCGATTGATCTTAACGATCAGCTTTGTTTGAATTTTATTGTTTTTTACCTTGTCGATTATAGGTCAAATCGACCGCACGCCTGAACCGGTGTTCGTGCGGTGTGTGTCTTTGTCGAAACCCTACATCAAGTTTTTGACGCCAACAGTATGGTTTTGTTCCCTGTAGGAAAAAAGGGTGTCTCTAGGATCTTCACACAAAGCATGCCATTACAATTATGTGATGATTGTTGGTTGGTTTTTAATTGCATCGTACATATTTACCTGTTACTTCTCCATATATACCGTTTATTTCAAGTCTCAACACAATTTTAAACAGTATTGTTTCGTCGAGAGATTAACAATATTTTGGTTTCATGGCTTTGATAGAGGTCTTATTATGATGAGATTAAAACATAAGGTTCATTGGTCGGTCCGCTGCACTTATTTGGCTGATATATCCTCATCAATTGTTTGCATCTAATAGCTAGTATTTTGATGATCTCGTTAGCTAGTATTTTGACAAGAGAGAAAGATTGACGAAGTCGACAACAAATTCTTTAAGCACAACCTCAAAACACTACAAGGGATTGTTGCTCTCCCACAAACTTTCGAACCTTTTAGGACTCTTAGATCCTTGCCCTATACAAAAATCCAATGATAAAGAATAACTTAGCCTCTAATCCTCTAATGCACCACTTTCTTTGGATAAGTTTGACTGTAGTTTCTTGGTTGCTTGGATTCTCTATGATCACACATGAGTTTATATAGCCATCTTAGTCCTCCTCCAAAGGGAAGTAAGAATCTTACTAAAAAAAGGTATAAATCCTAATCCTATTAGGATTTATCTAGGACTCATTATAGCATACATTTCCAAATCCTAATAGACTAATATGAGTCACCACAATTAATAATCTCCATCTTGACCCTTATCTGTTGAAGTCATTATGCTCCTCCAGAAACTCACTCCAAATCGGCTTCGTATTTTTTTTGTTTTACCTCCCACCTTTGGGAGTACCTCCGCACATGGACTCATGCACATCACCACAATGTGCGTATTGGTGTTCGGGTTTGGCAACCCGAACCCTATATCTAAGAGGTTTTTCTTTGTGTAGTTTGGTTAACCACACCTATTGTTTCTACCGCCATCCGTGCAATAGGTTTGTACCACCTCTAAGCTCTATATGCTCGTTAGTACCGCATGGTTGCTCCCACCACATTTTTCTTCTTTCAACAGCTCACATGTTCACCTTTGTGTCTTCTAGATTTTGCAACCATTTTTGTAGTTCTGCATATAATTGCAATTGGGACCTGAGTACCTAGCATTGACAACACGATTTCGTTCTCCTGATCATGATTTTTATCAGACCTCCTATTGGTTACCCTTTCTTTAGGTTTACCCATCAATTAGTACCCTTCATTGATTTAGATACTTTTTATGATCACACGCCCTTTTGAAAGTACTCGCATGACTCTACCTCGATGTGATACTTCATAACCTTCGAGTTCAAGTGACCTCATAGATATTAGATTCTTCTTTATGCCGAGAACATATCGAACTCATGTCAATGTGCAATGTACTCCACCATACATCTTCAATGTAAATGTTCCCATCTCAGTAATTGCATACTTCTTGCAATCTGATAAGTGAATAGTTCCATGAGCCCTGCGTAGAGGCCATTCGTTAAATATCTCTCTAGCCGAACATATGTGGAAGTAATAACATAAATCTAATATTCATGCATAAAAAGTACCTGATTGGCTCACAAGTGCACATGAATCATCATTTGCTATCGACATTGAGCATACACCCTTCATTTACTTCAAACTCAGAGAATCTTTTATCTTTTTTAAAAAAAATGGCCAGGAGCACTGGCATTCATTATAGAAGAAATAACAACAAACGAGCTACATACGCACAAACGAACCCCACACACACGCACACCCGTGCAGTACTCGCCTCCTTGTGTGCGCCCGTGTCGAGCTGCGCTTGAACGTGGGCGGGCGGAGTGAGCTCGACTCACTCTCGCCAATCGGGCTGAAGCATATACGTGTGCCCCTGCTCTTGCTCTTCTTCATCCTGTCACTCTTGCTTTTACTTGCAACACCTACTACAGCTAATTCTTGATCACCCGAGGTAAAGATTTCGATAACTTTTTTAAGGACTCTCCTCTCAATAAATATGCAATTGCCTCATTGAAGTTTAGAATGCTTTTTTCGATTAGAATATTCATTTTCAGTTGGGCCCATCATGATGGTAGAGATGATACCTGCAGGATGCCTTTATCGTTCTCCTCAATTTTTTCATTCACACTAATCAGTTGTGTGATAAGCTTGTTGAAGACATTGAGATTATCAACGAACTATGTACCTTCCTCCATGCGCAACTTATACAATTGTTGCATCATCACCCACCAGTTTATTAGTGACTTTGCCATATACAATTCTTGTAAGTCATTCCATAATTTCTTTTGTAAATTCTCCTCGATCACCGAGTACTTTATCTAATTAGAGAGATATAGACAAATTGCACTTATATTCTTCTGCTCTATTACCTTTCAGTCTTCAACGAGCATCTTTTTCGATTAATCCCCTTCAAGAGCAGCGATTAAATCTTACTGGACAAGGACATCCTTTACCACACAATGCCACACGCTAAAATTTCCTCTGCCATCAAATTTCTTCACTTGATTCCACATTATTGACATCGATCTAGATTTTATGACACCTGATGTGTTACCAACCTTCTCACAAATCTGATTAATCTGGCCTTGGATCTAATACCACTTGTTATACTCTTATACCCTTTCTTATGCGTAGCAACCTGACGAATACTTATACCAGGGGTACCTGTCGGCGTTTCGAGCACCGGCAAGAAAATTTGTAAGTCTAAGGGGCCGCGCGTTCCACTCCCTGAATGGTTAGACTCAGAAGTCCAAGATGTATACTGGTTCGGGCCGAAGGTCCCTACTCCAGTTCGTGTGGTGGCGTTGTATTCCCTTCAGTACAGATGACTGCACAAAGTTTACAAGCGAGAGTGCTAATGGCTTAGCGAGATGGGTTCGATCCCCTCCTACGGGGGTTCCTGCCTCCTTTTATACGGAAGGAAGGGGCAGGTTACATCGAGAAATGGGAGATGACGAGATGACCTACACTAGGAGCTTCGGTCCTTCGTTCTGCTGACTGATCACCACCCGTCTTGCCCATGCTGGGTCGGTAGTCTAGTTGGCGAGGCGGTTAGGTATTTCCGAAAGCGGCGTACACGCCTCCGCGAACCTTACGAGTGTTGACGTTGCTTGCCATGACGTGGGTGTTGCCTCGGGAGAGCGTGTCTTCGTCTCAGATATGTGACCACCGATGGGATCGGGAGCATGACTTCGGCAGTCATTAAACCCTCTTGGGAAGGGACCACCTGCCCTTGTATAGTCACTTCGATTGACCCCATCCGTAGGGTACGTGGCTGTTGGCTGGTAGAGGCTTCGACACGCGGCCCTTGCGGATGTTACCTTGGTTTGATCGAGTCGGGGATCCGTCTGCCAAGGAGGTCGGGAGCCACCTGCAGTCGGCCGGGGTCCGTCCCCACAAGGCGGTCGGGAGCTACTGCAGTCGGAACACTTCCCTCGTCGATCGGGAAGGGATGTCTCGTGTGGCCTTGCAGTGCCGGTCGTGAGTGGGTGAGGCGACTGTTGGGCTTGAGTGTGCTTGAGGCACGGCTCGTCGCCGGGCCATTGGGTACCTGTTATAAGTATTCGTCAGTACCCCAACGGCCCAGGGTCACAAGCGGGCTGCCTCAAGCCCAACTCCGACCTAGGGAGCTTCACCAGGCCCTCTACCGACCAAAGTACCTGCGGGGCCACTAAGGATGCCTGTCCCCGACCGATCGGGACAAGCGTTCCCGACCAAGTAGGGCTCGACCCGCGGCGGTCGGGATCCCCAATCCCGACCAAGCTAAGGCAACCTCCGCCAAAAAGCCGCACGACGAGCCTCCACCACCATTGGCCACGTGCCCCACGGAAGGATCGATCAAGTGATCAGACGAGCGGTGGCTCTTTCCCGAGATGGTATAATGGCTGCTGAAGTCAAGCTTCCGGTCCCATCAACCAGTCACGTACAATATGAAGGCACGTTCCCTCCCGAGGCAGCACCAACGTCATACACTGCAACGTCAACTATCGTCAGGCTCATAGAAGGCAGGTGCGCCATTTCCCAACGCAAAGAACTAATCGCCACGCCACGGGACTACCGACCCGGCGTGGGCAAACCGGGTGATGACCAATCACCGAAGCGAAGGACTAATGCTCCCGGCATAGGTTTTCTCATCCTTCCCTCTCCCAACTTCCCGTGTAACCTGCCCCCTCCAACTGTATAAAGGGAGGCAGGGGCCTCTGGGAGAAGAGGGGGGGCGAGTGCGAGGAAGAGTGTGAGATTATGTGCGCGCACGCCTTTGAGATCTCCTCTTCTCGCTAGGTCTTTACGAACACTTTTGTGTTCAAGCCCTCAACCCTCACTTGTAAACGTTGTGAAGTCATCTGCATCTAAGGCAATACAACACCACCGAACGAACTGGAGTAGGGACTTTCGGCCCGAACCAGTATACACCTTGGGCTCTCGAGTCTAACCATTCAGGGATAGGGAACGCGTGGCCCTTCTGACTTATAAATTTACTTGCCAGTGCTCGAATCGCCGACACAACCCCTAGACCAGATCATAGTTTTGTGAGATATGGCACGAGCTTGTATATTTCCAAGAATGTAGAAGATGAATCTCTTAGAGAGAACCAAAATAACGATATTGAAGCAACTACAATGAGAAAAACGATTTGACAAAGCCGACCATAAATTTTTTAAGCATAACCTCAAATAGTATAAGGGATTATTGCTCTCTCACAAGCTTTCAAACCTTTTAGGACCCTTAGATCCTTACCCTATACAAGAATCTAGTGGTAAAGAATAAACTAGTCCCTAATCCTCTCGCGCACCCTTTACTTTGAATGAGTTAGTTTGTGGCTTCTTAGTTGCTTTGGTTCTTCATGTGTTTTCTTTCAGCTAATGTAGTCGTTTGTTTCAACTCGGTTCTAAATTTTTTATAGGACTGAAATTCATTTCATAATTGAAAAAAAGGTAACTTCCATGTTAGTGACATCTCTTTGATTCCAAGAAGCTTCATTTTATGGGATGCTAAGCTAGCAAATAATTCAAAAACTCAATTCTATAGGGAGTGCATGATTCTGGTGTCATTGAGCTTCAAACTCTATTAGGTCTTCATCTCAATATCTATCTTTTAGTATTTTCTATCTATTTTTGAGTACTTCTGATTTACCCTGCTATGTTACTATTTTTTTGGAATTGATAGGAGGCGTACATCCGATACCATTAGACGCCTTCTACTTCTACCATTTCGTCTTTGTATCTGCACTTCATCTAATTCTTTATCTCCCACATCTTCTTCTTCATTAAACCCCCCCCCACACACACACCAACACCTCCCTACCTACACCCTAATTCCTAATTACTCTCCCCATCCCTTCCGGTGGCTCATCGGCTGGAATCCCGCCCCTCTCCCATGGGACCTCCCCTATCCCCTCTCTTTTTCTCTCCTAGCATGGCACTGTGCTTGAGGGAGGCCTTTCGCTATGACCGGAGCTCACTAGAGGTCTAGAGGAGATAGGGGTGCAGATGACGCGTGGAAGATGACACCGGTTGAGGGTGTTATAGGCCGCATCTGCGCCATCAGCTTGCTTGTGATGGATTCGAGTATGTTAGAGATGAGGATAGTGGTGTAGGCCGGTCTCGTTTCCTTCCTCCTTTATGCTCATCTCGAAATGATGACACTGATAAGTCGAGTTGTGACAGCAGTTGTTTTTGAATATTGCAGATGCTCAATTGTTTCTTTGTTATTGCAACAAGTTTTAATTTTTGTTGCAATAGGTCCTTATATTTGTCACCTCAGTAGTTTATATTTGTTGCACAATTTTATTTATTGATTTTTTGTTTGTTGCATCTAGAGCAAAAAAATTTTTTGTTCCACTATATTGAATTAGTTGTTATACAATTATCTTTGAATATTGCAACTAATTTTTTCAAATATTGCAACTTTGTAACACTATGAATTTGTTTGATTCGGATGCCTAAACTAGTTTTAAACCATATCAATCTCAGTTCTATACTTGTGGTTTTTATCCAATTTTCGGTGAGAATTTTTATAGTTTCGTTAATTTTTTTAGGATATTGTATTTCTTTTTTCGCATTTGGTTGCACATATTGATTACAATTGTTATACGTATTGTTCAACGATGTTGCACTATTACTGTCGGCGTTTCGAGCACCGGCAAGTAAATTTGTAAGTCTAAGGGGCCGCGCGTTCCACTCCCTGAATGGTTAGACTCAGAAGTCCAAGATGTATACTGGTTCGGGCCGAAGGTCCCTACTCCAGTTCGTGTGGTGGCGTTGTATTCCCTTCAGTACAGATGACTGCACAAAGTTTACAAGCGAGAGTGCTAATGGCTTAGCGAGATGGGTTCGATCGCTTTTCCTACGGGGGTTCCTGCCTCCTTTTATACGAAAGGAAGGGGCAGGTTACATCGAGAATTGGGAGAGGACGAGATGACCTACACTAAGAGCTTCGGTCCTTCGTTCTGCTGACTGATCATCACCCGTCTTGCCCATGCTGGGTCGGTTGCCTAGTTGGCCAGGGTGGTTAGGTATTTCCACGAGAAACGGCGTACCTGCCCTCTGCGAACCTTACGAGTGTTGACGTTGCTGCGCATGACGTGGGTGTTGCCTCGGGAAAGAGCATGTCTTCGTACTGTATGTGACCGGTGATGGATCGGGAGCATGACTTGATCGATCATTAAACCTTCTTGGGAAGGAGCCACCGCCCTTGTATAGTCACTTGATTGACCCGTTCGTGGGTACGTGGTCAGAGTAAGTGGTGGGGCTTCGACACGCCGACCCTTAGCGGGTTGTCTTGGCACGATCGAGTCGGGATCCCCGACCACGCGGGGTCGGGAGCTCGGCTTAGTCGGAGCCGGGGACCCGTCCATTGTGGAGGTCGGGAGCCACTGCAGTCGGAGACACTTCCTCGATCGGTCGGAAGGGATGTTCGTGTGGACTTGCAGTGCTTCGCAGAGAGTGGGTGGGAAGCTTTGTTGGGCTGGAGGCGTGCTTGAGGCCGTCGGCTTGTCGCCGGGCCGTTAGGGTACCCTGTTATAAGTATTCGTCGAGAGCCCCCAACCCCGAGCGATTTTGGCGATTCGGTTGGGGTTGAGCTTGGATGAGAATGGTGATCGGCCCGAGTGGTCGGTCCGACCGATTAGGTCAAACGATTTACGCGAGTGTACCCGACGCATCCGACGGCCGCCTGGAATTTGGCACAGGGCATTCGAACCGCGGGGCTTTGAATCACCTCGTTGTGCGCAAGACGGCTTGCAGCGCGCTCGCCGCTCGTCTTCTGGATCGCCGGGTTACGTGAAGGGCGCCGTTTTCCGGCGCTTGCGTTTATTCTGGAGATGTTTAATCTCCCTCCGTTCGGGTATATAAGGGCCTTCGGCTTGCACGAGTGATAGACCTTTAGGCGAAATCCTTTCTTTTGCTCCTTGAAATAGCTTCGAGGCACCTTCTAGTCTTCGGCTTTGGTGATGATGTCGTGGTAGAAGAAGAAGATCCTTTGGTCGAGCTTTGGGCTGAGTACGACCAGGCGATGGCCGAACTCCGGGAGGAAGAAGTCAGAGCCGTGATGTTGCTGCTGCCGATCGCCGCTCGAGGTCGTCCCGAGGCTCGAGGTAGCAAGGGGGGCCCTTCTAGAGGCGATGGCGCGAGGGCGCCGATCGTAGTTAGTCTTGCGGCTGCGCCGATGCGTGAACGGCGGGAAGCGCGTCAGACGGTTCCGCACCGCGCGGCTGTCCCATCGACCAGTGCAAGGGCCTACCGACATGCCGCTCGGTGCCACCGATCTTTGCGGATGTTTAAGAGGTCTTAGTGCGGATAAAGTCCTGCCGTAGTGTAGCGTAGCTATTCTTGTGTCTGTTGGGTACTATATTGTAAAGTTGTGTAAAGTTTGAGCTGTTGGCCTATAATGAAATCTCCTTTTCTTTATGAATGTCTTCGTGATGAGTTTGCTTTGCTTGATTGAGTTGTCCGAGTGCTCGCTTAACGTCGCAATGGACCGCGCCTTGGTCGGTAGGGACGACCGCGATATAGGGACGACCGCGATGCCTCTGCGTGAGGTTCGGGTGTCCGAGTGCTCGTTTAACGTCGTAGCTGGACCGTGCCTTGGTCGGCAGGGACGACCGCGATGCCTCTGCGCGAGGTTCGGGTGTCCGAGTGCTCGTTTAACGTCGTAGCTGGACCGTGCCCTTGTCGGCAGGGACGACCGCGATGCCTCTGCGCGAGGTTCGGGTGTCCTAGTGCTCGTTTAACGTCGTAGCTGGACCGTACCTTGGTCGGCAGGGACGACCGCGATGCCTCTGCGCGGGGTTCTGGTGTCCGAGTTGCTCGTTTAATCGTCGTAGCTGGACCGTGCCTTGGTCGGCAGGGACGACCGCGATGCCCCTGCGCGAGGTTCGGGTGTCCGAGTGCCGTGCCTTGGTCGGCAGGGACGACCGCGATGCCCCTGCGCGAGGTTCGAGTGTCCGAGTGTCGTGCCTTGGTCGGCAGGGACGACCGCGCTGCCCCTGCGCGGGGTTCGGGTGTCCGAGTGCCGTGCCTTGGTCGGCAGGGACGACCGCGATGCCCCTGCGCGGGGTTCGGGTGTCCGAGTGCTCGTTTAACGTCGTAGCTAGACCGTGCCTTGGTCGCAGGGACGACCGCGATGCCTCTGCGCGCGGTTCGAGTGTCCGAGTGCTCGTTTAACGTCGTAGCTAGACCGTGCCTTGGTCAGCAGGGACGACCGCGATGCCCCTGCGCGAGGTTCGGGTGTAAGAGTGCCGTGCCTTGGTCGGCAGGGACGACCGCGATGCCCTGCGAGGTTCGAGTGTCCGAGTGTCGTGCCTTGGTCGGCGGGGGCGACGCGATGCCCCTGCGCGGGCCGAGTGTCCGAGTGTCGTGCCTTGGTGGCAGGGGCGACCGCGATGCCCTGCGCGGGTTCGTGTCCGAAAGTGCCGTGCCTTGGTCGGTAGGGACGACGCGATGCCTGCGCGGGGTTGGTGTCCGTGCTCGCTTAACGTCGTAGCTAGACCGTGCCTTGGTCGGCGTGGACGACCGCGATGCCTCTGCGCGAGGTTCGAGTGTCCGAGTGCTCGCTTAACGCCGTAGCTAGACCGTGCCTTGGTCGGCGGGGAAGACCGCGATGCCCTGCGCGGGGTTCGGTGTCCGTCTTGTGCCGCCTTGGTCGGCCGAGGGCGACGCGATGCCCCCGCGTGGGGTTGGGTGTCCGAGTGCCGCGCCTGGTCGGCGAGGGACGCACCGATGCCTCTCGCGCGAGGTTCGTGTCCGGTGCTCATTTAACGCCGTAGCCGGACCGCGCCTTGGTCGGCAGGGACGACCGCGATGCCTCTGCGAGGTTCGTGTTCGAGTGCCGTGCCTTGGTTGGTAGGGACGACCGCGATGCCTCGCGCGAGGTTCGTGTCCGAGTGCTCGCTTAACGTCGTAGCTAGACCGTGCCTTGGTCGGCGCAGGGACGACCGCGATGCCTCTCGCGCGAGGTTCGGTGTCCGAGTGCTCGTTTAACGTCGTAGCTAGACCGCGCCTAGGTCGGCAGGGGCGACGCGATGCCCTGCGCGGGTTCGTGTCCGAGCGCCGTGCCTTGGTCCGCGAGGACGATCGATGCCTCTCGCGCGAGCCGGGTGTCCGAGTGCTCGTTTAACGTCGTGGCTGGACCGCGTGCCTTGGTGGCGGGGGCGACCGCGATGCCTCTGCGTGAGGTTCGGGTGTCCGAGTGCCATGCCTTGGTCGGCAGGGACGACCGCGATGCCTCTGCGCGAGGTTCGGGTGTCCGAGTGCTCGTTTAACGTCGTAGCTAGACCGTGCCTTGGTCGGCAGAGACGGCCGCGATGCCTCGGCGCGAGGTTCGGTGTCCGAGTGCTCGCTTAACGTCGTGGCTGGACCGTGCCTTGGTCGGCGGGGACGACCGCGATGCCCCGCGCGAGGTTCGGTGTCCGAGTGCCGTGCCTTGGTCGGCGGGGGCGACCGCGGCCTTCCTGCGCGAGGTTCGAGTGTCGAGTGTCGTGCCTTGGTCGGCGTGGACGACCGCGATGCCCCCGCGCGGGTTCGGTGTCCGGGTGTCGTGCCTTGGTCGGCGAGGGCGACCGCGATGCCCTGCGCGGGGTTCGGTGTCCGGAGTGCTCGCTTAACGCCGTAGCTAGACCGTGCCTTGGTCGGCGGGGACGGCCGCGATGCCTCCGCGCGAGGTTCGGTGTCCGAGTGCTCGCTTAACGCCGTAGCTAGACCGCGCCTTAGTCGGCAGGACGACCGCGATGCCCCCGCGCGGGGTTCGGTGTCCGGTCTGCGTGCCTTGGTCGCGCAGGATGACCGCGATGCCTCGCGTGGGGTTCGTGTCCGAGTGCCGCGTGCCTTGGTCCGCAGGGACGACCGCGATGCCTCTGCGTGAGGTTCGGGTGTCCGAGTGCTCATTTAACGTCGTAGCTGGACCGTGCCTTGGTCGGCAGGGACGACCGCGATGCCTCTGCGCGAGGTTCGGGTGTTCGAGTGCCGTGCCTTGGTTGGTAGGGACGACCGCGATGCCTCTGCGCGAGGTTCGGGTGTCCGAGTGCTCGTTTAACGTCGTAGCTAGACCGTGCCTTGGTCGGCGGGGGACGCATCGCGATGCCTCTGCGCGAGGTTCGGTGTCCGAGTGCTCGCTTAACGTCGTAGCTATACCGCGCCTTGGTCGGCGGGGACGCATCGCGATGCCTGCTCGCGCTGGGTTCGTGTCCGAGTCGCCGTGCCTTGGTCCGCAGGACGACCGCGATGCCTCTCGCGCGAGGTTCGTGTCCGAGTGCTCGTTTAACGCCGTAGCCGGACCGCGCCTTGGCCGGCGAGGACGACCGCGATGCCTCTGCGCGAGTTCGGTGTCCGAGTGCCATGCCTTGGTCGGCAGGACGACCGCGCGATGCCTCTGCGCGAGGTTCGGTGTCAAGTGCTCGCTTAACGTCGTAGCTAGACCGTGCCTTGGTCGGCGAGAGACGCACGCGATGCCTCTCGCGCGAGGTTCGGTGTCCGAGTGCTCGCTTAACGTCGTAGCTGGACCGTGCCTTGGTCGGCAGGGACGACCGTGATGCCCCTGCCGCGGGGTTCGGGTGTCCGAGTGCCGTGCCTTGGTCGGCAGGAACGACCGCGATGCCCCTGCGTGGGGTTCGGGTGTCCGAGTGCCGTGCCTTGGTCGGCACGGACGACCGCGATGCCTCTGCGCAAGGTTCGGGTGTCCGAGTGCTCGTTTAACGTCGTAGCTGGACCGTGCCTTGGTCGGCAGGGATGACCGCGATGCCTTTGCGCGAGGTTCGGGTGTCCGAGTGCTCGTTTAACGTCGTAGCTGGACCGTGCCTTGGTCGGCAGGGATGACCGTGATGCCTCTGCGCGAGGTTCGGGTGTCCGAGTGCTCGTTTAACGTCGTAGCTATACCGTGGGCTTGTTTTACGTCGTAGCTGGACGTGGGCTCGTTTTACGTCGTAGCTGGACGTGGGCTCGTTTTACGTCGTAGCTGGACGTGGGGCATCCATCCCGAGTCCTCGTCTGGCGAGGGTAGCTGCGAGAGGAGTGGCGCGTCTATCCCACACGTCTACCCCATCCGCAGTGTGGGACCCGAGAGGGTGAGCGACGCGCGTTTACCCGCGTTGATTTGAACACCGTGCTCGTGGAGCTTATAACAGGTAGTCCGAGTGGGTCCTGGGAGGTCCCGCCCAAGAGGGACCCTTCCGAGCGGACGGTCCCAGATTAGGGTGTCCTGGCCCTGCTGTGGGGCGACCCATAAGAAACCTTTCTTTACTCAATCAGATGGGCCTGGGTGTCGTCCGACCCGAGGCACAGCTGGCTGTCGCTCATCGATGAGCTCCCGGGAGAGTGTGAAGTATGGTCTCGGACGCGAGTAGAGGTGATTGGGTCGTCAGCCGACCTAACCGAGGGCCCACCGTGGGGCTCACCTCATACTTGCCCCTCGCTCAAGTTTTGCTGGGGCGACCTTATGCCCATCTGGTGGGGTTGGCCTTTTGAACCCACAGCTTTTAGCCGGGCCCCCGGCGCAAGCCACAGAGCCTTTGCCGCTTGGGGCGCAGCGCCCGATGGGCCTCGCGACGTGCCCGAGCAACCGTCCTAGCCTCAAGGCGGAGACCGAGAGGTTACAGGACGCACTGCCCGGGGGCGGCGTCTTTATGGCTCTGCTGTTTCGTCAGGATTAAATGCTGAGTGGAATTGGAAACCGGGAGTTACCAGGCTGGCGTGAGTGGACACGACGCTTCGCTCGAGGGGGTGCCTGTTCGGTCGACGCCTGCTCGTCTTCTATATATACGTTGCTGGGGCGTTTTGAGTAGTTACGCTTGCTTGCCTTCCTCGCCTCCCGTCCCTAAGACAAAAAGGAACAACAAAGAGCCAAGGAAAAGAAAACTCAGCCTTCTCTTCTCCTCGCCTTTCCGTCGCCTCTTTTGCAAGGATGTCGTGGCCGAGTGCTCGCCCGAGCCAACCGCCGGCTTGTTGAAGAAGGGCTTCCTCCTGCGCAAGATCTCTCGGTTGGAGGGTGCCGACGGAGCTGCGCCCTCGCCGGGGACGACGAGGTCGTGGTGCTAGCCTCGTTCTTGGCGGCCCGGCTTGCTTGCCGCACCCGTTCGTCCGGGCTGCTCTTCCACTACAAGGCGGAGGCGCACCATCTTAACCCCAACGGGTCCTCCACATCGCCATATTCATCACGCTCTGCGGCTTTCCCGAATCGAGCCGCATTGGGCTGTGGAGGCATTTCTTCCAAGCGAGGCTCGAAGGACAAGCCGACGGACGCCGCGGCGCCGCTGGTGGCCTCGCCTCCGGCCTTGGTCCGCCGAGCACGAGTATCTCGAGGCCAAGCTGCCATCGCCCAACAAGGGATGGCGCCTCGAGTGGTTCTATGCTCGAACGTCGGAGAGCAGCGCCCGCCCTTCACCGCAAACTTCCGTGGCGGGGAGGAGTGGAACCGGAGGCGAGAAGCGAAGAAGAAAAAGGTGGCCCTGATCGTAGAGCAGGTCAGGGCCCTAAGGAGGCAAGGGCTCACCGGGGACGTGGTCGTGCGTGCCTTCATGAGGATGCACGTGCAACCTCTTGCGCACTGACCCCGCCCCCTATTCCAGTACGAGGGGGCATCCGACCGGATGAGGATGGCGGAGCCCGAGCTAGCCGCGACGGAGGTCGGGCCCGGTGGCCGCCACATGGGAGGAAGCGCTGATGGAGGCGGCGGCCACCCGAGCCATTCTCGGCGGCCCACCCTCCAAATATGGTAGGTCGGTCGGACTTCTTCCCGCCCCTCTTTTCTTTGCTTTTAACGCCTGGTCTGACCAGTGTTTTTTATCTTCTAGAGGCTTTGGCATGTCCTCCGGCGCCGCTCCCGGAGATAAGGAGGCGAGGGCGGCCCCGAGCGAAGGTCGCAGAGTCGACTCCTCCGCAAGAAGCGGAAGGAGGAGAGGAGGAAGAAGAAGGAGAAGGAGCGCGCGCGAGGGCCGCTGCGAGGACGTGTCGGAGGCCACCGCTTTGGTGCAACCTCCACCGACAAGCGAGCCGAAGCACCCCGGTCACGCATATTGTGGGTTTCTTCTCGACTACGGCGACGGGCGGCGGTCCAGCGTGGACTGCGGAGGGCGACACCACAGCTCCGCGCCGAGGGGCCTCGGGCGGGGTGACCGCGCGTCGCCGCCATCGCTGCGCCTTCGCGGAAGCGGCTGAGGAAGCGGCGTCGATCCGCCTGAGGGGGACCACGAAGAGGCGCTGCCGCGCACCCGCCGGCCAGCAAGTACTCTTTTCTTTGTTCAAACATATTTGCAACAAAGCCGCCAACCGCTTTTTAAGTGTTTGTGATGTGCGCGCTATACGGTGTGACCGTGGCGCGGCCCGTGGTGGTTCCGCAAGGGACAAAGTGAGGAATCGAGGCAGCGCAGGATCGCCGCAGAGGTTCCGAGAGACGCCGATCGGGTCGGCGCCGATCGTGGTGCTAGCGGCCGAGGCGCGCCGCCCACGCAGGCCGAGGTTGGCGAGGAGCTCCGACGCCACAATTGGGGACACCGCCGTCGACGTGGTCATCCTCACGAGGAAGAAACGGCGGCGCCAGCCGCGATCGTCGGGCCGAGACGATCGTGCCAGAGGTGTCCCCACCGCCTGTGGGGGAGGTGCCGACCGAGGTCCCGCAGCGCAGTCGCCGAGGGGATCCTCAGGGACCGGGCCTTCATCGCTGCCGATGGTGCTCGACGGTAGCGCCGCCGAGCGCACGACACCAGGCCCGCCGCCGAGTGGCCCTCGAGTCGGGTCTGTGGGCGAACTAAGAGAGCGAGTGGGTCGCTCTTCACAAGGCGCTCGACGGGCGCCAAGCAGATGGAGCAGTCCGAAAGGGTCCGACTCTTTGTCTAGAATCTTCCAATGAGTGTTGGGCGCGATGGCCGGGGAGTCCGCCGACGCCTTGGTAAGTTGATGAAAAACCCAACTTGTAAAATTTGACGACGCGCGCGTGAGACTAACGGATAGTCCGCATCTTGCAAAGATCTGCGGGCTTGCTCGAGGGCAAAGCCGAGCTTCTCTGCACTTTGGACAGCCAATGGCGGCTGCCGCGAAGAGTGCGACTCGCTGCGCCTTGAGTTGCACTTAGCTCAAGAGGCGCCGAGCGTGAGGCGGTCGGAGGCGCGGGTCCGCCAGAGTTGGAGGGGCCACTAAGGCTCTCTTCGATGAGCGCCTGGGGGCCCAGTCCCTGAGGACGAAGGTGGCGGAGCTCGAGTCCTCCCTGGCAGAGGCCACCAGCGCAAGGGACGCCACCGCCACCGCAGAGGGAGCAGCGCAAGCGTAGGCAACCCGTCTGCGGACCGAGCGAGACCAGGCTCGGAAGGACGCCGACCGAGTTCGCTCCGGCGCGGAGGCGCTCGGAAGGACGACTCGCCTTGAGGACCTCCTACGAGGCGTCGGGCAAGAAGTCCGCAACTGGCGAACTCGCGGCCGTGAAGGGTCTCAACTTCTTATTTGATTCGTGGGCGCTATTCGTAAGTCGCGATCATCCGGCGCCGCTGCCATCTGAGGTGCGTAAGAACTTGGGCCTCGCCGTTGAGGAGCGGAAGGACGCCCGCAGCCCGAGACGAGGCGGTCACACGCGGGGACACGGCTCGCGGCGCGTCAAGGTTGCCGAAGAGGGTCGGGCCTAGCTTGCCACAGACCGGAGGCCCTTCGCAAGGCCGGCAGACGACGCGCCGGGTCCTGGAGCGCGGCGGGCCCGAAGCTCTCGCGCCCTCGCTAGCCCGAGTGCCGAGCGCCGAGAGGGCGGTGATTGCCGGGCGCGGCGCTGAGCTTTCGCTACCGGTCAACACCATCTCGCACTACGATGGAATTGACTCGGTGGTGAGCAATGGCGCCGCCGAACCGAACCGACGGAGAGATCGATGTGTTCGAGCTTTGGTCGAGCCGCACGCCGGAGATTGCCGACCATGTCTCGCCGCAGTCGCCTCGAGGAAGAACAAAGCGCTTAGATTTATCCTCCATTTTAATTGTAAAGGCTATTATGCTTGTAAACAATCTTAAGGTTAACAAGTTCCAAAGACGCCTCTTGCCCCCATTGTGTTTTTGGTGAACGCTTGACTGCCATAGCCTTAAGGACCGCAAGGGTCGCTTATGCGCAGGTCGGGTTGCTTCGGGAGGGCTAAGAGGATAGGAATCTTGGTTACTCAAAGAATTATATGCACTTGTGAGGATAGGAGTGTTCCTGACCGACAAAGATCGCTTCCACTGGGCATTTCCTTCTTCCGCTAAGCGCCGTAAACATAGCGGCGGCGTAGACCATAGCACTTGGGTCGAGAGGATTACCGCTCGGGAGGACTCGTGACGGTGGGTCACCGACCCGCCGCGAGTCGTGAGCTAGCCGAGTTTGCGCGGGAGGAGTGTTCCCAACCGACCAAAAGGTCACTCCACTCGCACTTCCTTCTTCCGCGGGCGCTACTTAGCAAACCATAGCCGGGCGAGGCCGAACGCTTGGGTCGAGAGGTTACCACTCGATGGACCTTGTGATCGGTCAGTCACCGACCCGCATAAGCGCCGACTGCAAGCGGCAACGGGGCGCCAAGGGCAGCCCCGAGCCGCCGTCGCTATGGCGACTGTGTGCTCGGAAGGGTAAAGGTAAAGACCATGCGGGGAAAAGAAAAGAGTTTAGGATAGAATCGCCTTAACTTTTCTATGTTCCAAGCGTTCGGAAGGATGCGACCGCCGGCGCCCTTAAGTCGAAGGTGCGGTGCCGGAGAACCTCTACGACGGTGAAGGGGCCTTCCTGTACGCGATAGCTTGTGCTTGTCTTTGCCGGTTTGGACCTCGCGCAGACTAGGTCGCCGTGCCGAAGGATCGCCCTCGAACTCGGCGGTACGTGGTAGCGCCCGCGAGCTTGTTGATACTTGGCCGATCGCAGATGGCCACGCCATGCGCCTCGCCGAGCCGGTCGATGGCGTCTTGTTGCGGCGCGAGCCCCGAGCCTCATCGAGCTTGTAGTCTTGGGGCGCCATACTCCTGGCCTGCTGGCAAGGCGGCCGGCGAACACCATGAAGAACGTGTAAACCCGGCCGCCGGGTGGGCGTGGTCCGCAGCTCCAGAGGACGAGGGCGCTCGCCACCACCGCCCCGCCGAAGTGCTTGAGCCGATCAAGATCCGTGGCTTGAGTCCTTGAAGGATCATGCCGCTCGCACGCTCGACTGGCCGTTAGTCCGCGGATGGGCCACGGCTACCCAATCGACACGGATGTTGAAGTCGCCGCAGAACTCGAGGAACTCCTTTCTGTGGAATCGCGCGTTAGCTGTCGGTGATGATAGAGCTAGGGACTCGAACCAAAAACGATGTCGCGGAAGAAGATGGCCACTTGTGCCGACGCGGCGCTCCACGACCGGCTTGGCCTCTATCCACTTGGTGAATTTATCCACCGCAACTAGGAGATGAGTAAAGCCCGGGCGCTTTCTTGAAGGGCCCGCCGGACGAGTCCCCAAACCGCAAACGCCATGTGATGGGGATCGTCGCAAGGCCCGAGCCGCGATGTGTCCGCCGGCAAAGAATTGGCACCCGCAAGCGGTCGCGCACGATCGCTTCGGCGCCGACACGGCGGTCGGCCAATAAAAACCTTGTCGAAAGGCCTTTCCTCACGAGGATCGGGGTGCGGCATGGTGGCCGCAGACCCGCCATGGATATCGAACAGCAGTCGCCCTTGGTCGGCCAGAACGCACCTCTAGAGGACCGGCAGGGACTCCTCTTGTAAAGGTCCGGGCCGACCAGACGAAAGATTTTGCCGCCGAGCGAGCGCCGGCCTCGGTCGGTCGAGGGGAGCGACCGTCCGTCAAGCGGTTGATGAAGAGCTTCTCCGGTCGGATTCAACCGCTAGCACACTGCGGTTCGACCGGCCAAGTCGCCCGACAGCGCGGTCGGGTGACCATGCTAGGTGAATCGGAGACCGCTCGCCACCGAGTCCACCGATGGAAGGTTGCGTGGAGGTCGCAGACGAAGATCCCGTGGGTGATCGACTGCTGGAGGCAAGATTGGCTAGGCAATCGCCTCACCGCTGTAGCGTCTCAGAGGCGTGGTGGAGCTCAAAACCCTTGAACGCTCCTCGAGCTTGCGCACTTCCCGACAAGACGCACGCCATCACGGGCGTCTCGCGGCTCGAAGCCTTCATGACCTGGTCGACGACAAGCTTGGAGTCCCCGCGAACGCAGAGTCGACGAGCGCGAGGTCGGCAAATGATCCGAGACCGTTGGCGAGCCTCGTGCTCGGCGATGTTGTTGGTCGCGTCGAAGAGCAACCGATGGTGTATTGAAGTTTGTTCTGAGCGGGAAATGATGACGACTCAGCGCCAGCGCTACTTGGTGTAGGATCCATCAAAGTACATTGTCCAAGACGGGTCTTCGACACGGTGGCGCTCGGGCTTGGTCCACTCGGCGACGGTCGCCGAGGGCTCGCGACGGATCATCGTCCGAGGGACGTATGTTATGCCGTGGCCAGCGAGCTCGAGCGCCCACTTGGCTATCCTTCCCAAGGTGTCGCGATTGTGGACGATCTCGCCGAAAGGGACGCGCGTCACCACGGTGATGGCGTCTTTGGTCGGGTCGGGCAATGGACGAGCTTTCTCTTGGCGATGAGCACCGCTGAGAGCAGCTCCGCACTGCGGGTACGGAGCCTTGGACTCGGAAAGAACCTCATGATGAAGTAGACCGGCCGTTGTACCTTGAGTTCACGGCCTTCCTCCGCTGTTCCACCACAAGGGCCGCACCGCGACTCTGAGCAAAGGGGCGGCGATGTAGAGGAGGCGGTTCGCTGGTGCCGGGCGACGAGGATCGGAGGTGAGGGTAGGAAGGCCTTGAGCGGGTGAGGGCTTCGAGCCTCCTGGTCCAGCCAAGCGGTCGAATTTCTTGAGCAGCCAGAGCGGCATTCGCGCCGCCAAGTAGACGCGAACGGCTCAAGGCGCAAGGCACCTGTTAGCCTCTCGACCCCTTTGAGATTAGGAACGG
Organism: Otatea glauca; assembly: GCA_036346275.1. Taxonomy (NCBI): domain Eukaryota; kingdom Viridiplantae; phylum Streptophyta; class Magnoliopsida; order Poales; family Poaceae; genus Otatea; species Otatea glauca. Next base: position 33,301,951 of record CM070722.1, read on the forward strand.
GCCCATCCTTGCGATCGCCGAGATCTTCTCCGATTGGCCTCGATACCTCGCCGGAGACGATGAAGCCGAGCGCCTTCCCTTGGGGACCCCAAGACGTATTTCTGGTTGAGCTTTATACGTAACCGTCGAAGATTCGCGAAAGTTTCTTCCGTGTCGGCAATAAGGTCGTGGGCATTCTTGGTCTTCACGACGATGTCGCCAACGTGACGCCTCAACGTTGTGGCCGATCCGTTGTTGAAGCACGCTTGCATACATCGTTGGTATGTAGCGCGCAGCGTTTTTTAGGCCGAACGGCATTGTAACGTGAGCGTAACGAGCCGAACGGCGTGATGAAGGAAGTCGCGAGCTGGTCGGACTCCTTGGCTTATCTGTGATAGCCCGGTAGGCATCCGTAAAGGAAAGAGACTCGCACCCAGGGTGGAGTCGATGACTTGGTCGATGCGGGGCAGGAACGGGGTCTTTGGGACACGCTTTGTTGAGACTCGATAGTCAACACACATTCTCCATTGCCCATTTTTCTTTTTACAAGTACAGTGGTTGGCCACCACTGGGTGGCACTCTTTATAAACCCCGCAGCCCAAAAGCTTGGCGATCTCTCCCTATCCTCGCCTCTCTCGTTGAAGCGGCGCGGCGTAGGCGACCACTTTGAGCCCGGTCGGATGCTCAAGGAGTGCTCGGCGACTTCCTTGGGATTCCCGGCATGTCGGAGGACCTCCATACGAAGACGCCTTTGTTGGCGCGGAGGAAGCCGACGAGCGCGCTTTCCTATTTGGCGGGAGCGTGGCTCGACCGCGACGGTCTTGGTCGGATCGCGATCGGATCGATCGCGACCTTCTTCGTGTCCTCGGCGGACTTGAAGGATCCCGCCCCGACTTGCTGGACTCGGGGCGGACTCGAGGCTTCCCTCACGAGGTTGTCGAGCTCGACAGACGCGGCGATCGCCGAGGTAAGCTCACAAATCGCTCGCTCGCGATTGTAGGCAAGCCGAAAGACGATGCCACGGTGATGACTCCTCGTGGCGGGCATCTTCGCTTGAGGTAGGGTAGCCGGGATCGCCATGAACTTGGCGTAGCATGGCTTCCCCAGGATAGCGTGATAGGAGCCGGGGAAATCCACAACCTCGAAAGTGAGGGTCTCGGTGCATGGAAATTCCCGGTTCCCAAAGGTGATGGGCGGTCCGACCGCCGGCGCGATGGGCTCTTGGCGAGGATGACGCCGTGGAAAGGAGCCTTGCTTGGTCGGAGACTCGGCGAGAATCCCCATGGCGTCGAGCGCCTCACGTAGAGGATGTTGAGGCCTGCCACCATCCATGAGCACCTTGGTGAGCGCTTCTTCCCATGATGGGGGTCGACTATCAGCCGGGTATCTTCCTACCGGGATGTGGTCGGGGTGATCGGCCGATCGAAGGTGACCGGAACTCGACCACCGGAGGTATTGAGGGACGGCTAGTGAGGCAAATGTGGACCTCACGGTAGGCGAGTTTGAGCCGACGCTTGTCGGCGTAGCACGCACGATCGCCAAAGATCATGAGGCAACCGTCTGGTTCGTGGAACTCGTCGTCCGCTTTTTCTCCACTACCGTGGGGCGTGGTCGCTTCTTTCCTTTGCCCCGCGGCGTCGTGGGGCGCAGGAAAGGAAATGCCTCAGGACTTCGCAGTCCCGGTACTTATGTTTGACGGGGAATCCGTGGTTCGGGCACGGGCTGTCCATCAATTTCTCGGCGGTCAGTAGCGACGGTGATCGGTCGTACCGCGCATGGCGTGGCGATCGACAGTGGCGACCACTTGGGACTCGCGGATCTGTTTTCCATGCCGCTTCCGCTTGTCGGAGCGGTCGGAAGGGGATCCGATTCGGACGCCGGGCTCTTGCTGGGCCTTTCCTCCTTCGAAGATAGCCCCCACAGCCTCCTCGCCGGAGGCGTGGTTGGTGGCGATGTCGAGGAGCTCCTTGGTGGTCCTGGGCTTGAGACAGCCCAGCTTGTGCACCAGGGCCTTGCAGGAGGTGCCGTAGATGAATGCTCCCACGACATCGACGCCGGAGATGTCGGGAGCTCGTTGCATTGAGGAAAACCGCGGATGTAATCCCGAGGGTTTCCACAGGCTGTGCTTGCAGCCCTTCAGTCCCAGGAGTTGCTGTAGCGCTGTAAGTGCCTCGAAGTTGCCGGACGAAGAGGGTCTTCAAGTCGGCCCGCCTCGATGGTTACGGCGGGCAAGTACTCGAGCCAAGCTCGGGCGAGTCCGCAAGGTAGATGGGAGAGGTACGGATGATGAAGAGATCATCCGCCGCTCCCCGCGCCGGCATGTGAGCCGTAGTCTTCAAGCGACACTGGGTTCGTGGCCCGATGTAATTGGCGATGTTGGTGGCGCCGAATCGGGCGATGAAATTACCGACGGATCCCCCGACGTAGCCCGTGGTCCGGACCATCTGGGGCTTGGGCTGCGGTGGCGCCCGCCGCCCACAATACGTGAGTGGGCGGCCTCCTCGCCGCCTTTCTCCGCGCCGAGGGTGGCCCAACGTCGTAGGCGCCGCCGAGGCGTGGCGCACCGGTGCGCGAGGCTCAGGTGGTTTGTGGTGTGGCGCCGCCTTCGCGGACCGAGCCGGCTGGCGGCGGTGCGGGCCCGGTGGCGAGTGGCGCCGGAGCGGTAGGAGCCGGAGGCCTGCATGTGTTGCACGGCCGAGCACGCTCCACCAGCCCCCGGAGGTTCTAGTACGTGGCTTTGGCCTCCGGGTCGGCCCGGCCCGGAAGGCCTCGGCAAAGATCGCAGCCGCATGCACGCTTTGGCTTGCATGGGAAGAACCGAGGGCGTCGGATTCTTTTCGCCCGACTTGTGGTGTAATTCGCAGCGTGTCCGCGCTCGCCGTTGGGCACCGGCGGGTCTCGGGCTCATCTGCTCCTGAGTTAGCTGGAGTCGGCCGAGCTCACCGCTTATCCAGCTCTTGGCGCTATCGCTTGGAATTCGCGAGCGAGCTTGAGCGTTCGGCTTCAAGACGCTGCGGCTGGTGTTCCTCCTCCTGCGCCTTAGTGCGCACGGATGGGGCCCCATAGCCGCGGGGTTATGATTAAATCGACCGCCCGCCATGTTGCACTCAAGGAGTGTCGCCGTGAGGCGGGTACTCGTGTCGAGCTGGAGTCGTGGTGGAAGAGTCTTCCAGCACTCGTGGATAGAGGCCGCATGTAGCCGGCCATCGCCACAAGTTGTGAGCCTGCGGGAGGTGACACGATCACCGGCCCGGGCCCACGGGAGCTTTCGCCAGACTTGGCGGAGCGCTCCCGTGCTCCGCCTTTGGGACTCGCAGGGCGCCTCAAGCCGAGCTTGGCGAAATCGCCGGAGATGGCGCCAGCTTCGGCCCGGCGCCGGGCCTCCGTGGCAGCGGATGAGCGTAAGCCCTCCCGCCGAGGTGACAAGCAAGTTGAGGCAGCCGGCGGATCCGCTCCCGCGCGATCCATGCCGTCGCGGGTGGACGATGCCATCGAGGAGGCAAGCGGAACCGGAGATGGTGATGAAGACGCGCCGGCCCCTACCCGCGCGCCAACCTGCCGGCGCTTTGAGCACCGGCAAGTAAATTTGTAAGTCTAAGGGCCACGCGTTCCACTTCTGAATGGTTAGACTCGGAAGTCCAAGATGTACCTTGGTTCGGGCGAAGGTCCCTACTCGGCCGTGTGGTGGCGTTGTATTCCCTTCAGTACAGATGACTGCACAAAGTTTACAAGCGAGAGTGCTAATGGCTTAGCGAGATGGGTTCGATCGCTTTTTCTACGGGGGTTCCTGCCTCCTTTTATACGAAAGGAAGGGGCAGGTTACATCGAGAATTGGGAGAGGACGAGATGACCTACACTAAGAGCTTCGGTCCTTCGTTCTGCTGACTGATCATCACCCGTCTTGCCCATGCTGGGTCGGTAGCCTAGTTGGCCAGGGCGGTTAGGTATTTCCTCGGGAAATGGCGTACCTGCCCTCTACGAACCTTACGAGTGTTGACGTTGCTGCGCATGACATGGGTGTTGCCTCGGGAGAGAGCGTGTCTTAATCTTGTATGTGGCCGGTGATGGGATCGGAGCATGACTTCGGTCAGCCATTAAACCTTCTTGGGAAGGAGCCACCGCCCTTGTATAGTCACTGATTGACCCCGTTCGGTAGAGTACGTGGTCAGAGGTGGTCGGGGCTTGACACGCGCCCCTGGCGAGGGGTTGTCTTGGCACGATCGAGTCGAGGATCCCACCCGCCGCGGGTCGGGAGCTCACTTAGTCGGAGCCGGGACCCGTCCGCTGTCATGGAGGTCGGGAGCCCCGCTTGGTCGAGACACTTCCTCGTCGGTCGGCAAGGGGATGTCTCGTGTGGCTTTGCGGTGCTTGATCAGTAGTGGGCTGGGAGCGGCTGTTGGGCTGGAGGCGTGCTTGAGGCCGCGGCTTGTCGCCGGGCCGCTAGGGTACCCACGTTATAAGTATTCGTCAAGCTCCTTAGTGCCCTACGAGCTATACGTAGTGACAATGGCATGGAGTTTAGGAACTCCTATTTTAAGAGTTTACGTGGGTATGGTTTAGAGCATGATTCTTCTCTCCCTACATCTCTTAGCAAAATGGCGTAGTGGAAAGCAGGACCCTAGTAGAGATGGTTGGGACGATGCTGAGGCAGTACAATACTCCTAGGAAGTTTTAGTGCAGGCTATAGCTATTGCTTGCCATATTTCTAATCGTGTATTTTTTAGAGCACATTTGCACCGCACTTCTTACGAGTTGAGGTATGGGCGAAAGCCGAGTGTTTCTCATTTTCGTGTGTGTGGTTGCAAGTGTTTTATTTTGAAGTCTGGTAACCTGGATAAGTTTGAGTCTCGTTCTTCTGATGGTATCTTTCTGGGTTATTCGACTTCTTCTCGTAGCTATAGGGTGTGGAGTTACGATGCGCATAGAATCATAGAGACCTGTGAAGTGACCTTTGATGATGCTAGCCCAGGAGCTAGACCTGACATTTCAGGCTCTTCTTCTTCCTCCAAGACCATCTTTGTAGAGGATGAGGATGATTGAGATGACGGTGTTCCACCTGATCCAATCCCCTCTACACCTGAGGTGCCTCTTGTTTCCATTTCTACACCTCAGGAAGGCGAGCCCTTGCCTTCTTACTCTCATGCAGCTAGTGGCTCTGCTCCTACCTCTTTTGTGAATGAGGTAGATGCCATTCTGCTTCTAGACCTCCTCATCATATTCAGCATTTTCATCCACCTGATCAGATCATCGGTGATCTGTTTGAAAGAGTCACTCGCTCAAAATCGAGTTGTCCAGTTTTGCCTTCACTCTGCCTTTGTTGCCTCATTTGAGTCGAAAGATGTGACTCATGCATTATCGTGAGTCTTGGATTAATGCTATGCATGAGAACTTGAAAACTTCGAGAGAAACAAAGTTTAGCAGCTTCTAGAATGTCCATCAAGTCATAATGTCATTGGGACCAAGTGGGTGTTAAAAAACAAGTAGGGTGAGGATGGGGTTGTCATTCATAACAAGGCTAGGCTAGTTGCAGGGGCTTTTCTCAGGTTGAGGTCTTGACTTTGAGAGACCTTTGCCCGTAGCTAGACTAGAGGCTATTAGGATCCTGCTTGCATTCTTGCATCCGGGGTTTCAAGCTCTATCAAATGGATGTCAAGAGTGCATTCCTCAATGGCTATATTGAGGAAGAGGTTTATGTTAAACAACCTCTAGGATTTGAGAACTCCAAGTTTCCGAGACATCTATACAAGCTTTCTGAAGCTCTGTATGGACTCAAGCAGGCCCCCAGAGTATGGTATGAGAGGATCAAGTCTTATCTTCTCAGCCATGACTTCAAAATGGGCGTAGTAGACAAGACTTTGTTCATTAGACACCATGAGTCGCATTTTCTTCTCGTCCAGATTTATGTGGACGATATCATTTTTAGTGTCTCAGTTTTTTGAGGTGATGAGCACAGAGTTTGAGATGAGTATGATGGGCGAGTTGAGCTACTTTCTTAGCTTCCAAATCAAGTAGACTCGGGAGGTACTTTCTTGCATCAAAGCAAGTATACAGGACAATCGATAATCATAATAAGTACGAGATTTCTTCACTGAATGCAAGCGGCGATGCGGGCAGATTATGTGCAGAGTCTTCAAATTTCCCAAATCATTTCCAAGGCCTTACCCGCCCTCCATGCCTTCCCGTAGCTAATGGTGTCGATGCATTCTCAATTGCTCGAGATAATAGCAGGGCTCAAAATTGAGTCCTCAACTATCTCGGGTACATGACACTCGCGATATAACGGACGACAGTTCTGTGAGCCACGAGGTTTCCTCGATCATACATATGTTATTCAACCTTCAAACATAGCGATGGGTGCCCATTTGAGCTTGCCTGCGTGCACTCTCCGGGGCACCCTTGCATCGCACACCACATCATAGCGAGTTGGGGTGGACTTCTTAACCGGAAAGTTCTTCTTAGTGATAAGGCCCAATCTTTGATAGCATCTGCTTGCCTCTTTTGTGGGGTAAATCTTTGTTAGGCCTCACCTCATTGTCGCTATCTTGCCAAGGTGTATCATTGCCTTCATTTACAAGCAGGTTATTAAATTGATCGTGCTCAATCTGTGGCACAAGTGGCTCAACATCTTCATCTTCCTCATCCTTGTTATCATCGTCTTCCACTTCTATTTGTTCATATTCAAGGTCTTCCTCTTCCATCTGTGCTATTACTTCCTCAATTTCCTCACAGATCTACTTGCCCCGTGCATCTTGCCCAATGTTTCCATCATCCTCCCCAATCTCAACTTGCTCACCACTCAGGTGAGCGATGTCCTCATTGCAACCATGAACATCTTGCTCCGGCTAGACTCTCAATTCAGTGTCACCATAAGTGAACTCATTTTGAGGCTCACTACACTCACCGCGTCTAGGCTGTGCCGGCGGGCAACAACCCTTTCATGCGCTTGCACCAAAACACCCGACCATCCACGTTGCCCGCCACCTTCACATAAGACCTCAAGATCACGGTTCCTTTCACTCAACTAACTCCCAATAAGCAGGATCATCTCGCATGGTGCAAAGGCAAGATAACTTGGTGGCACTTCTCTTGTTCCATCCGAAGCGTATAATACAACCACTTCAACGAGAAGCAAATGTCGCTCTTGACCCTACTTAAACTTCTATCCACATCTTGAGTTACTCGGATCCGCCCTCAGAACCATACATGACAACCCCTTCTCCATAAAAGATTCTAAATGAAACTCGTTACGACATATCTGCGAACCTATTCATTAACACGAATTAATTACTCTTCGTAAAAGTATTATATCTATTTGCTACAAAATATACGTATGTACATCCATACTCGGAGAAATATATATCTATCTACATTCCTAAAAATATATCTCTCTACTTCTATTTCTAAAAATATGTACATTCCTCTGAATATCATTACTTGAAACCAAGTGTGCCCATTTAGATGCAAAAAACTATGCGAAAAATATCTACATTACTAAAAATATTCATATACGTACTTGTATTTCTAAAAAACATCTCAGACCCTAACAATATATATATGCACTTCTATATGTAAAAAACATATATATCTACATCTATCTCTAAAAACGTAACAACATATTATTAGTAAAAACAACCTAACCTAAACAAAATAAACATAAAAACAACTACACTAACCTAAACCTAAACAAAATAAACCATGAAAACAACTACATCTAACCTAACCTAAACCTAAACAAAATAAACAAAAGCTACATCTAACCTAACCTAAACCTAAACAAAATAAACCGTGAAAACAACTACATCTAACCTAACCTAAACACTAAGCAGAATAAACCATGAAAACAACTACATCTAACCTAACCCTAAACACTAAACAAATTAAACCGAAAATAATTACTTGTAACCTAACGCTAAACCCTTCTAACCTAACGCTAAACCTAAACAATTTGAACCGCGAAAATAACTACATAAAATCATAACCTAAACACTAAATAAATTAAACTATGAAAATACAGTAAAAAATACAATGTGTGTGAATTCTGCTCTTCCTCCCTTCTTTTCTTCTTTTCCTCCTGCCTTCTCTTTTCTCTCTTCTTCCTCCCTCTTCTCTTCTATTTTCCTCCATTTCTTCTTTCTTCTTCTTCTATCGGCGACGGTTCTTGAAGCATTCAAGTCGCCCCTAGTTGGGCGACAAGAGTCATCGCTTGTGTATGCCAGTCGCGCGATTTTTCGTTGTCGCTCGTTGGGAGGGTGACAACATAGCGGTCGATGGCGTGGAGATGTCGCCCAATGATTGGGTGGCGGTACGCTTTCGTCGCCGAACGATGAAGCGACACCCACTGTCGCCCAACCAGCGAGTGACGGTACAATTTTAAAAAATTCGTGATATATTTTTGCAATTTGAATTAAAAATTGTATTATTTAAAAAAAATTCGGGCAAGTTGAGCTACTTTCTTGGCTTCCAAATCAAGTAGACTCGGGAGGGTACTTTCTTGCATCAAGGCAAGTATACCCGAGACCTCCTGAAGTGTTTCGATATGTCTGTTGGGATGCCAATGATGACTCCTATGGCCACCACTGCTTTCTTTGAGCCGGATGAGGATGGTGAGCCTGCTGATCAAAAGGAGTTTCGGAGCATGATCGACTCCCTCTTGTACCTCACTGCTTCGAGACCGGACATACATTTGTGTATGCATGCGCTCGATTTTAGCCTCTTCGCGCCTTTTGCCCGGTGGTCAGCGCATCTTGATACCGCCGTGCTACCACTGATTATGGTATTTGGTACTCTTTTTTCTTGTCTTTCCCTTGAGCATTTTCCGATCTTGACTTTCTGGTGTAGGATAGATAGGAAGAGCACCAGCACGCCAATTCATTGCACTTCTCTTGTTTCTTGGTCGTCTAGGAAGCGGTCCGGGTTACGATCCACGAGGCGAGTATGTTGTTGCGGCCGATTCTTTGTGGCCTCTGGATGAGATCGACCTTGGGGACTTTGGGTTAGAGATAGAGAGTGTACTTTTACGTAACAACACTTCGCTATTTGCATTGCTAAAAACAGTCACGACATTCGGACCAAGCACATTGATATTAGATATTACTTCCTTAGAGACCATGTGGAGAAGGGGATATCGCGCTTGATTTATGAAAGTGACCTCCGGTTAGCGATATCTTCACCAAGCCTTTGGATAGCTCTAGATTTGTTGCCTTGAGGAGCTTGGAGTCGTGAGCCTACGACCTTTTGTGATGGGGATGGTTTGTATATTATGTAAAATATTGTTCCCTTCGACTTTTCTTTTCTCTTTGTGTTTTCTTACAGGTGACTTTGGGCTTATTTTTTCTTGAGTTAAGTTCACTCACTTAGACTTCTAGCATGCTTTGTATGGACCTCTTATCTTGTGTTTTAGGTTGCTATCATGCGTGATTAGTGTTCTCTCTTCTCTCTAGGTTGAGTTACATTCAGATCTTATAAGTCTAGCAGTGTTGGGCCTCTGGTAGGCAGGTGCGTGCACTCCTTAGTTGGGATCTAGAGTCGACTTCCTATATCGAGTCAGGGAAGATAAGGCGAGTCCAGAGCCGTAGTGAGTCTCTTCATCTTTTCTATGCTCTATAGCCATCTAGTTTGCAGTTTCTCGAGTTTTCTCCTCACTCTGTTTTTACTGGTTGTTATTGAGTTCATTTGGGTTTTCTTTATGCCTAATCTTGATAATAACTCGACTTTAACCAGATTTGAGCTTAAAATTGATTCATTTGTTGAGGGAGAGTTTGGGAATCTGTTCATGCATTGCATTTAGACTGCATTTCTGTTTTATGAGCTTTGTCTATTATGCAATTGACTCAATCTTCATGAAATACATCATGCTATATCTTTTGAAGAAAATCACTAGCTTAGATATGTCCAAGTCCATTTATCATGCTAAGCTTGTTAAAATCTGAAAAATTCTAAAACCTTAAATGAAAACTTGTTGAAACATGTTGCTTTTACTTACTAAGTTTCTTCTCTAGGGGTTTTTACTATGAATTGTGAAATTTTGGATTTCTCTAGAGTCCCTATAGCAACTTGGCTGAATTTTGGTTGATCCATATTTGAGTCCTTCAGAATTGCTCATATGTGCTAATTTGAAATTAAATTTTTTTTGACTCTTTTGTGCAAAATTGATCTCAACACTTTATATTCACAAGACTGCTTCCCATTGCATTTGGGATGAATTTGGAATATATTGTGTATGACCCAGATCATTCTCTTAAGAGTTACTCTTGAGATGATCCCAAATAGCTTGAGTCAATCAATAAAAAATGCAAATATCAAACACATAAGTGGGCAAAGAATACAAATAATGTCAAACATTTGCACTCCGCTATGTTTTTCAAAGTCTTAAAGAAAATTTGCATAAATTGAAAAATGAGCTCGAAGGACCTTATATGCACTTCAAAATTCCCCAAAGTGTTGAGTAGGTTGAACTCTAGGTTTTCCATTTGATCCTTGAGTGGTTTTCCTTCTAGCTTTGAAACTTTGCTAAGTTTTGCACTTGTCAAATCTTGCTAAAAAAATGACACATTTTCAAAACTTAGCTTATGAGCAAAATTTGTTATTTGCACTTGGGTATGTCTTAGTTTAGTCATAATCTGAGATTGATAAGCTTGGTGTCATATCCTGTCATTACGATCAATTGGATAATCTTCAAAGCTCTCTTAGGTTGCTTTTCATGCATACATAAAAAAGGGGGAGAAAATTCCATTTTGATGCCTATATTGCCAAAAGGGGGAGAAAACGTAGAAAAGACATCATTAAAAATGTGAAAGCTTATTTGGTTCTTATGATCTTTGTAAAATTTTGCTATTTCTTATGGATCATAATCACATCTAGCACTTATGATTGGATTTTAGAGCTTTTGTGGAAAACTTTTCTTTCCTTGATTTTGCTCTAAATTTCGTCACATCCAACTTGGTCATGATCTCATATCTTTCTCTCTGGACCAAGTTTTGGCTTTGCATTCAAATTGCTTTCTTCTTTCTCTTTCAAACTCAAATTTATACCTTTTCGGATGTTTGTCAATATACTCATCAAGGGGATTGAAAGACCATATGGAAGTCTATCCTTATTGGTGATGAGTTATTATTTGTATTTGAAACTAGTTGCATGGATTTGAGTTTGATTTGAAATGAATTTTAATTGGAAACAATTTGAGGTCTTCTCTATTCTCCGATGCTACCGGCCGAGCAGTAAAAATAAATTTTAATGAGTGGACTTTGATGGATTTATTGCACATCTTTGTGGGCATTGATATGTGAGGTTTCCTTATTTTTGATGGTTGCGGTCGTGATGCTAGATCATGGTGAGGCGAAGGATGGCGGGACTAGGTGAGGAGCGTCGGTCCGAAGGTCGATGATTGCTAGAAGATGATCGAAGGGTCGTGGCAAGCTATGTGAAGACAAGGAGCGGTTGAGATGCTAGCTAGGCGTTGTATGGATCAATGAGGCTATCGGATGTTGGTCTAGTTGATAGGTTAGCGGGTCTAGTTAGTGTGTTTGAGATCCATGCAAGAAAACCCATGTTGTGGTGGGTTTTGGGTTAACCCTGCATGGCTGGTTGAATGGGTTAATCCTAGCCCTTGATGGAGTGCTATAGGGTTTAGAGGCTCATCCAAGGGTGGTAGGTGGCTTAAGAGTTGTATAAATAGGGGTGGAGGGTAGCCTTCCTTGAAGGTTTGAGTTGCTCCTTTGAGCTTTGCCCACATCAAGTGAGGCTTTGTAAACCTTCCATCCAGAAAATACAAAATTTTCTTTACCTTATTGTGAATTTAAATTGTGCATTTACATTATGTCTTTACTTTACACAATTTAAATTCAGCATTTACTCCCGTATTTACATTCTACAATTTGAATTTGCCTCTCTTCTTCTAAATGCTGTTGTTCTAAGATGTCTTGAGGGTGTTTATATGGTTTTACACTTCTCTTGCACACTAGGATAGATGAAGATCAAGTTTTCTATCATTCTGTCCAGAACTTGTTCTTGCGCAGTGATCAGTCTTTGATTTTTAGAAAAATGTAGAAAAATTCTTTTGAGTGATTCTTATTGGAGAAGGTGTGTAACTCATATATGCATCTCTAGAAATGTTTGTGAGTCCACTGGTTGCACTGTTTGAGCGCTATGAAGTGAAAAGAGCTCAAACTTTCTGGTCAAGTTCTGTGTATGTAATACTTGATTTTTGCATCTATTATTTAAAGCTTTTATTGTGATTTTTGGTGGATTGTTTCATGACTCAACTGCTCATAGGAAAAAATTCCCAAAAATTTTAGAGCAACAGAAACTCACCAACCACCTACTCCAATTGAGGACAATTCTGGAAAATGCTTTTACTTTTACGAAAGAGAGACTTTGTTGTTTTACCTTTATCTCTTTTAGAAAATAAGTCTTTGAATTGATTCCTTTGTTTGGACACTTGACAACCATGATTGTGATTAAAACATCCCTAACATGGTTCATGGTTCTCAACCATTTAAGCTAGAAGTACACATCGTTGTCTAGTTGTTCGGGTTTTGGAGGTGTGTGAATCTAAGGCATCGATTTGAGCGAAAATCTTTGGGTATTTCAGATTTTTATTATGAGATTATTTGAAGTACTTTGAGTGGGGGAAAATTTTATTTGGGATCATTCACCCCCCCTCTGATCGCCATCTCGGTCTTTCAATTTTATCTATAATTAATTAGTTTTCACAAAAGGCCAATATACTTAATTTAAAATAATTGTAGATAAAATCCAGAAAAATCCAATAATTTTAGAAAAACCCTAAAATTCTCAAATAACACAATAAATTAATAAAAAGCAAAAATTGGGATGTTACAATATGTCTGACTCTTTTTGCAATGTTATTAGCACACTTCCTTTGGTACGTTGCAGAGAGTCATGACATAACCGTTATATTATCTAGACCTAACTTTGCACTAGTTCGGTGACAACAAACCCATTCTATGATAGCAAAGATATTTGTACAATCACTGTACTCTCAACAGTCCATTCTGTTGAGTCCACACTCTCACATGGTATGGTACACGTTGTATCGGTAGGTGTTATTCCCAACACCTCAATGAGGGCACTCCTTCGAGCAATCCATCCTAGAAAGCCAGTACTACTCCAGCCTTCCAACATGCAAAGTTAAACCTAAGTAACTTAATAGGTTAAGGTCATCCCATACTAGTACTTGTAGTTGTACGAATATCCCGGGATCATATAACACTACGTTCGGTCCTTAATCGGACGGGCGACAAACTCCCAATCGTTCAAGTCCCATACACATCATGTACCAATAATCGCCCATGTTAAATCATTGTTTTATTTTCATTTTTAACCAAAATATCAGCAACCTTTAAGTCATATCCAACCTTTTTAAATTATCCCTACTACTTCTAATTAGGAGTTGGTGGTGGACTGTTCTTCACCTCCTCACACGTTTCTCACGTGCTCACGTTTCCTAAAAAATGGATCTAAAATACTGGAAAAAGGAAACCAGACTGGCTCTCCACCCATCGGCCGCATCATCCATCCCCCGTGACGACCCGACTCCATCGCCCATCGGCCGTCGCCCTCATCGTCTCACACATGCCCGGCCGAAGAAGACAAAGGAGGAGAAGCAACTGAGCAAGTGACCTTGGCCTTGTCGCCACCAATAGCTGGAGCGATGCCGCGTGATGTTGGCCCACCTCCGACTCCTGACCTCCTGTCGTTTCCTCTAGGCCTGCACTCACCATTGGAGACAAACAATGGAGCGAGTCAGCGGTGGCGAGAAGCAGCCCAAGGACTGCATCGTCTTAGAGTCGGTCGGTCCTTCCTTCCCCTCCTTATACTGATCCTTTCGAATCTTACTGCTTCAGCCGTGGTCGATCTATATCTATCTAGGTTTCTGGGCTTAGATGCACAAAATTTGGTAGCCCTCTGGTTGCTTGCCTCTGGTAAATGCGAGTGTCGAGGTTTCTTTGTGCTTATCCGAATCACATTGCTTGAGTCACATCCTCGTGAGGGCTAAACACGAGCAATTGAAAGAAAAATTGATCTGTGAAGGAATGGATGCAAGACTTGTTCAACCAGCCATTCTTTCTTTAAATGAGAATGACCTGCAAGGAGGTAAATGTGATGCGAATAGGAGTTTTAATTTATACGATAGAGTTGCAATGATGTATATTTGTTAAATGAAAACAAAAGACTACTATGCTATAATTCTAGGGCTTTCCTATAGTATAGCATGATGAAAATGGAAGTATTAATGTCACAGTACTCCCCCCTTTTTTGGGTGAACATGTTAACCTTGTTCTTTGACCTAATGACCTGAAAGTCACTACTGCTTATAGATTCATGATAATTAACGTAGTTCACATCGTTCTGATTTCTAGAAAATTGATTTGTTCATCGGTACAAAGTTCTATAATAGAGTTGCTATCCAAAAATTCAGGTGGCATTTGAGCTACACACCCTCCATTAGTGGTTTATTTTCTTAACCTTACATTCAGTTTTATTCAGCATGAGAATTGATGAAGTAAGCTTGATTTTTGGGAGTGGATTTAGTTCGGTCTTTAGACTTAGTGAAGCTTGAGTTACACTTGTCAAGTTTAGATTGAAATGGGATTGTTGCCGGTCTTTGGAGGAGGTTCCTGAAGCGTAAGCCACAGAGGCTAGCACCAGCCTCGACTTCTCGTCCTCGGCGGTGGTGGTGAGTGTCTTGGCTTTCTCGTTAAACCGCGATAAGGTTCTCTTCGGAGTTCGCGTTAACTGTATTTATCATATGGCGACTAAATGCAGCCGAAACTTTTGATGAGGGCTACTTCGAGACCAGCGAAGAATCGAGCAATTCAAAAGTGAATACGAGATGCGGCGAATCATGACGAGTTTTCGTTCATGGAAAAATGGTTATATTGATCAAATGCATTTTAATTCATATTTTAAAAAAAGCGGCAGCGGTCTCGGCTTCTCTTGTTCTCAGCCGGTGGTGGTGAGTGTCTTGGCTTTCTCGTTAAACCCATGATAAGGTTCTCTTGGTTCGCATTAACGTATTTATCATGTGGCGACTAAATGCAGTCGAAACTTTTGATGAGGGCTACTTCGAGACTAGCGAAGAATCAGAGCAATTCAAAAGTGAATACGAGATGCGGTGAATTAAACAGGCAGGTTTTCATTCATGGAAAAATTGTTATATTGATCAAATGCATTTTGGAATTCATATATTAAAAAAACGACACCGGCCTCGGCTTCTCTCGTCCTCAGCCAGTGGTGGTGAGTGTTTTGGCTTTCTCGTTAAACCCGTGATAAGGTTCTCTTCGAAGTTCGCATTACCTGTATTTATCATATGGCGACTAAATGCAGCCGAATCTTTTGATGAGGGCTACTTCGAGACAATGAATCGAGCAATTGATGAATACGAGATCACGGCGAATTAAACAGGAAGGTTTTCGTTCATGGAAAAATTGTTATATTGGTCAAATGCATTTTCGAATTCACATATTAAAAAAAATTATGCCAGACAGTACATGCTGCTACACACCTACCAAATTTATTTCATTTCACCTGAAAAAATTCTGTTCAGCTGGTCCAACACAGTTGATGATTTATATATTACCTTGTCAAATGTGATGTGCAGGATGAAGGGATGAACATAATTTATGTAGGTCTGAACTCTAGACACACTGAAAAATCTAGCAGAGGACATAAATAAGGTTTGTTGTAGATGTATGTAACTTCTTTATTGATTAAATTAGATTGATTCTCTGCTTGTATTAAGTCAAAGCTAAAATTATTCATGTAACCTTAACTCTCCACTGGCATTAAGAACTAAAATTGTTCATGTAATTTTGCAGGAACTGGATAGACAAGTCCCTTTGGTAGATGAGATTGACTTCAAAGCTGACTTTTAGTTTTTTGTCTTTTCAAAATAACTATTATCATAATGTCCATAGTTAAAGTTGAAAGAAATGCATATGCATAATTTTTGCGATGGATAAAGCTAATGCGAGCTAAGAAAGACTAATATCGAACTAAAAGAAAGCATCAACTAGGTGAACAGTTGGTTTTGTTGAAACCTAAAGTCTTAATTTACAACTTAATTGTCATTGCAGTGTTCTTAGTTTTACTAACAAATTTGGGTGCTATGAAGTTTCGATTGACTAGAAACTTCACAATTGATATCATCTTGATTTGCATCATTCTTAGCATTGCTGTATACCTCTACAAGTGTTCATCAGTTTTATCGATCACTGCGTGTTAACTGTTTGAGTTATTATCTGGTTTCCTTGATGAAATAGAGGGTTCTCCAACATTCTGAAGGAACTAGTTGGCCTAGAGGGGGTGGGGAATAGGCAACTTTTGCAAATTTTAACTTCTTACTGACAATTTACTATTCTCTTATGAGAATAATTCCGTATAACATATGACAGAAGTAAAATGCAAATTAGATAACAGCGAAAGCAACAAAGTGAAATAAAGCACAAATGAGACAGAGATTTATCCTGTGGTTTAGAGCCTCATCCTACTCACGTTGAAGCACTTCTTCAGTATTGCTTCTCCAAAGCTAGTTGAGCTCTGGTGATCACTCAGGACTCTTTCACTACTCCAGTGAGGTGAGCTCCAAACTTTTCACAATAACAGTGGCCTTCCATAATCACCTTTGGACAGTCGCACTTTCACATCCTCCAAGCTATCTAGGATCACTAAGATCCAAGAGTAATAAACTTTGCACAAGTTACGTGCATTGGTTCACTCACATCACCTGCTAGACTTGACTTGGAGCTAAAACACTAACAGATGCGAGGATTTTGAGTTTGAAAGTGAAGCACATACTCCTTTTGAGAATGAGAGTTATTTTGAATCCTAAAAGGTCAAGGAGTTCATTCTACTTTTTGGTAGATGGCTAAGAAATGCTTATATAGTCATTTGGAAGGAATATAGCCGTTGCATCTATCACTGTAGCGTTGGGCGTGTCGAATATCAAAATATCAAAATATACGTTTACAACGGACTGTTATGAGAACTTAGCGATACTGATCATGTGTATCACGGACCAATTTAAGACATTCTGACGGACCAAAAATTTGGTCCGTTGTACATAAGGTTCGAGAGAGTTTGGTCGGCAAAGGAATGATGAGTTACATGTATGCGGACCAAATTATTTGGTCCGTCATACATCAGGGATTTCTAGGTTAGTACCAGGACCCTTTTTGACAAAATATAAGTCTATCAAGCGATTTGCTTTAGTAACGGACTAAAATTTTAAACAAGAAGATTTGGTCCGTCGATAAAGGAAAAATCCTTGAATAGAATGTATATTGAAGGACCATGTGGAGTCCATCCATGTTTGTGATGAGTATTTGACTTTATTTGAGCAAGGTGTGCTCAAGTTTGAGTTTGATTTGGATTGATTTTCAAAATGAAGCAATTTGAGTTGTCTGCCCGAGTGGGATCCGTCGTATGGGCGGTAGTGATGAGTTGGATGGTTTATTGCATCTTTGTGGGCATTACTATGAGAGTTTCCTCTTTGATGGTTGCAAGGCAGCGGTGCTAGGTCATGGTGAGGCGAAGGATGGCCGGGACTAGGCGAGGCGTCGGAGGTCGAGCGGTTGGGAGATCGCGGAAGATGATCGGAGGCGGAGTCAGGCAAGTCAAGAAGACAAGGAAAGGAGATGATGCTAGCTAGATGCGCGTGGATCAATGAGGACCGTCGGATTGAGGTCTAGTTGATAGGTTAGCGGGTCTAGGTAGTATGCTTTGAAAACCGTGAGAAAAAACGGTATGTGTGTGGTTTGGGTTAGCCTTGCATGGCTGTGTGTGTGGGTTAATCCTAGCCCTTAGATGAGTGCTCTAGGGTTGAGGACTCATCCAAGGGTGGTAGGTGGCCCAAGAGTAGTATAAATGGGGTGGAGGGTAGCCTCCTCTCCTTGAAGGTGTTGAGGTTTTTATGCTCATTTGAGCTTTGCCCACATGAATGTGAGGCTTTGTAACCTCCTTCCAGAAATGAAAGTTTTATTCATCCACCTCTGAATTTATT
Source organism: Otatea glauca (assembly GCA_036346275.1). NCBI lineage: Eukaryota > Viridiplantae > Streptophyta > Magnoliopsida > Poales > Poaceae > Otatea > Otatea glauca. The sequence continues at coordinate 33,319,952 of CM070722.1, forward strand.
TTGCGCATTTACATTATGTCTTTACTTTCGCAATTTAAATTCAGCATTTACTTTCCATAATTACATTCCGCAATTTACTTTCAAGTAATTTGGTTTGCCTCCCCTCCTTCTAAATGCTGCTGTTCTTGGATGTTTTGAGTGTGTTCATATGGTTTTACATCTCTTTTGCACTCTTGGATTGAGTAGAGAACATCTTTTCTTTCAAGTTCCAACTTTGTTCTGAACTTGTTCTTTGCGCAGCAGTCAGTTTTTGATTTTTGTAAAAATATAGAGAAATCCTTTTTGAGTGATTCTTGTTGGAGGAGGTGTGGGACTCTGATATCCGCTTGCAGAAAAATTTTGGAGTTCACTTGTTGCACCGTTTGGACGCCATGAGGTGAAAACCTAGCCCCAAACTTTCTGCTCGAAGTTCTTGACCAGACTGTGTTCTTCGATTTTTCCTGTTTTTCTGTAAGGATTTTGAGGAGAAATTTGGTGGAGTTCTTCGACTCTAATTCTCACAGGAGAAAAAGTCTCAAAATTTTGTGAGCTAGAAACAACCTCCTGTGCAAATTGAGGACAAGTTCTGGAAATCCTGCTTTTGCTTTTCTAAAGTGACTTTGTGATTTGAATTGATGTCCTTTCTAAAAGCAAGAGTTTGAATGATTCCTCTTTATTTTGGACACTAGACAACCAGGATTGTGACTCAAAAATCCCACATATTTTATGGTACTTATCCATGCAAGCTTAGGGTACACATAGTTGTCTAGTTTTTGGGTTTCACAATTCCTTTTAAGCGATCTTGTCGAGTTTTTTGTTGGAGTATTTTGGGAATTTTTATTTGCGACCATTCACCCTCTTGCGCCATCTCGGTCCTTCAATTGGTATGAGGCGGGTTTGCTCTTTCTAGATCTTGACCGGTCTCAAGAGCCATGGCGACGGACAAATATTCCACCAAGCCTCCCATCTTTAATGGAGTTGATTTTCCTTTTGAAATCCGGATGGAGTCATACATCACGCGGGCTGATATGGCGGAAGGTGAAACTCCCAGTGAGGTTCCTGGCGATGAAAATGTCACGGCCATCAATATGGTTGGCGTTGAGCGAATGCTAAGGCAAGGAACATTCTCATACTGAGTCTTAGCGCAGTGAGTATGATAGGATTTCTCACCTTCGCTCCGCTCAGATTTGGGTAACCCTCGATGCTTACCATGAGGCTCTCAAATCAAGGCGTGAGCGAGGACCAGTTCAAGCGGTACAACAAGTTTGATCAGGCGGTGAGAGTCTCGGCGAGTGTTTTGGTCGGTTTACAAAGATTTTGGCGACCTCGGCGTTGGTTGCATATACCTGACTCGGACAATGCTCGGCATTTCTTGACCGCACTCGACCCGGGTTTGGGAGATGAAGGTGACCACCATCAAGGACACCGACTTATCGACTCGACTCTTGGCGGGCTTTATTCCGCCTCAAGACTCATGAGATCGATGTCGTCTCTCGAAAGAAATCTCGATCGATGGCTTTGGTCACGATCCCATTGGATCTTCTTCTTGATCCTTCTATTGGTTTCTCTCTTCGCCCTTTGCGAGCTAAGCGATGACCAAGCTGGAAAAATTTCGAGAAAATGAGCTTGCTCTTCTCGCTCATAAGTTTTCTCATGCATACAAGAGGGTGAGAGAGAGAGGAGAGGTGGCATGATCACACCTTGAGTGTGGTGGCCCACCACATTGGTAGTATCCCAAGGCGGAGAAGGGCAGAATGGCGTTGGCGGTTCGGGCAAAACGACTACACCGACAAGAACCGCAACAAAAGCCTCGGTTCGTGAACGGCGCACGGAAAAATCGCCTTCTCCAGAACAAGAAGCTCTTCCACCGCGTCCTCGCGCTTGCAGCGACATCAACCTCTCCGACACGGAGACATGGGGCGGCGAGGCGAGGATGATCCGCAAGAGAAGAAAGCGGCGACTTCTCGGCATGTTGCTTCATGGCGACACCAACGATCGGCGACTCCGAGCTCTCTGACGACTCGGACGAGTACCCTCCTATGACCAGCTCAGCGAAGCTTTGCAAATTAGGAAAATTTCATGCTAGAGCTAGAGCTAGTGTGCAGCTTGAGAAGGAAGTAGGTACCTTGACTCGGGAGTTAGCTTCACTTAGATCTTCTCCCTCAGAGTCACGATGATTGCTCTTTGTGTGATGCTATTCTTGTGGAGTTGGAGAACCTAAGGACCATACATGATAGTGTGCTTGTTGAACTTGATGGTCTTAGGTTGAAGAATGCTAGCACTAGTTACTGTGATGCTATTCTGTTGAGGCTAGTTTTCTTCATGCTCCTCCTCCATCATGCTCTAATTGCCTAAATTGCTTGCGAAATTGATGCCATGGCGAACACCTTGGAAGCTTTCTGCTAGAAACAATGAACTTGAATGCATGCTTCTAAGGACCAGTCGGCTCATGTGAGGCTGTAAGCAATTAAAACTTGACAATGAAACCACAGATGTCAAGTGTGCTAAACTTGCTAAGGACTTACTAGATAAGTCACAAAAATATTGCTTGCGATGTCTTGAGATTGTGGGGACTTGGATAAAATCCATGTCGAGCTTAGGAAGAAATTAGAAGACCAAGCCCATAGAATTAGAGATGCTCCTTGCGTTTCTTGTGAGGCCCTCAAGATTGAGGCAGCCGTCTTTGAGGAGAAAAATGCGTCTTGAGAAGCTCATCTTTCGGTTCTTCTTCCTCTCCTTCCTGTTCTTCTTGTGCTTCTTTCTTCCAGATTGATTATCTTATGAGCACTCTCGAAGTTTGTTGGAGAGCAAGAAGAAGCTCAATCTTATTCTAGACCAATCCAAGATTAGTAGATTCAATCAAGGTCTAGGATTTGATCCTTGGAGCACGCTCGAGCGCATCCTCCCACCATTGTCTTGCGGCTCCAAGAGTGGTGAGATTGTGGTAGCTCAGTGAGTACCACCGTGTTTAGGTCTGCAGGGTTGTCCATGGACTTGACCCGAAGGGTGTTACTCCTATTGCTGCCTCTAGCAAGTGATACATGCACCTTCTACAGAGAGAGATGGTCACCTAGTAGATTTACGCCGAGCGGCGCCAAGATCACTCGGCGTGGCGTGTTGCTGCTCTTAGGGTATTGAGGTCATCCCGGACTTTGAGTGCTCCTAAGACACACTGCTTCTTCTAACGAGGTTAGAAAGTCGCTGTTTTTGGCGTCGGAGACTTGGTTTTCATGCTAGTTCTTGAGTTTTAGTCTGGAGCATTGCGTGAGTCGATCTTTCCGCCGTCCTCTTGATATTCCTCGTTTTCCCATCGAGGTAGATATCGTGGCGTGGTGTTCGGTAGGAGATCGGCGACCTTCTGGGATGGTCAGGCTTTTACCACAGCGTGCCAACCGATTTTGACTCTAGATTATCTACGAGTTGCTCACGATCGTGTGAGTTGGCGTCAGAGAGACACTCGAGTCGATCTTCTTACGTGGTGGTACTGCGAGGTGTCGTATGGTTCGATATTGGGTTCCTAAGTCTTCACTCTATCGATCTTGAGTCATCTTTCTCTCTTGTGTCTTGATCGAGTTAGTCGGATGGGGAAGGGCGATGTTTGGATTGTTGACTCGGTTGTTCTCGTCATATGACCGGAGATTCTCGTTAGTTCTCTTCCTAGTCGAGCGGTGATGAGTTAATCACTTTGGGGATGCATCTTGGTAGAGTCATTGCTAAAGGTACCATCTGCATTAACCAAAATTTCATTCTTAAAGATGTTGCCTTAGTAAGTAGGCGCAATACAATCTGCTCTCTGTTTCTCGACTTATCGATGACTCTTTGAGGTAAGCTTCAAGAGTAATGCTGTAGAATCCTTGATTCATCGGAGGGTTAGTTCTTGGGATTTCTAGATTTGGGAGAGTCTTTCGTGCTGATTTTTCGCTTCTTCGGAGACTCTCTTGATGTTTGATTGCTTCGAGTCCGTGATCTCTCCTTACGGCATAGGAGACTTGGTCACATTGGTTTTGATCATTTGACCGAGTTAGCGACCATGATCTCATTCGGGGTTGCCCAAACTCAAGATGGTCAAAGACTTAGTTTGCTCTCCTTGCCGACATGGCAAGATGGTTCTACTTCTCATCCTCCAGTCACGTAGTGATGATGATGCACGGACAGCTTTTACATATGGACATGTTGGTCGGCTAGAGTCTGCGATCGTGAGGGGAGAAGTGGTATGTTCTTGTCATCGTTGATGATTTTTCTAGATACTCTTGGGTATTCTTCATGGCCTCGAAGGATGAGACTTTCTCACTTGAGGTTTTGATCAGTAGGTTGTCTATTGAGCTCCCAGGTGCATTCTGAGCTATCTGCAGTGATAATGGCACGGAGTTCAAGAATTCCTACTTTGAGAGTTTTTGTGTGGATGCAGTTTAGAGATCAGTTCTCTTCTCCTCGCTCCTGTGAGAATGGCGTAGTGGAAAGGAAGAACAGGACCACGGTTGAGATGGCCGGACGATGCTAGGCAGTCTGTACTCCTAGGAAGTTTTGGTGAGGCTATAGCTACTGCTTGCCATGTTTCTAATCGCGTGTTTTTGAGAGCACATTTGCATCGCACTTCTTATGAGTTGAGGTATGGCGAAAGCCCGTGTGTCTCATTTTCGTTTTGGTTGCAAGTGTTTTATCTTGAAGTGCAGTAACCTAGATAAGTTTGATCTCGCTCTTACGATGGTATCTTTCTAGGTTACTCGACTTCTTCTCGTAGCTATAAGTGCAGGTGTTGATGCGCATAGGATCATAGAGACTGTGATGTGACCTTTGATGAGGCTAGCCCGGAGCTAGACGATGTTTGAGCTCTTCTTATCCCTCGAGACCATCTTTGTAGAAGATGAGGATGATGGAGATGATGGTGTTCCACGGATCAGTTCCCTCTATACGAGGTGCCTCCTGTTTCCATTTCTGCACCTCGGGGGCCAGCCCTGCCTTCGACTCTCCTTGGTAGTGGCTCTGCTCCTACCTCTTACGTGCATGAGGTAGAGGCCACTACTTACAGTCCTCCCGTCATATCGAGAAAGTTCATCCACGATCGGATCATTGGTGATCTGTTTGAGCGTCACTCGCTCAAAATCAGGTTTGTCGATTCTGCCTCCACTCTGCCGTTGCCTCCTTTGAGCAAGATGTTTCTCATGCATTATCCGATGAATCGTGGATTAATGCTATGCATGAGAACTTGAGAACTTTGAGAGGAACAAGGTATGGCGGCTTGTTGAGCCCCATCTGGTCATAATGTCATTGGGACCAAGTGGGTGTTCAAAACAAGCAGTGAGGATGGGGTTGTCATTAGCAACAAGGCTAGGCTAGTTGCATGGGCTTTCTCAGGTTGAGGTCTTGACTTTGAGGAGACCTTTGCCCTGTAGCTAGACTAGAGGCTATTAGGATCTGCTTGCATTCTCTGCATCCAGGGGCTTCAAGCTCTATCAAATGGATGTCAGAGTGCATTCCTCAATGGCTATATTGAGGAAGAGGTTTATGTCAAACAACCTCAGGATTGAGAACCCCAAGTTTCGAGTCATGTATACAAGCTCTCCAAAGCTTTGTATGGACTCAAGCAGCCCAGAGCATGGTATGAGAGGCTCAAGTCTTATCTTCTGCCATGACTTCAAAATGGGCATAGTAGACAAAACTCATTCATCGAGACACCATGAGTCTCATTTTCTTCTTGTCAGATTTATGTGGACGATATCATTTTGGTGGCTCATCTCATTGCTTGTGTCTCAGTTTACGAGGTGATGAGCCTGAGTTTGAGATGAGTATGATGGCGAGTTGAGCTACTTTCTTGGCTTCCAAATCAAGCGGACTCGGGAGTACTTTCTTGCATCAAGGCAAATATACGTGACCTCTGGGCGTTTCGACATGTCGATGGGAAGCGGTGATGACTCTATGGCCACCACTCGTCCGAGCCCGATGAGGATGGTGAGCCTGCTGATCAAAAGGAGTTTCGGAGCATGATCGGCTCCCTCTTGTACCTCACTGCTTCGAGGCCGGACATACATTTTGCTGTGTGTCTGTGCGCTCGATTTCAAGCTTCTCCTCGCGCCTCTCACCGCCAGGTGGTCAAGCGCATCTTCAGGTACCTTCGTACTACCACTGATTATGGTATTTGGTACTCTTCGTCTTCTTGTCTATCTCTTAGAGCCTTTTCTGATGCCGACTTTGCTGGCTGTAGGATAGATAGGAAGAGCACTTCTGGCACTTGCCAATTCATTGGCACTTCTCTTGTTTCTTGGTCATCTAGAAGCGATCGGGTTACCTGATCCACCGTGAGGCGAGTATGTTGCTGCTGACTGATTCTTTGTAGCAGTGCTGGATGAGATCGACCTTCGGGACTATGGGTTAGAGATAGAGAGTGTGCCACTTTTCTGTGACAACACTTCAGCTATTTGCATTGCTAAAAACCGAGTAACATTCGGACCAAACATTGATATTAGATATCACTTTAGAGACCATGTGGAAGAATATCGGCGCTTGATTCGTAAGTGACCTTGAGTTGCGATATTTTCACCAAAGCCTTTGGATAGCTCGAGTTTGTTGCCTTGAGAGTGAGCTTGGAGTCGTGGTACCACGGCCTTTACGTGAGGGAAGCCGGTTTATATTATGTATTATATGTTTTCTTCGGCTTTTCTTTTCTTTGTGTTTTCTTAGGGTGACTTTGGGCTTGTTTTCTTGAGTTGAGTTCACTCACTTAGACTTCTGGCATGCCTTGCATTGACCTCTTATCTTGTGCTTTTAGGTTGCTATCATCGTGATTATTTGTTCTCTCTTCTCTCTAGGTTGAGTTCCCTCCAGTCTTATAAGTCCTAGCGGTGTTGGGCTCACGGGTAGAGCGAGAGTGCGTGTGCA